>CM012445.1:19154882-19487908 GCA_003999625.1 Oryzias javanicus
TGTTTCTCTAAAATAATGAAAAAAAATCAAATCCAACTTTATATGTGGAACACTTTTTTTTGACAAAAAGTAGCTCAAAGTGATTCACATGTAAAGACCTTTTCCAAATTTAAAAACAAAAACAAAGCAAGAAAAAAATGAAAACTATAACACACACATAATAAATCATAAAATGAATCACTGATTAGATGCTAAATAGACATCAGGCTGGATTTTAAGATGGGAAATGATACATGTCTGTATCAGTGGTGACATAGTGATTAGCAAACTCACAGAGAAGTTCCATGGTTTGGATCCCGGCTATGTTCTGCATGGAGTTTGCATGATTTCCCTGTCCATGCATGGGATTTCTACGGGCACTCCGACTTCCTCCCACAGTCCAAAACAGGCTTCATAGGTCTCTAAAAATGTGTCTCTAGGAGTGCATGTAAATGGATGTGAAAATCCCGTTCAGGGTGTCCCCACCAGTAGCCGTGCAGACCCTTGACCCCTGCAGGTTCTGAAGATGAACAAATAGATGAAAAAATATAAATAGAAGACCATGATTGGGCTGGTGAAGATGCAATGAATTAAATAAATATGTACATCTTTCAGCATCAGATTATGTTAGCTTCACATCCAGAATCAGTTCACCACTGACACACAGCCACAGCTATCTTAATTCCCTCTTACCTTGTTTTGGAGCAAAAATAAAGTTAGGTTCGATTTTTTTTATGAACACCTCCCTCCCCCTCCCATTCTATCACCTGAAATTGTCCTCAGAAAGGTCACCTACTTTATGTCATCTGGCTTGCTCCTCTGCATGGAGCCAGGCTGACGGTAACCTTTTGGTCAGAATTCATAACAGATTTACGCAGACGTTTATGGTTTCTTTCCTGCTCGTGAGGCAGGAATAGTCATGAATGCATGCAAATATGAAATAAAATATGTAGTTTTCCATTCACATATTTGCTGCATCAACATGTTCTAGGTTGCAATCTCAGCCAAATACGTGAGATGAAAGTGTGTGTGTTTTGTTTGTTTTTTTTTTTTTTATCCTTGTGGGGGTGTGCAGTTGAACTGCCACGCCGGTAGAACCCCCTTCATACCTCCTGAGCTGTCAGTCAAGTTTAAAGCAGCTATAAAAGACAGTCTTCTCCACCAGGCGGACCTGTTGGCTCTGCTGCTCCTCAGCGACTACAACATCAACAATGCGCACTTCGTAAAGATTTACGCGCACTGATGGAAGTGTGAAGGCGGTGCGCGTGGCTGCAGACCGGAGGCTCGTGCGCCTTTTTACGAGAGGCGCGCATCTCCCGAGACGCGCGGATTCTGCTGGAAGCTCCGCTCAAACGGTAAGAATGTGCTGTGGTTGAACCAAATGTATCCTTGAAATGTGTAAACGCGCGTCAAGTACTTGCTGGAAATGTACATTTATGGAGGAGTTACTTAAAAAAAAGAGTGCTAATTGTTTCTCATCAGGGAGACTTTCATAATATTCTTCAACGATCGATCGTTTTATCCCCCAAACTCCATAAACAGCCCATGCTCAATGATTTATAATGTGGCACCTAAGTCATGGTATGTTTGTGAAGGCAAAGGCAAACTATTAGTATGTATTTTTTTATGTATGGGCATGATATTTTTTAAAATTCATTTATAAGTGAAAATGTGAAAATAAGCCTATTTTCTGGTCATTTCATTCACAATGACACATCATTCTAATAATGTGGTGCTGCAGCCTGCAGGGCTGTTGAAAATCAGGAAATAATTGAAAAACAAAAAAAGACAATGGATACAAATGACTGGTGACATCACTTTTAGATTGTCAGTCTTTGTTTTTAATAATTTTGAGCTTCATCTTCACATTTTGATTTAATTTTCTTATCCTTCAATTTGTTCTATTTGTAATCACTGCTCTGCACCTTGCCTTTCTGTAAGCTCAACAGTTTTTATATTTTGCTGCACATCCTGTACTGCTAAATGTCACAGAAGAGGGATTTCATTTCTTATATATGGTTTTATTAATCCTCATCACATGAAATCAGAGTCCTGAGTTGAGCAGTTCACCTTGAAGCTGCACCGTAAAGAGAGCATGCAAACGCTGCAGTATGGTTAGAATTCAGTTGGACATGCATCATGGAGCCTTTCAAACTTCAGTCTATGAGGTTTGTTTTGATAGAGCTGAAGGAGTGCTGAGTGGCTCCAAAAAAGAACATTTTCTGATGTTAGAATTGTGCTCTTTCCTATTTTTTCTGAATGCATTTTGTCATCAAAGCGTTCATGTTATACTTAAGTGAACTTGTGTGAGTGGGCGACGACGAGTTCAACAAGAGGCTTATTTCCAGAAGCCCCAAAGGGCTGAAAGTAACAGCAATGAATCATGAAGACAAAAAGATAATTGGACAGAAAGCTGGTGTGTCCACACTGGATTGTTGTCAAGGAGTAAATTATTTTCCCCCAGAGATGTCTGATTTGTACATGGACTTCTCTGTCTATAAGCTCCTTTTCTGAAAATAAACAGCGTCCTGTTGAGCTACGTGGATTTTTCTTTCTTTTGTATATATTTCAGCTGTTCAGGTTGACAAAACCCTGTCTGGATGGAGTGCACGGCAAGCGGTTGGGGGTCTGAGCTCACCACGCGATGTGCCATGCATGACGGCGGCGGGAACGACTCGGGTCCTGCATTTGAGGTAGAACTCCAGAACAGCTCCTCGAAGCGCAGCGCTCAGTTTGTGGGAGTGGAGCTGCTGCAGTCTTTCAAGCTGCTCATCATCCCCTCCTACACTGTGGTGGCTCTGGTGGGAATCTTCGGCAACTACCTCCTCCTCTACGTCATCTGCCGCTCCCGCAAGATGCACAACGTCACCAACTTCTTCATTGGAAACTTGGCTTTCTCCGACATGCTGATGTGCGCCACGTGGGTCCCCTTCACTCTGGCCTACGCCTTCAACCCCCACGGCTGGGTCTTTGGCCGTTTCATGTGCTACCTGGTGTACCTCATTCAGCCGGTGACGGTGTATGTGTCAGTCTTCACCCTCACTGCCATCGGTGTGGACAGGTGAGTCCTGTTTCCTGGCAATCTTCGTTTCTATCTTTTGCAGCAAACGTGAAGTGTTGCAGCTGGAAATACTCACAAAAGGATGTTCAAAATGTTGAATAAATAACTAAGAGTAGCTACACAGATCTAAAGAGCCACATGCATGTCTAGCGAGATCCAGCAGTTATTAGGTGCTTTTGAAAAGACTAATGGAGATGCAGTTTACTGTGATTTAGGATTCTTTGCCTCTAAAAGAAACAGAATATTTCAAAGGGTAATGCTTTATGCAACAAAAAGTTGCATTTTTGTCAACACTTGGGTCTTTTATAAAGACTAATGATGAATAGATTTTTTTTTGCTCTTCCTCCCCTATTCTACTGCTCTGAAGAGAAACTGCCCACGAGTTTCACCCCTTTGGTTTGTTTGAATCCATTTGAATGAAAAAGCAGACAGGATGAAAAATGATATTCTTTTTTCCGCTCTATCTGAACCTGGATTTAATGGCAGAATAAAGCAGGATTTGGAGGCTAACTAGATATAATTATATATTTCGTTGAAAACTGTCCAATTCACGTTACGATTTTGTAAATGTTGAGTGTGTCATAAATTAACCTTTTGCAGGATTTTAAACACTGACTCGGTTTGCCTCCGATTGTTAATGAGTTCTAACTCCTCTCAGGTACTACGCCACGGTGCATCCACTGAAGAAGCGCATCTCGGTCTTGGCATGCACTTACCTGCTGTCTGGGATCTGGCTGCTGTCCTGTGGCCTGGTGGCTCCAGCTGTGGCCCACACCTATCATGTGGAGTTTAAAAATGAAGGTTTCACCATCTGCGAGGAGTTCTGGATGGGTCAGGAGAGAGAGCGTCTGGCCTACGCCTACAGCACTCTTCTGATCACCTACGTCCTTCCCCTGTCTACCCTCTGCATCTCCTACCTGTGCATCTCCGTCAAACTGCGGAGCTGCGTCGTACCTGGCCACCACACCCAGAGCCAGGCGGAGGCGCAGCGCATGCGCAAGCGGAAGACCTTCCGCCTGGTGAGCCTGGTGGTGGCCGCGTTCGGCGTCTGCTGGATGCCCATCAGCGTCTTCAACGTCCTGCGCGACATTGACATCGATTTGATCGACAAGCGCTACTTCCTGCTCATCCAGCTGCTGTGCCACCTGTGCGCCATGAGCTCGTCCTGCTGTAACCCTTTCCTCTACGCCTGGCTTCACGACCGCTTCCGGGCAGAGCTCCGCAAGATGTTCACGTGCCGTCGCCGCATTGGCATCTCAGCTAACAACTGCGCCACAGCCAGCGTGGTGCTGTGAAAAATCCTTAGGTTGAAATGCATTCTAATCACACTGAGGTGTAAGAAGAATAATGATCATCCGTTGACTTGCATTTACCCGTCGCTGACCACCAGAGCTGATCCGTGAAAACTCTGCACAAGCCCACTATTCCAGAAATACATTGTTTTCCACACTGTCACAGTGTCTCTGTCAAACCGTGGTGTTTACAGTACTAACACTCAACCCGTCCAACCACAGCCTGACTGACTCAGAAGCAGGAGAAGGTGAGGAGCAGCCGCTGCTGACATCAGCACACACCAGCAGACACCAGATGTTCTCTAAAAGTCTTCAACACTTTTCCCCCAGCCCGATAAAAGAGCATAGAAACCCGCTGCCGTTCCAGATGGGGAATTTGTTTTCACATTACACGGTCACAAAATGGAAAACCCAATGGACCACATCGTATCTCAAACAGACATTTGTCCAGGCAGCGCACACACACAAACACACGTGGGAGTTTCTCCAAGACACATTTGACGGGACTAAGCTCTCGCCGGAACGTGATCGCCTCCTACTCAGTGTTCTGCTGCCTGATGGCCAGAGTTCAAAGTGTTAACACGGAGAGATGTGTAACAGCTCCAAATGGTCCAGAAGGATTTTGAATGAGAGTATTGAGTGTATTTCTGCTGGTTGATGGAAAATATGGTGGAAAACTGTATCGGAGCGTGGGGAAAAACTAAAAAATAACCAAAACAGAAAGTATGGAGCAACAGAAGGAGCACAGTGTTTAGTGGAGGATGTAATCTTTCCTGAGAGCATTTTTGAATGTCACTGATGTGCTAATCAAATCCTAACCGCTGACTCCAAAGTATCTGAAACTATTAACCTGATGAAGTGCTTTGTTGTGGATGGAGATAAGAACTAGGCCAGGGGGTGCTGTACCTGCAGAGTGAAAAGCTTCTTTTTATTCAGTTCCAGGAAGTTGTCAAAAGGCAGCTGCGACAAATGATTGAACAGTAGATAGAATGAAACCGCTTGTGCCACCAAGCAAGGCAAGGATCGCAGCTTTATCTCAGAATGCCGTAGAGGTAGAAGGGCTGATGAAGTCATTGAGCATATAAAACAAAGCCAAAGGACAATTTGCTTCATGTATAACTGTTTGCTCAAATGAAGCAACGTTGGTCTGTGCAAAGAAATGTTTTTAAAGTAAGAAAAATGTATAATGCAAACAGTGTTCTAAAGCAAATTATGAAAAAAGCTGCAACTTTATTTATTCCTGTCAAATAGACACTGGATTGTTGCCACAACAGGCCACAGCCATTATGAAAACTGCTTCAGTTTACGTGGTTTACATGCTTAGATACATGTAGCTAGACTATTATTTTTCACATTTTGCTAGACAGAAAATTATTGATATTTAGAAAAACATTAAAAATGTCTGTCAGTGTAAGTATGTGCAGTGGGTCTGGATTTCTGCACGTTTCTAACGAAGGGCAGGAAGATTTCAGATCTCTTCCAGACAGAGTCAACCGCAGGTCCAACACAAAGCCAACAAAGATTTATACTTTTTTTTTCCACATTTCAGTGTCAACAACTAATCTAACAATGCTTACATACGTGGGAGATTCTCAGGAGTAAAGAAACTATTCTTGTCAACAGTCTCATTGTGAACCTTTAATCAACACCTTCTGTGTGGTGACAAAACTGACCAAGATTTCACCTGTGACCACATTTATGCTTTTAGTAGATGGCCACAGGGGGCCATTAGAGCTCATTATTTTTTCCCCCACATAAGATCATTTTAAAATAGCAAATATGACAACACAACCATTTTCTTGTTAAGGTTTTAGCTCTCTGTGGAGCCAAAAAGGCATTTTTTAAAAGTTCCAACATGGTAGTTAAGGATTCATTATGTTTTGAGCTTGTGACACCTTTTGAAATCCTCAGCCTCTTGTGAATAAATTGATTTATTGTTTATATTTTTAAATATGTCTTTATTCATATCAGATGACTAGAACATCTGATGTGTATTTTGTTGAATGTTTATTGAAATGAACCGCATCCTTATTGTTTTTAGTAGTTGAAATTTCGAATTCAAATTATACTAACATGAAACATATTCTCATTACAATACTATTGGAGTCATTTTTATCATTGTAAGGACTAAATTACAGTTGTAATCTAAATAACCTGCTTCAACCTTCTTATTGTTTGATCAACAATGCGTACAGTAAAGGCTGCAATGCCCGTTTCCATGACTACCTCTACACACCTTCAATGTAGGTTTTGTGTGACAAACCGTTTTTCTGCATCCCCTCAACAACTGGCCACTGAAAATGAAGCCAATTAGTCCTTAATGTAGAAAATGAATCGTTAAGTGATTCAGTTTGAATTTATTATTCATACAAAAAAAAAACACTTTATTGAACAAAACCTTAATGATTTTAGATGCAGTCCATCTGGTGCCACATTTAGTGTATTTATTTAAAACAAAAACAAACCAATTATCTTACATTTCGTTATTATGCATCATCTGTAGAATGTGATCAAGCTGGACATTATTTCAGCTTTCATTGCAGTAAAAGACGAGGCTACACGTATTAAATCAAAGCTTTCTAACACAAAAAACAAGGCTGCTTAAAGGCACAGTTGTGTACATTTTGCAGAGAAATATTGCTGATTGTAGCAACGACAAGAAATTCTAGTAAGGCATTAGTGTAATTCAGATATAAATGCATTAAACAATAGTGACGAAATATAATTTATCTCAATATGTACATACAAAATGATGTAAATGCATTACATTGAAGTGATTAAAATCTTGAACGAATCTTAAAAACATGCAGAAAGGCTTCGTCGTTTTAATCTAAACTGATGGGAAGTATAATTAAATGAAGGCTGCAGCTTCTGCAACGTGATGCTGCTTCTCTTTACTGACTGGTGGTTTTCAACAGAACGCGTTTTTACAGATAAATTCTGATAAAAGACTGAGGGCACAAGTGGAATTCCTTTGTGATCATAGAGCAACAAATGCCTCAGACTGCCCAGGAAAATAACGAAAAAAAAAAAAAAATAAAGTCAGTGAAGAGAGAAAATACAGTGAAGTAAAAAGAAATGACGCGCGATTGTGAAATGTTTGTTTGATATTAAATATAGGAATGATGCTTTAGGCAGTAGTATGTTGCAACAAAACAACAAAAATATGAATTATTTAACTTAAGTATATTAAATAAAGACATTCAACCCAAATTGAATCAAGTATGAGATATGTGAAATATCAAAGTTCTGAATAGATTTCTATAAAACAAGTAACTCAAGCTAAATCCAGTACCTTAGAGTCAAAATGCTTATAAAGTTACCCCGTTCGTTTATCTTAAACATTTGATTCTGAATATTTTGCAGCCCTTTCAAAGCTTTCTGACTTTGAATCTGAAAGTTCTCAACGCACCGACGTCACCAAAAAAACATACTTCCCGAGCCTTAAAGAGCGGCTCTCTCTTTCTAACAAGCACTTGCTTATGCTTGCTTGGCAGAGTTGAGGGAATATAGGATAGCGGGTTTCTCCTCCATCACACGAACAAGCAGATTGTCTATATACTGCTCCAGCTCACTGATCTTGGCATCCTTCCTGGAGAGGTCAGTCTGCTGCTTCACCACCAGTGTGATCAGCTCCTCTTGTGTCAGCTGACTGTAAGGACCACTTGACACAGAATCGGCCACCTAAGAAAAGTAAAGAGCAGTGAATACATTATCGGTAGGGAACTAATTTAGTTGAAGTACAGGTTAAAATATTCAGAGTTTTGGTCAATGCAGGAGAAAATAAACACTTGAAGCATTCACAGCAGACGGAAAACTAAATTTCCTGAAATTTGTTCATCAGGGCTTTTTATCATTTCTCCAGAATACATTCAGCCTGTGAGGAAAAAAAATAACATTCATTTTGGAGTGGGCTTTTTTGCATTTTATGGACAACACTTCTAAGGACTTCCACAAAAATAGCCACTGGTAAATAGCAACTGAGTGGAGAGGAGACATTTCATTTCATGCATGTTGTGATTCGGATTCAATTAAACCGCTTTATTCAAAACTCGAAGGTTTTATTTCAGGGCCTATTTTTATGCCAACATGAAGTACCTTCATTATTGCAGGTACACTGCTCTGCACCTTTATTTCCTTCACAGCAGGAGTGATGGTGGGTTGCTGGATCTCGGCTGAGCTCATAGGCTTCACAGGATGTGGTCTGTTAAATAAAAGAAGACAAAAAAAGTGTAAATCAAAGTAAAGTTGGGGAAATAAAGTCAGGAAAGCAGAAATAATAGTAAAAACAGTCATGTTAATGTGTTAGTTAATTTTTGTTATTAAATTTGTGTGCACAGAGTGTGTCAACCAAGTTAAACAGCCAAAAATCAACAATTCTCTTCCATGATTGCCTGAAATGCCTCGTTTCTAGTTTTTCTTTTCCTAATATAAACAGCACAGTTGCATAAGCCCAGTCAAGTGTTCAGCCTGGCACAGCTTGGACATCAAGTATGCACTCACATTCCACTATTCCGGTTTAATTAGGTAACCAGCAAGCAGCTAATCAACAGAATGAGCTTTTGGACTGAGGGGTCTTAAAAAATGAACTAAAACGAAGCGTTTCAGACAGAAGCCATCACAGTGACAGAACTGCACCATGTGGAAAAGTGAGAAAAAAAAATAGGAAATTATCTATTCTAAAGCAAATAAAAGGTAAGAACCTATAAATCAGCAAAACCATCATATTTCAACAAATAAAATTGATTACTTTTCCATGTTTGATGGATTCAATATTCTTAAATAATAAGCAGAATACAGAAGGTTTCCCGTGAGCCCAGGATAACAAAAAGAAAATCTTGTATTTGTATTCAAATAAAAGCCCACCGTGTTCCCAGATGTGTGATTCGTGTGTAAATTTGGACTGAAGGTCCAGAGTAGAGACTTTGAAAGTAGTCTGCTGAATCTCACCTGCGAGGAGTTAACGCTAGCCCGCTTCCATTGCTATACTGAGTACTGACAGGCTGAACTTCAGAGGGGGATACCCAGGCTCTCAGAGGTGTCTTCCCCCCACCTAAATTTCCTGTTTGAGATTCTGGCTCTTCGGGGACGACTGGGAGGGGCTCGGAATAAGCCAAAGCTGACTGTCCTCGGAAAACTTCGGCTTCGTATTGATCCCTCTCTGCATAATAACTGCTTTGTGTTCTGGCATCATACTGAGACTTGGGTGTGACGGAACCATCAATAACATCTCCTGCGGGGAAGTCTTTTCTAGCTGAGGGCAAGTTTTTCATCTCATTAGATGCTGATTCTTGCTGAGACATGAAAAGTTCGTTGTCTGTGGGACTTTTTGGTGGAAGATTCTTCTTTGTTCTTTGTGAGTTTTTTCGTTGAAAAGAGAGACTCTCTGGTATTTGTTCTTCAATGTTTCTGCTGTCACTTTCAAAACTGTGATCATGTACGCCAATGCGATCAGTGGGATTCTCGATGCTAAAATCTTTTAAATAATCTTTTCTCATCATTGGATCCTCAGATTTCTGCTCCCGTTTTTTCTGCCTGCCAGTGAACAGCCCATCATCTTCTGGGTTCATCTTTAGGGGCCCTGGTACATCTATGAAATTACGTTCTGTATAAGGAAGTTGATCCAATTGTTCCTGCTGTGCAGGTTCTTTGGCACCAATCCTTTGTCTGGGTTTAGCAGTGGGTGGGTCTTTGTCCAAAGGAACTTGAACAGTTCTACGGCCATCTGCTGGTTCTGGATCAAAGGTCTTCTGAGTCTGTAGTGGTCGGTGAGAAGTTGGAGCTTCAGTTGATGCTTTTGCCTCTTTGCCAACTTCCTCTCTGAACATCCTGTTGCTGGGGGAGTCTGTTTTCCTCAACGGTGGGACTGCAGATGGATTAGCTCTCGATACAGACTGGGGGACAACATTCTGTCTGTGGTACTGATTGAAGTCTACACCAGAAGTATCTTGTTTTGGTGGACTAGGAGCGTGCACTTTTTTTTAACGACACCGGTTTCGTCTTAGCTATCTTCTCAGAAGGATTCTCCTGTGGCATGCGAGATTTAAGGCTAGGTGCATCTTCTTCTGGCCCATCAACACTCATTTCAGGACCCATAAGTTCTGGTCCACTATCCCTATGCTTCTGGTTGACCTCAGCAATTATATGATCCCAACGAGTTTGCCCTTGAACACCATGTCTTCTCTGAGGAAAGAGGCTTTCATAATCGGGAAGTGGTAAAGTCAACTTATTTCCTCGTCCATCTTCTTCTATAAACGCTGGACTTTTGACATCTCTGACAGGAGTCCGACTATCCTCAATCGGAGTCCTACGTCCAGAGTATGACGGCAGTGGCAGGGCTTTTCTCTTTTGGTCTGCCATAGCAGATGATGATCTTCCCAATTCAACAGATGACAAATCCTCCGTGCTCCCCCAGGGAGATCCAGTCCGGCTTGGGCTCCTGTTTGGCGGAGCCAACAGTAAGTGTAGATTGGAGAAAGCCTCGGAGGACTCTGCTGGGACCCTGGCAAAAGTGGTTTCAGAGCTGACTGAGATGGGGTCTAGCTGACCCGGAGTTTGACAGTCAGAGGGTTCAGACTCCAAATTTTGAGAAAGTCTGCCAAGAAGCGAAAACAAAGGCCTAAAGGTCAGTCTGACCACAGTCACTCCACAACGTAAAACCCATCACCAATCTAACTGGGAAACAATGTCCATGAGTTCAATTTTAGCCATTATTTCTAACTATTAAAAAAACGTTTTAATTATAAAAACAGAATAAAAAGTCACAATTATGCAATAGAAATAGCTTCCAAGTTAAATCATTTTACTCTAAGAAATTCTTGTAGTTTTCTATTTCTACTGAGTACTAGCAGACACATTGATAATGAGAACAACCTTACCATCATAACTGCAGTTGAAACTCAGACAAATCCACAAAAAAATATGGCTAGCCACGCTGGAGATCCACACACCGACACCGCGTCTCAGTTTGTGTGAGCCCTACTAAACCCTCAACTTGTTCCACAACATTTTCACAGACACGCCCAGGTTTTCACCAGCATCTAACCAAACGGGTCACACAGGTCTGTTGACGTGAACAACTCTAAAAATCCCAAGACTGTCCCTCTGCAGAGTCATTGCCAGAGAGTAAAAAACAAAACCAGAAATAGCTGAGAAATGTCTTAAGAAGGGCCACTGGGTGAAATTGTGAAGCAAAGCTCAACGTTTTTAAGAATAAGTATGTACCGGTAGTTCTGTTTTCTAAAATAACATACTTGTATGTGAAAAGAAATTCTGCGAGAACAAAACATTTAATTTTAGTAGATAAAAAGTTTATACAAATCAATATTGTAAAACGGCAATGTTGAGAGCAAATTCAAAGTGGGAGATTAGTGGTTACTGGTGGTAAGGTTGGTTACTACTGTTTATAGAGGAAACCTTTGTAATGTTAGTGAAAAAAGACGAAGAAAACCAAATGGGACACAAGTATAAAAAAAACGGACAAATATTGCCTTGATACTGTGGTTCAATGCCCACCCTAATCCCTAATGACTTAAAAAAAACTATTTAGTGCAGGACCATCTATTGCCCTGGATTTTAGAGGTTATTTGGACACCGTGCTCACTTATTTTTTATTTTTCCCAGTGGATATGACATCACCAACTTCACAAAGTGACAATTTTATCAATACAAACATATTACAATGTCCATTTATGACTCCACTGTGTTCTGGTGATATAAATGTGGATTGTTTATTAAAAGATTACATTCAAACACTTTTTTTTCCCCACAAAAATTGTTCAAACGCAATGCATTGTGGTCTATACTCATTAATGTAATGAGCATCGATGCACTCTAGTTATTGCAAAGACTTCTGGGAGATTTCTAGGGCACTCGATTTTGGGACTGCAAATTCGAACAGCCCAACAAAATGGTGCACGCACTACATAGTGAGAATGAAGCAATTCAGACATTACCATAAATTGGTGCATAATGTGCTAAAGGAAGATCAACTCCAGACTGGTTTTATTTGTGGTTCCACTACAGTAGAGAGCAGAGAAACACCCTCTTCAATAACAGACCTCAACATTGTTTGTTCTGTCAGATCTCTATTCATCTGTAACTGAAACTAAGGGTTTACTTAGTAATTGTGCAGCCTAACAGCTTCATAATTGGATGTGTGTGCAACAGTTTCTTAAAAACAGTGGAGTTTTAATAGTATTTAGTACTTTTGGGATGTAGGTGTATCCAGAGGAAGAGACAAAAACCTACCTGGGTTTGACGGCTGACACTTTAGCAGTCCGGCCGAGAAAGATGGTAGCAGAGGGGTTTGTGGGTTGCTATTGAACTTGTGGTTATTGGCTGAACTTTCAGCTGAAGGACCTGAGCTGAAGGAGGTTTCTTCAAACGGATTAGTGGAGTGATGGGAGATGGGCTGAACGGGAGCTGCTAAGTTAGTGTGAGGTGCCAGAGTGTGTTTCTGCTCCTCAGGAGCTTGCTGTTGCACGTCCTCCTTCTTCTCCTCTTTCTTCCGGATCATCCCGAACAAAGACGACAGCCTGTCGCTCATGGAGGCCTCCTCCTGGCGCTTGTGCTCCTCTGCTCTTCGGCGCTCCTCTTCCAGCCGTTGGTTTTCAGCAGCTTCCAGCGCGTTCCGTTCATCTTCTCTTCTCCTGTCCTCGTCCTCCTTCTGTTTCTTCTTCCTTGCTTCATCTTCAATGACACGTCTTCTCCTCTCCTGCTCTTCTTGCTGCTTGCGCTTCTCTTCCTCCTGGAGCCTCTTGGCTTCCGCCCTGTATTTCTCCTCTTGCTCCAGCCTTTTCACCTCAGCAAGACGCTTTTCTTCTGCCTGCCTTCTTTCTTCCTCCTCTTGGTGGCGTTGTTGCTCTAATGAAACTTTATTGATTGGTTCATGCTTGAATGAAGGGACGTTTATGGTTTTGGAGGATTCTGCTGGGATATCAGATGTGTGTTTGCGGATGTCCTCCACAGAGCCTTTGCCAGAGCTGTTCAGACTAAGTGTAGACCCGCTCTTTGTCTCTGGTTCCTCTGCGTACACGTGGTTGCCATTTATGCATAAGTTGTTTTGGTCGTTAATATTCTGCTTGGAGCGGCCCAGCAGGGAAAAAGGACCGAGAGACATTTTACTGTCGGAGCTTCCTGTTCGTTTGTGTCCCAGTAATTTGAATTTCTTTTTACCTGTGTGACAGGGAAGGCAGAGAAACGGCGTCATTGTCAAAATGCAAAACAATATTTGTTTAACTTTAACAGCAGAGCAGATAAAAGTCAGAGCTGTTAGTATGTGGAGCACACAAAAAACAAAAAGAGGAAAATACCTTCAGGAGAATCTACATTAAGGCCAGAGGAGCGGCTGCCACTGAGAGAGGAATTTTTTTCTGGGAGCGTCCCGAGAGTAGACATGGACTGTGACATGTTGCGCTGTAAATTTGACTTGGGAGCAAATAGGGTTTTGAGCTTGGACTTCTTCTTTGTGCCAGGAGAATGATTAAGAGACTGTGCGTCGGCGTCCTCCTCGCTGTCTGTAAGGACCTGACTGACAGGGGGAACAATAGCTGAGGCAGAATCAGAGAAGCCCTCTTTTTTCTTCCCCCGGACTTTGTCCTTCAGCTTGGAGATGCGAGAGCGGGGTTTGTCTTGCATTGAAAGATCAAACATGCTCGCTGACATGTTGTTTCTCATAAAGTGGATATCAAGTAGCACCTCGCCTCGCACCTTGTCCTCTTTTCCATTTTTGTCCACCAATTTGAACCACCTGAAACACAAAAAGAAAAAAAGGCATTTTTAAGAAGAAAAGATAACAGGAAGTGACATTCACATAAAGGAAACATTTAAATTATTATTATTAGGCAAAACATTTTACACGGCAACAAACAAAACACACATTCCTCAGAAAAACTAGGATTAGAAGATAAAAAATTGCAGCACAAAAGATATAATCAGCTCACCATGCTTTGGTTAAGATCCAAACTGTATCAAACTTTATTTTGTTAAAAAGATATAAAAACTCACCAAAAATATAAATTCAAATTCAACTGGAACAGCCATCAAACAAGTAAAAATTTCTACACCTTTGCAGACATTTACTAAAGTAATAATGAAACAAGTTATCCAAATTAAAAAAAAAAACGTATTCCTGTACATCATCTAACGCGACCGTTTTCAGTGTGTTATTATTTCTAGTATGGTATAATGGTTTTAGATTGAGATTACAACATGTAAACATTATTAAATTATATTCACACAAATGACAGATCCGCACAAATTACTGTGAGGCTCTGCAATCAAACTGACTATTTCTATTTCGCTCTTATCTATACGTGCGTGTGCACGTATTTATCTAATATCACTAATATCATTACTACAGTTACTTTTGTCAAATTCCTTGTATGATGCTGTAGCTTTGCTTAGCATTTACCTGGTGAGTGACATTAAATTGATTAAATTTATGAGGGTTAGGATTCAGTTATTTTCTCCTTACCAAAAAGGCTAAAATCACAAAAAACTCAACATTTTTCTAATATCAGATTACTTGTAAACAAAATAAAGTTTTAATTGTAATATCTCACAGCAGATTGTTGCATTGTCCGACCAGCAATGCATTGTGGGCAGAGACAAAAAAAAAGTGCACGAGAATAGAAAAGACATTCTGTATGTGTTCAAAATAAAACTCTCCTGCTTTGAAATAACTATGACTAGAATATAATAATGTGCTTCAAATATGCAAAAAAATGAACTGCATTCTGGGAGATAAATATAGAGATGTGTTTGTAACTAGTGAATCAGCTGTTCCTGGGCTCAGATAACTGCAGCAGGAGTCAGACAATTACAGTTTTGTTCAGGACTCCTGCCTTATCGTCCGCTCAGCAGCAAAGGCTGACATTTATTTTTGGAACATAAAGTTTTCGTGAAGGCTCTGTACACACAAACTAAAAAAAGCAATTAGTACCGATACAAACAAGCCTTTTGTGTTGTAATTTGTTCCCTTTCCCTCTTAAACCTTTAGTTTCCATCCCAGCAGCTGATTTACTTTAAGCCTTTCATAAGCAGTTTCAGTAATTAAAGCGATATTATGATGAAACTGGCTCGTCATTTTGAGCTAAAAGCCTTTGATAATTTTTATGTTAAATTAAGAACATGAGACTTTTCAAGTTTTATTGCGGCCAAAAAGCCCCAAAACTTTGTTGAATATTTGCCAGAGTTTTTGTCAGTTCCTCAGCCATTTACCTCTGCAAGCTTGGCTTTATTTTCTTTTTAAAATCACAGAGCCGACATCAGGCTCATCTGGGGATTCGAGGCAGGAAACAAGCTAGGGAGTAAACCATTATTCTTCAGAACGTTAAACCCTTCAGGGAGCTGCTGTACAGAGCTTGATGTAACAGGTTAGGATTGCGCTGAATCTTATTTAAACATTCCTTTAACTCCCACCCTAAACAGAGAACACACTCAAACCAAACAAAAGAGATTAAAAAAAAGTACAACTTTCTACAGAACATAATTCTATAAAAATAACAGCAGGGTGTTCACATTGTGACTTTGAGGAACAAAGTCATCCATGCCGTCATGAATAATGATTAAGGGTATTCTTGTTCTGTATTTTCTCTTTCAAAACAAAGCGGTGCTTCTGATTTGAGGGCGGACAGGTCCTGCTGAACAGGTTTCCTCTGCTAACAGGGCCAGACGCTCCTGTCTGTAATGATTAACACCAGAACCCGTCTTCTTTTGTAAGGAGCAGCCCGTGTGTGCTTCTGCGTCAAGCCAATAAATAGTTTAAAGTAAAACAGCAGAGATGGATGATCATAACTTTCACTATTTTGCACCACAAACCCATGATTAACCATCCACCCTTTTCAAGTATGATCACACGTCTGTGCTAAAATGATCCAAGAGGAGCTGTTGTAAAGAATCCAGACAGTGTTGGGTAAATACAATGGAAAAATATTGTCACAGGAAAGGACCACATCCCTGCTTCTTGTTTAGAGTGCAATATATAGGGCAGCTCAGAGGAATAAGATACTAGTGAGCAGGCTCTTCTGTAACTACAAATATTCAATGGTCTATTAATCCTATATTATCTTAAAATAATAAAAAAAAATATATACAAAATACTGCAACACAAAGAAGCTATCTTAAGTTGAAAGTGCTAAAGATAATCACAGTTGTACAATAGGAAACTAAATAAAACACAAGATAAATGGTCAATTAGCTAGTGACGTCATGGGTTCTCATGCATTCTGCATATGTAAATAAAAGAGGCGAGGTGAAGTGCAGCGCAATGGAAATACATCTTCAGAACCGGTTCAGTGTGCAAGCAGCCCCCCCATTGTGTCACATTACCTCGAAAGAAGTCTACAATTGAAACATGGGAAATTCTTGTAAAAGTTGCACTCAATAAACAGAACTAAGTTTTGGTTCCATCAAAGTTAAATATCAATGCGATCCACTGCAAATCACTGGGTTTTATTTATGCAGAAAACTGTCAACTCTCAGATTTATTCTGCAGTAGAAGTAGTTTTCAGAAGTCATCTAACTTTAGTAAACATTATTTTTATTAATTAAGCCAAATGGCAGAAAACTGTCAACTCTCAGATTTATTCTGCAGTAGAAGTAGTTTTCAGAAGTCATCTAACTTTAGTAAACATTATTTTTATTAATTAAGCCAAATGGTTTTACACTTACCTACTCAACATGTTTAGATGCAGTTACAGCTTGCATGTTTTACAGTTCAAACTAACGAAGCAGAAAATCAACCCAAAAATACCAGCTATATGGTTGTAAATGTTTAGTTCTGGACAATAGAAATAAAAGGTAGCAAACTAAATACTTGGTTATGTAAAGAGGATACAATGAAAAGTGTCATTTTGTATTTACTGCATGACCTTACAAAATTTTTACAACAAAAAGACATTCTTGTCTTTAATGATTAACTTGAAAAAAGTTTCCAGTAGACAGAAACTCTTGAATAAAAAAGGTAAATACTGATTCCAACAAAAATCCTCCAAGAATTATATACACAAGTAGACATATTTAAGATTAAGACTAATATAAGACATAATATAATATATAATACTATATATACTTCTAATACAAGACTAATTTAGGATACACATTTTCCTATTGAGCTGTACAATTATTCTAAGATTGAAAGATTAAAATAAATAGAAATTTAACTAGAAGAATAAAACAACAGAAGGGATGTGTCAAAGCTCAAACCTCTCCCTGAATTCACACTTTTGTGTTAGAGCAGAAATGCCTCTCAGCGACAAACCAGTCTTTGGTATCGGTCAGTGTCAGCACACCAGGGAAACAGGACAGTAATCTAACACCAATGACTAGACGGTGAAAAACAAATACCCCATGTGCACATTTCATTCTAATGGAGGAGTAGGAATGAAAAAACAACAACCACCCCCACCCCGACAAGAGCATCAAGAAGCTCCAACAGCCAAAAGAAAGAAAACAAAACAACCTGAGAGGGGAAAAGAAGGAAGCACGTTGCTATGAGGCTGCAACAATAAATTGCCAAATCACAAGATAAGATTCTAGATATGCTGCAACAAGAAACCCTCGAAATGAGGTCATTCTATCACACAAAACGACTGATTGTTTTGCGATTACAAATAACTCCTAATAAAACTCACATTTTCCTTAAGGTCACTTTAAAATTGACGGTCCCATGGACAGGGCTGACCAAAGCAGAAAATAAATATCTAAAGCCATTATTGTTTGTGAAATGACGCTGAGAGTCTAAAATTAACTATTGTTTGGTTTTGACTCCTGTTACACCCAACCTACACCCACGTCTTCCTTCAAACTACATATTGCTCATATAATCCTCTGCGTCACATAACAAAACTGGGTGGAGTCGTAATTTAGATATTAGCTGAACAGCCTTTGGGGCAAACAATGGACTTATATCAGTAGCAGAGGGAGAAGAGATTTCCAGTTAGCTGTCAAGTCGTCATTTACTGTTGACTTTATAATGTTTATCATTTTATACTCTCAAACACACACTTAGGTTGTCCAGAAAACAGCATGTAAAATGTATACCAATCAGAGGAAACAAGAACAGAATATGAAATAAGTTCCAGTGTCTAAAAGGACTGCATGATATTGAAGGAAACATGTGACATGCGATATCCATATTCTGATGACGATATGAAATGAACAAATAGCAAAACAACTAATACATTATTTACATTTCACTGAAACACTTTTACTTAAACAGGAGTCAATTTAAATTATACAGTAGACATAATCTACCTTTCTAGAAGTCCTGGCCAAAACTAAGATGGAGAACAATTAGGAACAATGTAGTGTGCTCGCTTTGGCTTTTCTTTTTTAAATAATGTTTTTTTCAGTTTATGCATGTGTGTAAACATTTAAGGTTATCACTGTTCACACTGTCTTTTGCAATACTGTGATGTCGATACATCTGATTAAATGTGCAGGGCTAGTGTCTAGAACTATCTCTGTACACTTGGAACTTTGACATTTTGTGTTGTTCAGCTGACCATATGTGTTTCGCAACTGATCCAGGTTATTGTTTTTGGGGTATAATGTGCACTCATTGTTACATATCCTACAATTTTATCAAGCTTTGATGCATACACAATTATTATTTTACTTTTACTTCTACTGACGTTATCAAACTAAGTTGTTGTGGCATATACTGTACATGTATATATCACTTTACTGCCTTCTTAGAAGGGCCAAAGCACTTTACAGTTACAGTACCAAAAACACACATTCACACACTGATGGCGGCTCTGCTACCAAACACTGACACCAACCTACAACTACCAGGAGCAATGCAGGGTACAGTGGCTCCTCCAAGGACACCGTACCTGCAGTCTTTCGATCTGAGGTCGACCACTCCTCCACAGCACCATGACCACCAGGCGCCATGATATTTTCTCTTCCTGCTAAAGCCTTATGCCCCATAAACTGAAATACATTAATTTTCTTCTAATCAGCGAATATGGAAGACTAAACTATTATTATTGGATGTAGAGATTAGAAACAAATGGAAGAAAGACTGACCAAAGCTAGAGAGTATTATCATCTGAAGACAAAAAACAACTTTGTAGGCACGAACCTAATTTTTAAAATATACATTTATAGATTTCTAAGCATTTCCTTTGTTGCTGTTGTTGGTAGCATTTTTTTCCCAAAAATTAGAGGTTCGAGTTTTTATTGAAACAGGAAAGTATTATCTATGTTTACAGAAGATTTACAAGATAATGTCAGAGAAAATCGAAAGAAGAATTCAGTTATGGCACTTGAAACACACGTGGAAATGGCCAAACATATTAAATAGGACATTTGTGCAATCATTTTAACAGTAAGATCTTATTTTCTAGATAAGCCAATGAAAACAGACCAAATGCTAGTATGGGTATCCTGACACAAGCAAAGAAGTAAAAAAATAAGTAAACAAAGCACTCAAGTTAAAACTTATCCTAGGTCTACTATATAAAACTTTGGGTTTATTTGAACAGTCATATGAGTAAGCTATAATAAAAATGCCGAGGTAAGGGCGGAGGCCTGGCTATAAAAATAATAATAAAAAAAGTTTCAATATGGTGGAACAGGTAACGTGAAGGCAGGTGCAGGTCCTCGCGGCCACTTACTGTGTCTTTTTGCGCGACTTGTCGTCATGGAGTTCCAGCAGGTTGATCACGGCCTGGCCCAGAAACTTGTCGAGTCCCACCTGGGCTCGGTGCATGACGATGATGTACAGAGTACAGCGCTCGGCGTTTCCCGGGTGGAAAAGTGGCAGGTCAAACGAGGCCTCCTCTTTCCACACCGGAGCGACGCTTTTTTCCGCCACCGAGGTGGAAAATTTGTCTTTGGCCACCTGGATGATGGCATAGGAGTCGTTGGTGCCATTCTTTCCCTTTACGCGGAGGTTCCGAGCCTGGTGCACCGTTACCTGGACACTCGTGGGAAACCACTGCTGGCTCTGGCCAAGCAGAGACATCTTAAAATCCCTTTTAAGCTTGACCGGAGGTTGACTTTTTTATGTATGTTTTCTTGATAACCTTTTTCCCGACCTCCGTGAGATTTCTGTTCCTCTTTGGCGTCCTCTGCGGTCGCAGGCTCTACCCAGCCAACCACTTGACTTCAGTTCAGGAAGCTCAGAGTAGGATGTCGTAATTATTAACCCTCCACGTCGATCGCGTTTTCTGACACTCCTTAAAAAAAAAATCAACCCTCTGTTTACCAGTTCAGCACGGACGCCAACCTTGATCATTCAGCCATAGAAGTCACGAAAGTAGGACTAGCGTCTCTATCGAGTCGTTTACCACAACACAACTCATTCGAAATACTTCCACCAAGTTTCACAGTTCACTTCCCTGATGTTTGGCGTTCCCACCCATACTCTGTGATAGATGCTGACTGATTGGCTGACGGGGCTGTCAGTTATCAAAAGACAATCGCTGATTGGACGGTGGAAGCGCCAAGCACGGACAGTCCCAGACCGTTAATTAGTCATATGGAAGAGAGGTCAGTGTGCAGTGGGAAGTAAGATCGAAGTTTAGGAAGACGACACCAACCTGTAGAGGTATTTTCTTCCTATCAATACTAATATTAAGAGTTCTTAAAGTCACTGTTTATCATAACTATTTATTACAATACTTTAGAGATGATTAAAATAATGATTTTGAAAATGTGTGTGCATTTCGTGTTCTACATGATTTTTAGCAAGGGTACAAAACAAGGGCGTGGGGGATTGTGTAAAAGAATACAAATAACCCCCCAGCACTCTTTTTTTTTAAAGCTATTTTAAAATGACTTTTTCATAATATGTTGTTGATTTCTTGAGAACAATAAGACAGTTATATTACACTTTAAGAGTGGATTTCATTTCACCGAAGCCATACAGGGATTTTTTAAAAAATTTGTTATAACCTCAAACTATTTTTTCTAAGCTAATTGAAAAAGTTGCCATATAAAAATACTATATTATTTGAAAAATAACTAAACTTTTTTTTTTCAATCAAATGCTCTCTTCTGGAAAACAACCGAACTGTCAAAAGAAATGGTTAAAGGTTGGCAGCTAAATAAAGCTATACAAAACATTTTACATATCTATACTTAGCTTTGACAATGCAGTTATGAGTCATCATATTTATCCTGTATGAGTCATTTTCTGGCTAAAAGAATGTACAAACCATTTGACAGTATCTATCAAAAACAAAGCATGTTAAAAAAACAAAGAGGCATAGAATTCTGGCTTGAGGAACAATATTAAACAAAAAAAAAATGGTTTCATAGACATTTCTTGTTGATCCAAGTTCTGAAATTGCAAGCAAATCAACATGTTTAAGAGTATGCTTAACTCTTCTTTAAATACATAAAAAATGTAAAAGTAGTACTCTTGTTTTAGACATTTGTGGAACACCTAGAAGAAGAAACATTTTTTGAGCCGTTTGAAATAAGAATAATTACAAAATCTATTTTTCTTTTAAATTTGCATCACCTGACCGTTTCAACTAATGAGAAAGATAATTTCGCTTTTAATAAAGGGGATGATCATTTATCCATTAAGTTAGAAAAGATCTTCATTTGGAAGGTCAGTGAAAATGAAAAAAACAATGTAATTTTAAATACATCATCATAAAAAAAATATGTTTCAATGCTAATAAAGTACACAAAAAATTGCAGCATCTTTTATATTTAAAAGTCTCACACAGCCTTAAAAAAAACTCTTAGATTATTTTACAGTTACACACATGCAGATCCCCTCTTAATGTGTGTACATATGTATTTCACACAACCATACATACACACAAAAGTCATACAAGTGCATACATTTGCATATACAAATAGTCCCTTGAAAAAAATATTAAGCCTGAAAGCTTGCTCTCAGATTAAATGCATATGCTGTACTTTTGAAATGGATCGTTTCATGTTCCATCTCATGCAATAGTCGATATGCATAGACAAATGGCAGCTAAAACAATAAAGCTTTTCTTAGACACTTAAAATCAACATCATATACAATTTTTTGTTAAGTGAATAAAATAAATGCGTAACTTTTGCTCAAAACTGACAATTTAAAAAACCTGCCTTAGTATTTCACAGCAAACTCTTACATTGCTACAGCAGCAAGAGTGCCAGTTTAGTTTCCTGGATGCCTTCTAGATAATAAAATCTTAAATTACGTATTTATTAAGAGAGCAGTCATTTCATTGTGGTAATGCATAGATTTGTGATTGTAATTACAGTTCACACAGTGGTTTCACTTTTCCACAAACCACTCTTTATACCCACAGAGCTCTGGGACTGGTCTGTGCCACTCATGTCCGGCTCGAGCTCAAGCACTGAGGTTTTCAGGGTGCCATTGAGGGCAGCAGCCCCAGGAACAGTGGTGGTGACACTATTCAAAGGGTAGGAGCAGCGCTTTGATTCTTGCTCTGCAGATGCTGCCACCTTTAAATTGTCTCTGCTGGAGCATCGTCTTTGAGCCGCATGCATAGCTACAGAAGGTGGAAGCGGGAAAGGTTTGCGGCTCCCGCTGCTACCTCCATCACTTCCCTCAGACGGGCTGGTGGCCACTGACTCTCCTAGGCGCTTCCCATTTGTCAGTCGGCTGGCCTGGTTTTCTGATAGACTGTGGTGGATGCTGCCATTCTCGCTTGTGGCCTGTTTGTAAACAGCATGTGAAGAACTGAGGTGCTCTAAACCTGTTGGCCCTAAAGCTCCAAGACTGCCTCCTCCTCCGGCAGTCCTTAGAGCTTTGAGACGATAGTGTCCCCTGCCTTCCCCCCGATGGTAATACTGAGTGCCTCCCTGTTTAGTCCTGCTGCTTATTTTCTTTCTTTGGGGGTGAACTGGTGCTGCTGAGTTAACAAAAGGCAGAACATTGTTTGTTGGCTTGGTGATGTTGTCGGTGCTGGTACTTGTATTGTTTCCTGTAGGGATGCTGGTGGTGTTTTGATTGTCTTGTGTCACCTGCAAGAGGTTTGTGAGCTTGCAAGGTGCATGGCCAACACTGCTTATTGCACTTGGCGTGGACGAAGACCTCGCAGAAGAGTTGTGAGAGTCAACAGATGGATGGCAGTTGATGAAGAGCTGAGATCCCTGCTCAGAAGTCTGGATTCCATTCCCTGCTGTGCAGGTATGTGTGTAAGTGGAAATGGGATGGGAGCGATGATAGCCTGGACAGCAAGACAACCAAGATGTCTGTACATCCAGACGTCGGAAGCAGTGGTGCACCACCAGGAACACCCCCAAAACTATGGCAACTATTCCATAAAGACAGCTAAACAACAAGCTAGAGTGGCCCGTGAGCCACATTGCCATGGCTCCAAAGCACCACATAACCACAAAAAGGAAGTGGGTGGCTACCAGCACAGAAAATTGTGTCTTCAGCGAGTACTGATCTTCCGGGGACACAGCTGGGGTGACGGGTACCACGACTGAGTCAGTGGAAAGCAGGCTGGTACTTCCTGCCAGCGCAGGGTGGCTCTCGGTCCCGGTAGACAAAGTAGTTCCTGTGCATTCTTTGGTCACATGGTGCCTCAGGCGAAACACGGTGCACAGGAAATAAATCCAGGTCACCAGCACGACCAAGCTAGCTGGAACAAAGAAAGAGCCCAGACTGGAGCGCCAGATCAGCCAACAGCTGCAAAAGACCAAAAAGATCAAGAAATTTGTGTAAAACAAGCAAGTCTTTGTGTATTCATCATATAGCCATTCATAAGCATAACAAGAAATAAATACTACGATGTGAATAAAAATAAAAGAACAATACTTACTAAGGGCTGTTGTCTCCATAGTTGTTGACATTAACAGCCGCAGTGATCCCACAGATGATGAGTGGAACTCCATCGGCTATCAAATAGAACCTGGTATGATAAAGTAAAGCACATGACATACAAGTTTCCCATACTAAAAACATTTTAACTATTTTTTTTTAAATTGTTCCTGTGTGACTTTTTCTTTCTAAAGCTATCTTTGCTGTTTGACATCTAACCAGAGCTCCATGACTGAACACTTTATTAGAGAACAAAAGGAATATAGGTCAGCAGAGATCACATAGGTCAGTCACTTGCTGGAAATTGAATCCTTGTTACTGCAACAAAGGAGTGACTGGAGATCCAGTGAGGTCAGGGATTGTCCATAATGACAGCAGTTTTACGATGACTGTGACAGAACAGCAGAGATGAACAGAACACTGAATAATTGTCCTTTTTGACTAACCCTGCTTAGATTTATGACAACCCCTTTGTGCCACTTTTAAATTGTGTCACACATTCTTCTCTTTGTTCTAAATTCATTTGGCCATATGGGTTTTATGTACTCCAGTAACCCCCTCCCATCCCCACCACCAATGTTTCCTAAACAGAAGGACTTTGGTTGTCGCGCACAATGAGTGCCTCTGATGGTTGACAGTCTGGGTGGGTGGCCTTGCACAAGAACTCCCGCATTTGTCTTACACATAAACCATATTGACAGCAAATACCAATCTCCTGAATCCAGCAAATAGACCGTTGTTCCAACTGACCTGAGCATGGGTCGCTGCGTGGGAGGAACAGGAGTCTCTCCTTCGGTCTGTTGAGGAATTCTCCAGACAGCTTCTTTGTAAATGACTCTGGCACTGACTCCAATCCACAGCAATGTCGAAAGCGAAGAGTAATGCAGAGCAATGCCCACCTGTTACGCATCACATTCATATCAGACAGGAATCTGGCGTGACACAAGCTGAAGGTACAAACTAAACCTTTAATAAATACTCACAGCTTGGCAAACAACAGGATAGCTGGTCAAGCCTATGCCCCCCGCATAGAGTGCTGTTGTCATGGCGATGTGGAAACAGGTATTCAAGAGTGTGTGCCAACTTTTTCTTGATATGTGAATGGAGCTAAAAAAGTAAAGGAAATAATTAAGAGAATGGCAGAGTTGGTAGAAGCAGCAACATGTACTCTATCTGCAATGCAATACCTGTGATGTATTATGTGCGTAATAACTATTGTGAAGACACAAAGAAGGAGCACTGCAGTGCAGGCATAAACCACAGGATGGAGCACCTTCACGAATTAGAGTGTGAGTTGTTGAATTCTGGCACTTCCTGGAAAGAAAAGGCAAACCATATAACCTTGTGATTGAATTGAAAACCTTGTGATTGTATTTAGTTATTCATGGATGAATAACTAAACACAGAAGCGTGTCCAACCTGCAGTACAGCATAATTGCTGAGCAGAGTGCAGCGCATTGTGGAGGTTCTGCTGTCACTGTGGGCAAGGCGACAGCCTTCTTGGCTCCATCCTCCTTGCTTCTGTAGTCCCTGAAGGCTCCACTGGACTGGCACCGTATCTCTACCAGGAGTCAAGTGCCGCAGGGACACCCAGATAGGGTCGGACTTGTTCCACATGCTACAACCATCTTTCAAAACCAAAAAGGGATTTGTTTAAAAATTAATAATAATAATTTGTTTTAGATTTGACAGAAAAGATAAACACTAATTGTTTAGTAAATTGATTACATCTTTGGTGTTTTCTCACCAAGGCCAACAAAGATGACAGGAGTGTTGACAATGCGTTTGTGGAATTGTTCAGAATTCCTGCTTAAGTTGGTGGAAACAGGAAAGAAGCTGCCTGTTCGAAATGCAACAAACTGCAGCTTACAATCTGAAGCAGCATCAGGGGGAAACAAGGTAGCTGGAAGACTCACAGAGGCCATGGCTTCAGAATTCTGCAGTACAAAAACAAACAAAACAGGCAAAAGAATTACATATTTTTGCTCTAAAACCCACTAATTAATCTCAAGTAAAGACATAATTGGTACCAGCTAATTTCAGTATACAGAATCTAAGCCTAATTAAGTCTTTGTAATATGAAAACAAAGAAAAAAAATTTGTATATTTACTCTTATTTTTTGTTTTACTTTTGCTCACAGCCTGTACCATTACAAAATGCAATGGAGTGGAGGGAAAAATTGCTGTTCATCTTTTTTTTTTTTTTTGGCTTGATTTAAATTGTACACACCATAGCGTCATCTAAAGGTTAACACAAATAATGGTTTATAACTTTATTCTCGGGTTCTATTATTTGGTGGAGTAAAATTTTGCTGCTTTTAAAAATGTATCTCATCCCAGGCCAGAAGCATATATTACTGAGAGAAAATGACATTTCCAAAATACACACTCTTTATTATTAAATGAGAATGAAAACTTTTTTTTACTTCCCAAAAAACACTGTTTCTTATTCTGTAATGTTTAGGAGCTAATGGCTCACCTTAAGGGGAAAGTTGTTGAGCGATGTGTTATGAGAGCCAGCCGTGCAGCGGAAATGAAGCTGCTGTTCATGAGCAGACTCTGACACATCGGCTCCCTGGCCCACTGACACCCCATGGCGCTGATATGCAGTACAAGTGATACCAGTGAAGTGAGCTGGTCTGATTAGGTGGGCTTCCATCACTATGTTCCTTGAAGACTGTGGATTTCAAACACGCGATAAGACATCACTTGCAGTATTTGTTTATATATTATCAGATTACTCATAATCCAAAAGCATGATGAAATATTAAGATGAATTTATACGATTTTTACACGTGCTAGGGTAATGAGAACTTTAAGTGTGGTTTAAGAAAGAAAAGCGTTACCAACCATAGAGAAGTCTTGAGCATGACTATGTAGCTGAGGCCAGGCCAGCGTCTCCAGAGAATAGATAATGAGCTACAGGCTCTCTTTTCTTTCTGAGCCACTGTGAGGATCTGATCATTCACTTGCATCAGGTTACTGCCCATCTCCACCATCACCTTTGACAACTGGAAGGAAAACGTACAGAGATCAACAATGTAAAGATCACAAAAATAACATTTAGGTTTAAAAGGTCATATTTAATGTTTCTCACTTCTCGCTGCTGTGTAACATGCTCCATGAGTTTATCCATAATCTCTGCCACATAGAGCATCGATACTGAATCGGTGAAACTTTCAGCTTCTAGAGTGTATGTGCGCACTTGACGTGCCACCGTGACAGCATTGGATGCATTGATGGGCCTCTGAAAGATAAAAGTATAAAGATGTTGGGAACATGGACTTAAAAGAAGTGTAGGGCTGTGTTGAGACTGTGTTGGATAATTTCACTGACCAGGATGAAGGTATGCAGGACACGAGTAATCCCACTGGTGTAGAGACAGTTTGAATAGTCACCCTCTTGCCACTTTCCAGAGCGGTCACAGTATCTAGAAGCCTTCTTCTGCTCCGATCCCCCTTCTACTGACAAGGAGGGGTAACGCAGCTGAAGGCAGTACTGATGAGAGGTTATGCCTGCCATTGTTCTTGGCCACCTGTGGGAAAAGTACAACTTGAGTGCTGAAAATTTAAATTACATAAGTTATGGATACAAGTCAATGTTTGTTGATGAATTACATCCCTCATCTGTGTCTAACCTGAACTCCCCTCGACTGTTGACAACTTTATCTTCAGGACAGAAGGGGGCGCTATTCTCCAGCACCACTATTTCCACTTGGTGAGAGGTGTTGCCCCGCCCAGTTGAAACAACACACTCCCACTCTCCACTGGCCTCCACATGGACGTTGAACAGAATAAGCTCACTGAAAGAAGACATTGTTGACAGCTCATTATACGACGGCACTAATTCACAAGGAACTGTGAAAATAAATGAATATATTTGAATTTGACAGTTACCTTGTGATTAAAGTGCAGTCATGCACAACATTGTTGCCTAACTGGACTCCTTTTTCTGGATTGGAGGTCACCACTTGACCATTGTGACGCCAATGTAAAGCAGTGACATTGTCCACCAGGGCTGCAGTGCAGTGGAAGGGCAGCTGGTCACCTTTGAAGACTACCTGTCCTTGTGACGGCAGCAGTATTAGGGTGTGCAGCTCCAGTGGACCATCTGAATAGCACAGAAAGAAAAGTTACAGAGGTTGCTATTAGGGATACCACCATTCTAGGTTTAATGAATTGGATCTGGCCACATATCAGTATGTTTATATTGAAAGTGTCAAGTGTGTTTTATTAAATTTAAGAACGATTTATTTTTTGTTGTTTTATTACATTGCACCAGGGTTAGTATAAGTCAACTGAATGGCTTTTCATTATTGTTACCTGCTTATTTTCAAATGGAAAAAAAAAGATTTTCTGAATTTTAAGTTTCTGATGTTTTGTAATACATAAACCGACACAAAACCCTGACCCAAAAGTTGAGGTTTGAACTAAATTGTGGGGAAAGTAAAGTTGCATCTCAAGTGGCCATTATAGAAACAGTTCTCAGAGCTGTATATTTCTCTTTCAATACTGATTTATTGATTTATTTATTTATGTATTTGTTCTTTTTCCTTTATTACAATACATACAATCTACTTCAGAAGAAGAACGGGAGTAGGATGAAGACTATGTCTGATAAATCCATACCCGATTCTTATTATTTCATTTGATGCAAACAGATCACTAAACGAGTGGGGATAATCAAAACAAAGATAAAATTAAAACCTATAATACAAACAGGAACACAATACATTACACAGCATACAAATCAATCATTTTGTTTGTATATTTAAACTTAAAACAAACAATACTCAAATACTTTTTCAGGTCATTATCTCAGTAGCTTATTTTTTTAAATAAGCAATATGCTTCCTTTAATTTACAGTAAATTCTCATCAACAATAATCCCCACAAATCTAAACTCATGAACTATTATATATTTACACCATTCCATTTTAACTTAAGATTTGAAGTGGAATTTTTTGTTACTTAACAACATAAATTTTGTTTTATTTGAATTGAGAGAGAGTATGTTCCTATTAAACTATTTCTGAAGTAAATTTATTTTATGCTCGATAGTAAATATTAATATATCCAAGTCTTTTCCAGAACAGAAAAAAAATGGTGTCGTCTGAAAATACAAAAAAAATTGCAATATTTTTGACACATCACAAAGATCATTTGTGTATAAAATAAAAAAAAATTGATCCCAGTACTGAGCTTTGTGGAATACCACAATGCATTTTATGATGTTTTGATAAATGTCCTGCATATTTCACAAACTGCTGATGATTGTCTGAGTAACTAATCACTTATTGTAATGCAACACCTCTAACACCATGAGATTGAAGTTTGGCAAACAGAATGTTGTGATCAATTGTGTCAAAGGCCTTTTTTAAATCAATGAAAAGACCAATTGTATGATTTTTTTTTGGTCTAATGCTGTAGTCGTGTCTTCAATCATTTAATGTGTAATGCCGTTGAATGATTCTCTCGAAAACCATACTGATTGTCATTTAAAAGATAATATTTTTCCATAAAATTATCAAACTTTTTAGCAAACATTTTTTCCAAAATTTTAGAAAACTGAGAAAGTAAACAAATGAGCCTATAATTATAATTTTGTGCTTGTCTCCAGATTTGAATAAGGGTACTATTTTTGCTATCTTCATTTTATCAGGGAAGGTACCCAAATTAAATAAAAGATAACAATATACGTCAGTGTTTACTACAAGGGACTACTTGATGGTAAATGTTTTAGCGTAACTGAATATCATCATCCAGCTTTTTAAGGTTTTTGGGTAGATTGTGAAATAAACACTATCCACAGATTATGCAAATTACATTAAAAATGTCTCCACAAAGCAGTTAAAAAGGGCCTCTTAATGTTCTAGATACAGCCACTGCTTATCATTGGACAACGAACTCTGAACTAAAGTGGCAAGCCACCTCATTTGTGTGAATCAAGGCTCTCACCACAGCTCAATTGGCTTTCCGTCAGTCTGTTCAGTGGTTCTCTCCTTAAGATGCTGGGGTAGGCACACAAGGTTTCAGACCCAATCTGCGCCGACCTACTCTGGAGGAAGCTTGGAACCCAGCGAAGCCCACAGTCGCATGTTAGGTAGTCTGAGTTGAAGTTTCTGAAGAAAAAAATAATTAGAATTTAACAGAATAAACATTTCCACAGCTCTGTTTGTATTTCATCAACATCCTTTACCACCACAGAAAGAAAACCCGGAATTTCTTGAACTCTATTCAAACAATCAATCATTTTTATTTGTCACATACTTGAATTGCATTGTAATGCAGCAGTGAAAAGTTTTTTGTACCACGCCAAGAATTAATAAATGTAGATAACTGAATAAATAATTATATTAAATATTTATAATTTGAATAAATAAATGAACAATGAAATAAATACATCAAAATATAAATGATCAGCTTTTGGCATGCACAGTTGAATATTCATACATTCATATACAGGTGACTATTAGAAAAAACTATTTTTTTTCTCCTTGAAAATGAAGTGGCTTACTTGTGGGTTTTTTTCAACATTTTTTTAACATTATTGGTCCCAAAATCAAGCTCACTTTTCTTCAGTACTCACACCCGCTTGAGAGACGGCAGCTCCTCAAACACTTCTGAATCCAGGGTTGAAATAATGTTGCCAGATAGGTTCCTAGCAGAGCCCACAAATTGGTCATGAACACAGTTCTCTTCATGTCTTTTCCACAAGTCAAAAAACACAACAGTTTCATGGAAACCAATCAATCTGTCTCTTACAGTTTAGCCAAATTTGTCAGTCCCTGGAACATGTTTCCTGTCAGGCAGCCAATGCGGTTGTTGGAGAGGTCACTAAAAGTGTGAAAAAACAAAGGAAACAGTCACTTATTTTCAATTTTTTTTTTTTTTTTTAGCAATGGACAGATTTTTTAATGCATTACTCACTCTGTTTTAGTTATGCCAGGACACATATTGATAAACTTTAAGAATCTTATAAAGTTGATTAATACGTTTGTTTGTCTCCAGGCCCTTCACACTACAGTTTATTTTCTAAAAACAATGTCTTAGCTTCCATAATGTACTCTCTTAACACAGTGTATTGCAAAATATATATGATATAACTGGCAAAATTCACTACCCTGAATGAGAAAAGCATTTGATGTGGTCAAAAATACGATTGTATTCTGATTTTGGTTTAATACTGTAAAATCTGCCATCTTTTTTTTTCTACACCAGTTCTTTTCTGTTCAGGATCACATGGTTGCTGGAGCCTATCCGCCTACTGCTGGGGTGGTGTGGGATGCATCCTGGGCAATTTCACGCCACCGGGACAATTAAGAGTCACCAATAAACTTAACGAGCATGTCTTTGGTTTAAAGGAAGCTGTAGAAAACTCATGCAGGCATGGGCAGGACATGCAGAATCCACAAGTGGGATGTTCTCACTGGGAAGTGGCATTGCTAGCCACTACACCACCACCCCTTAACATAAAAACTAAATATAATTGTTTTTCCTTCCACTTCCTGAATTTTACATGTGAAAACCAAGCCCTAAAATTGAAGTCTTAATTTTAATTTAGTACCACACGTTGCAGTTCCACAAATGACCACTGGAGGGTGGTTTCAGAAGGGAGCAATCAACCAATTTTCCATTGATTACAATTTAAAACACTTTTTATCAAAAAGGTCTTGGTATCAAAAGCTGTTTAATATTTATCTCTTTATTTCCTTTTCATAACAATAATGCCTTTCAAATCAGATAAAATGTTTTAAAATCATCTATAATTTTCACTCCACCTCATTCCAGAATATCAACTATTGACAATTTAAAGGAAGAATTTCCGAGCATAAGGGCCAATGCTTTATTTACATTTAAAAAATCTATTAGCTCAATTTGTTTGACATTGGGGACCTGAAGTATGTTAAGCACTGCTCCGAAATCCAGAAATCTCCTTCTAAGCTTACCTTATAAGAAAGTGTGAGAGCTTCTTTTAAAGCATTCCAACTTCTTCTGATTTAAAGTTTCAAACTAGCCAACAAAAAGCTCCAGACACTTTCCCTTTTCAGGATCCCAGAGGACCCAAGTAAAGGTTTATCATCAGCGGGATAAAAGCAGGGCCCCTGTTCACCACTGAGCATGATGTATGGCTGAAGCCAGAAAGGATCTGCTCTGTTGCACCTCTGACACCACCCAGCAGAAAGCTGTCCAGAGCATGTGTTTATCTCTCCCTGTTTGTTTTGAGAAGCCCCAGACCTCGCAGGGAAAATACAAGTACAAGGAGGAGGGATGGGGAGTCATGCGGTGTGGCGCAGACAAACACTTTCGTCTCACTCTGCAACAAAGCTTTAAACTCCAAAAGCACAGGGAGAAAGCAGCTAGTGGCTGCAAACGTTACTTATGGGTAGCCCTAAGTTACAGTAGTAGTTGACAGGCTCTGACACAGAGGGGCTTCCACAAACGTCGGAGCTTCCACAAACGTCGGCAGAAACATTTATCTGAGGACGCGTCTATGTCACACTGTCACCAGGAGCTCAACGTAATCTACTGTGAGCCAACAAAACGGTGACTCATTTACTGTCCATCTGCTGAGATATCACAAATAAACTCGAATCTGTCATCACATACCAAACATTTCAAGTCCACCAAGTTTGTGTTTGTACTTTTTACACTGAGCAGAACTGATCACGGTCTACTTACAGTCTCCGAAGTTCAGACAGGCCTTGGAAGGCTCCCGGCATGATGGTGCTGATTAAGTTGTGCTTGAGGTCTCTGGAAACAGGAAGAAAACAATCTGAAAATGTATGCTGGCAGAAAAAACAGCTGTTTTGTTGCTAAAGTGCATCTTGATCCCCCACCTATAGTTTTAATATAACTGAAACCAGCAGCCAAATTCATTTACCATCGTTTTTCAGGGACAAACTGTTTGTCAAGGTCTGAAGCTAAGACAATCTTGAAAAAAATCGCTAAGAACCTTCATCTTGTTAACAGTCAGCCGCTGCCTAGAACCAGTATTCATTTAAAAATGATATCAGATTGACAAAGTTTTAAACAAAACAGCTTCCTCTGGTTTTTATGAAGGAGAATGTTGACACATTTTTCAAAAGCGGTTCCTGTTGTGGGACAATGCACAATAATTCTTTACAAACATAGGAAATCTCATTCTCCCAGCAACCTAGATCTCGGTCTAGAAAAAATGCCATTTCCTAACCAAATTTTAGACAATACTGGAGCACAAAGAAAACATTCTGGGATCTTTAAAGGTTTTTGAAGATCTAATTTCATAGTCTATAGAACTAAAGTCCTTCCTTAACATGTGTTTTACTACTCAGGCAGATGTCTGCTCTGCATAGATCCCATATTTTCTCGTTTATTTGTCAGGTGGGAATAGTAGTAATACGGGTCAGGAGATGGAAGGGTAATAACAGGACATGGAATCTACATTCCTAAAGCACAAAAAAAATGTGTATCTGTTGGAAATGTCACAAAAATATTTTCCTTGAGGGATTAGAAACATTAATGCAGTAATTCCTTATTCTCATTTTGTTTGCTGTGCTTTTGTAAAAGGGACAGCCTTAGGCAACTTTATGCTCCCTTTTTCTCTAAAAGATATTCTCTCAGTGCTTTCTTAGATGTATAACCTCAGGTTTTTCTTCACCATTATAATGTTTACTCTGCAAAAGCCAAGTTTTTTTTATTCTGGTCAAAGTTGGATGGAGACATTGTTTTATAAAATGACTTGAAAGTTGGAGAATGGCTGAGATAAAAGCAAAAGAGGTTTCATGTTGATACAAAATACCACCAGGACACTCCTCATATTTGGACTACAGACAGATATTAGGATGTAGCAATAATTTTCTGGCTTTAAATCAGTCATTCTGAAATTTTCTTTTTTCGCTTTTGTTTATGCATTTTTAGACGGCTCTAGCAATTTGAGAGAAAGCTTCCTGTCAGACAAAGTATTTTGCAACCATTTCAATATATATATATTTTTTTTAACAACAAAAATACATTATATATTTTAATAACCAAAAGTAAGAAAGTAAAGTAAAATAAACCATGTTGGACAGAAAAAGGTTCCCTGGTATTTCTGTCTGCAGTTTCTTTCTGTCTGTTTTGATGCATCTGGTAATTGCTGTGTCCTGAGAATGCATTTGCTTCTTTGTGTCAGTAGCTGTGTAGGAGCTGTTGACCAGTGCAAAAAAGAAAAAAAAAAGAATAACTGTTCTGTTGCTCTCAGTTTGTGTGCCACAAAGCTCATTAGTGTAGTGCTGAAAGACAAGGCGCTGCCCACCATTTCCTCTCTATAAGGTCTGTCTCTCCCACCCTGTCTGTCCCTTTCAAAGACATATCCAAGCTCTGCTGTGCAGCACTGACCTTAATGTCTATTTACGCTCACACATAACATTTTGGTTGTTGTTTTTTTTTTTTATTTATATTAAGAAAAATTAAGATAATTTACCTAGTAGTAAAACTTATTTTGGTAGACTGTTAAAATAAATTTAAGATTGGAAGATATACATTGTATTAACAACATATCTGCACCTGTAAGTTGCTTACATTGTAGTTATTATAATTTTGCTGATACTCTTTACAATTTACTACATATTGTTCACCCATCTACAATAAAGTATGTCAAGCTGAAGAAGAATACCTTTGATTTAGTATGTCTTTACACAAGCATTAAATCAGTGTGTATAGTACTTTTTTTCTGGTAAATTTCTGTATAGTTTAAAAATAATACAGAATTACCAGAATCCATGTGTCTTACTCTTTTTATTTTAATCTCCTCATTTTCTGTTATGGTTTGGTTAGTTTTGCATTTTTTAACTGACCTACAGCATCTCTGTATTTAGTACGAGCAGCATGCAGGGCTATAATTTTGTGCACTGGCTTGCCCAGAGCTCAAACTTGGGTCCTTTTTCCAAATACTGCTTTCAAATAATACAACACAAGTATTTATATCTATAATAGAAATATATTTACAACATTTGAATTTTGATGTCTTTTCCTATTATTATTCAAATGTTATCAGTTCTAACTCCGATTCTGATTAGTTTGTCAAAATTTTGAATTTACATGCCCCCTTTGAGACTCAAACCCCTATTTAACTTGTGAATTTCAACATATAATGACAGCATTAACAAAACAAGATGAGCAAATTTAAACAGTTTTGAAAACATGCACCATTAAAGGGGCATTAAATTAAACCAGTAAATTAAAAAATAACATATTTATAGTGCCAATTTATAATCCACATCCATCCATTGGCTTATAAGCACATTTTGTTTTGCATTTGTGGTTGAAACAACAGATTAATCAAAATATGCTTGAAGAAGTATCCTCAGGTTCTCATGAAGGTGCAAAAGATAATGAGTCATGCACAGAGTCACATGTTGATGCTAAAACTCTCCAAATGTCATGTTGTTTTTAGATTTATTACTATACTATATCATCTACAAGTGCATGTTTAAATTAGCTAAGAATTAAAAATAAATGCCCTTATGATTTGTCTTAAATGTTTAAAATGTCACTTGTGGTTTGATCCAAGAAGCAGCAACTATCTGTATCAACCAGTAGATGATACAATGTCTTATCACAGAGCTGTGGAATGTGAAGCTACTCACAGGAGAAAACATGACTTCAAGCACGAAAGCATTTAGCCTCTCTGCAGTTTGTCTGTCACCATCACCGTCAAGGCTAATCTTGCATCCTCTTACCTACAAGTTCTTCATTTGCTAACTGATTTATTTCAAATTCAGCAACAGTGTCTACAGCTGGCCACATATCCAAATTAAAAATGATCATTTAGGCGGCCTCTAAAGTTGCTGATTACCTTTCCTGTTAGCAGAATGCCAACCCTGCACTCCACAATGAAGACGATGGCTGTCACCAAGGAGGAGGAAAACAGCAAAGACAAGATATATTTTAAAGTTTTAAAGTTGCTGAGCATTAACGTGTGAATTCCACAAGCTTACATTGTCGCAATCTTTTCTTTTTCATTATTCTTACCATTGTTTGTTTTATCATTGTAACCATGACCTATTATGCTTTGTCACCTCAAGTGTTGTGCGTTTATCCCCTTATGTACATGTGGCTGGGGTCACAGGCCAGACTGTCACAGGCTCAAGCTCAGCCCTGACCATTGTCTGCTGCCGTGAGGCCTAACACCAGAAGCTCCCATTAGGGATGCCCTTTTTCTCCCACAGACTTCTCCTCATCAATGGCCGCTGGTTCTTTGCCATTTTTAAGAGTCATTGCTGCGTGGGTATGGAGGATGAGCACCTGGGCCCCATCCATACTGGAGAGGAGTGATGTGCTTGTACGGCTGCGAGAGGGTCATAATGAAGACAAGCTTCTCCAGAGATGGAGTGCTCCATTATAAGGAGCGCCCCAGCAGGGACTGAAGTGCTGACATTGTTTGGGCCTTGGGCTGGAGGAGAATGATGAAGCCAGAGAATGGCTGCTCATTATCACCAGAGTGGAATCAAGAATTTCCTGCTGTTGTTTCTCTTAAGGAAAAACTAGGCATGAACGGGCTAATGTCTTTACTTTGAATATATGTTTCTCTTGACGGAAACCAGACAGAACAAACGAGTATTTCCTTGGAATAAAGGTATGTTAGGAAGAAAAACATAAAATTAACAGGCACTGCTGTTCCTGACAGGGGTCATTAGTCACAATTTTTGCGCTACGTGTCATATCCTGTCTGGTTGGCGTCTCAAGCAGAGACCCTTGCTTGTTTATTTTTACAGTTTCCTTTTTCTCTTTTTTTTTTACTAGCTAGCTTTCCCCTGTAGGGAGGGGTACGTGAGGTACGAACCAAGCAAAACTGTCCCTGTGTATGGCCTTGTGGACCCCACCTCCCTCCTCGGCAACACACTCGCTCACAATGGGGGCTCTGTAACACAGGCCCCAAACACTCTCTTGCCTTCCCCTAAAACAGGAAACCAGGATTTGCAGAGATCTTGTTTTTCTACTAATTTCCTGCTTTGCAGCCCCTTTCCCAGATTATTTTCTTAACTTTGTTCCTCTTCCTCTCAGATTGGAGACACCTGACAAACTTTTTGTCTGCTATCACAAAAACAATTGCCATGCAGTTATAGAAGGAAACTAAAGGTTGGAAGAGATTCATTCTTCATAACAACAAACCTTTTTAGAACGCTTGTGAAAATTGTCTGAAAGCCATTTTGTTTCAAAATTCGACAGTGAATATCTCATTATTAATCACCGACAAGACACAGTTGATAGCAGGATGCGCAGATATAGCAACATGTTTATTTAAAGTGTAAAATTTCCTGCATTCATTATGTTTCCATAATTTGCAGCAAGAGGAGATGGAGGCTTCACTGCCAAGACAAACTGGAATTTCTTCGTAACCATTTTTAACTCCAGGTCTGGCTTTTTGAGCAGCCGAGGCCAGCGGTTTTCACGGGACCTCCCAGCAACCAAAACAAGGAAAAAAATATGAAAGTACGGCCATAATTATAGAGCGATAACTGCTATCGTGCTGATGCCATCCACATTTTTCTGAGTCCAAAACCTCTTTTTCAAAAAAAAAAACAACAATCAGCATACAAAAATGTCTATCAAGCAGTTCAATTTGAGGAAAAAGTTGATGTCCGACTTATATCTGGAGTATTTTTAGCCAGTAAGACATAGGAGATGCAAAGGGAAAATAGAGAAGGAGAGCAAACGGAAGTGGCATGTCTGTGTAGGGGGGGTTAAGGGAGAGTCCAGTGAAAACTCCAGAGGAAAATGCGATTGAAACCATATCAAGTTTGTCCAGAGTGTGTGCGAGTGTGTTATTGGCGTGTAAAGCATACAATTTGGTAATGGGCTTATAAGGGGGCTCGCTTTGCTTGTTTCCATAAACCCCCAGAGCCGTGACTGAGCTAGGCTTGCAACACAAACACACCCCATTCCTTGAGTTTATCTGAAAGACACATCTGGAGTCGATCAACTGCTGCAGCACCCCCTTTCTGTTTCCACTCTCCAGCACGCTTAACCCCTTCCTCACCCGCTTCACCCCTCGGTGCTGCGCACTCCCATTAGATGAGTGTTCCCAACCAGGAGCCAATCAGTGGCGTGTGCGGGAAAAGTGCTCATTTCTCTGTGAAGCGGAAACAGGAATCCCATGTGGAACCTCCCCAGCTGCCTTTTACTTTCTCCAGAGTGGTGGGCCACTTCACTATGAACTTTGTCCTAACCAGACTGGTCTAGACAGTAAGGCTTCTTGCCATTTCTACCCATTTTCTTGCGTTTTTACGTGGGCCACCTCCAATCTGCTCGTCTATAAAGGCTTCTTGGAAATATTGTCGAAATCCTGTCAAGGAAAACAACTTAAGGTTTATAAAGTAATTGCTTTTCATCCCTCTCCCTGCTTTTTTATTTTTTCCCACCTGCCACCCTCACCATCTTTACCCATCACCACTCCACTTCCTCTGTGTCAGATGGTAAACATGTTAAAGTTAGACCCTTTCCAAGCCTTAGGAATTTAAGTTTGCTTTGGTAGAAACTTGCTCTCTTTCTCGCCTTAGGATATCAAAGAAAACAATTTGAATTATTTCCAAATGTCAATGTTTGCTTCGTTATATTCTATCCCACAAAGAATAAGGGGAGCTCCCTATTACTACTCATGATTTTGGTTGAAACTGTTTATTTCAAAGATTGAAATTCTCTCACATATTTCTGCTCATATCTAGAGCAGGAGGTTAAGTTATTCTGAGCAGATTCTCAGTGTGGATGCAGCCTCAGACAGACAGATGTTGACAAAGCCGAACACACTGCCAACACCTCAAGCCGTTGGACATTCTTGACCACAGGCCTCACTCCTGCCTCTCAGACCTGTCCACTACAAACGCTCTGCTGCTCCCTCATCCATCATCAGAAGTGCCCTTTGCTCCCCCTTCCTCTCTCCTTATTGGATGAACAGACCTGGTAATGAGGGCCCCTTGTGCCCTCCCTGTCTGTCCTGTGTCCCATGGTGCAGTGGGGCCCAGCTGGACAAGAGCCAAATAGCTTCAGCTCTCTTTGCTCATTATTCTCATTACCCTGCTTCAAATCAGTGTAGGACAGGCTGCTGGGATCTGTCCACAACTCATAAAGTTCTTGGCTCATTAGTGCTGTTGCCAGTGAGAGATCCAGCCACAAAGAGTGTGTGCAGAGGCAGAGGTAGGCAGATAAGTGCACCACCGTTGGTTGCCTGATATGAATATGGCTTTTCTGGCACACAGCAGCTACCTCCACACAGACCAGGCATGGTTCAGCTGAAGTCTTCCCTGGAAAGAGAAGATATTCCAGTACTCAAATGTAGCTGTTGGACAGCAAGTCTATTTAAAAGAGTTACAAAAACACAGGAGTCCAGTAAAATGGCAAAACAAACAAGCCTAAATGTCTCTTCTATGCTTGGGTGGTTTGGCAAGTTTTGAAGGCAACAGTGGCTTTGAGGAGGTTTAAGCCCAATGAAAGGGCTAACTGTGTCAATTTCTGAACCGTTTGGCCCCAACCCAAAGAAGGGTTGCCCATTCTGCTAACAACAACAGATCAGACTGCGTTCAAAGTCTGAATAGATGTGCGGCTTGATAGTATTTCTGCTCAGAAAGTAGACACCTTTGAAATGACTGAGCAGCAAAATAGGCTGCCCATACTAGGAAGCAGACTCAGGAGTTACACTGGAGTCACCTCAGAGATGCTGTGTGTGGATGAGAAGCAAAGAGAGATGAGCAGACTTTGTTTATCCTTGTCACGTCGGGGAAGAAATGCAATGTAATTCCCGATGTGTGTTTACTCAGCTCTAGTGGGCTGGCTTTTGATTACAGCACTGACCACAAAATATGAGTAAGTGTTCACTACTGCCACAAATGACAAGCACATGTAGACAGCATGCTGGAAAGACTGAGAGCACCTGAAGAACTCCACGGAAGGCTGACGAGACAAAGCAAAACTGAAATCTCTCAGCAAACACTAGCAAGTTTTGACTGCATACTACATCTCAATTTGTACCATCAAACTTTTCCATCACTGCAACTGTGAATTTCACTGTGGCATTTTTTACAACAGACAGCAAATTTCCCATGAGCTCACATGTAATTATAAGCAGTTTGCGGGGCTGAATTAAAGGTTGAAGAGAGAGTGAATAGGCCACCGCTGTGTGTCAGAGAGCCAGGGGAGTTAAGAGGCAAAAGAGTGAAATGAGGCCTGCATGATTTACGTTATGTCCTCTCATTACACCAGATCCCTACATCTTTCACTGTGGAGCGTATACAAGCATGCGTGTGAGTCCGTTTGTCATAAGACTTTCTCGTAAGTCTTCTAGTAAAGCTTAAACAAGTACTCCCCTCTCTCGTAAGTTTTTTGCTGCCTCAGGTACAGAGGCCAGCAGCTGCATAAGTTCAGGTTACCCGACCCTTTGACCCCCCGTTACCTTTGGGAGGCTTGTCCACACTTTTGAAAACAAGCAACATGAGCTCATTTTACTCATGTCGTGACACCAAGCTTAGAGTCAGATCTCTAATATGGTTTCACTTCTATCTAAACTTGGAGATCCCATGTATTTCCTGCCAACAAAATGTTTCTGTGTCCTTGGTGCAAGACTGTTTACATGAGAACTGAAAACTTGGCCTTGAAAGTATTCGCCGCTGGTGTTCTCATGCTAGACTTTAGAAAACACCCGCCATCTCAGCAAACTGGGCTTTTGTTCTCAGTCGGTGCGTCTGGTGGAAGCTGCAGTAGGTAGGCACAGACGAGCTGACAACTGCAGCAAATTACCATATTTTACTTTCTTTCAACATTTTTGAGACGCTTGTTAGCTTCATGGGTGGCAATGCAGATTGGCATGTGGAAGCAATATCCCTTCAACTCCCTACACACACACACAGAAACAACAAAATCAGTGTCTGCGAGACTACAGTATCCACACAGGATTGGCACCACATGTGCTGTTCTCATAAAACTTTACAGGGATGCGTTTTTTGTAATGGCACACCTTAAAAAAAGGGGTTTGAATTGGTGGGAAATGTGATGAAGAAGTTGGTCTTACAACAGGGTAATTGTGGTAGCAGTAGCTGCCTGTAAACATCACTATATTTGACAAAAAACATTTTGTGTACAGATTAATTAGTGAATTTAAGTATTTTCAAAAACTTTTAGATATGTCTCACTTTGAAATAATTTTGAGTGTCAATTTCCATGCAAGAGAAAGAGAATAGTCAATGTCAAAGTGCAGAGCCTCATTAAGTCCACCTTCAGGTGTACACAGACCAAATTAAGCTCCCGCCATCATTTATTTCCTTTTCGTCACCAGGAAGCTTGTGCGTATAGCTGGAGAGAAGTGGTCCTGTCCATCATTTGTTTCACACCCCATTCAGTGAATTTACGACATCATGAAGGAGTGCCAGACTGTCTGAAAGCTGCAGGGGAAGCTGCCAACACACACCTCCTGCCAGAGATCCCTTCTTATCTTGTCCAAAGGAGTGGGACTTACCCGATAAAGAAACTCTGAAGTGTAATTATGCGAAGTTTTCAACAAACTCTTTGATACCAAGTCTGAGTGTATCATCCTCCCTGTTGGAAAAACGCCCACGACTGGACGTGGATGGACTAGATGTACATTGAGTTAAGTTGCAGTTAAGTGAAAAGATGGTGAGACAGACGGATACTTACAGCCTCTCTAAAGCAGCAAGTCCAATAAAGGATCCATTCTTTAGAGTTTGGATTTTGTTGTTGCTCAAAATTCTGGAAAAAAGGAAAAATATTGTTAGAAACATTTTGGGGAAATGTATGAAATGAATCAATTACACATCAGTGAAGGAATTTGGGTTCAATCGAGGTGATGTCAATAACGGAAAAAAATTATGAAAATCAGGGAAGTGGCAGACCCATGAGGAAATATAGGCTTAGTCTGAAGGTGTTTCCAATAAATATTTAGATAAAAGGTCATTCAAATTAGGAGGAACAATGTGATACTTTGGACACATTTTTATATCAAAGTTCTCCTTGTTTTTGACTGCTCCCTTAAGGGGTCACCATCATCTGCCTCCATCTAATCCTCTGCATCCTCCTCACTCACCTTCACTTTCATTACAACTTTGAACACCATGCTCTCTACTTTTTTCTTTTTTAAACAGAAAATATGATGTTAGCCATTTCCCAAAATAAAAACCAAATTTATATATGAAAACTAAATTAACATTTTTATACTCCTGCATTTTCTATATTTGCCAATTTATTGAGCTTTGATGCACACTAGTTTTCGAAAGAGACTTCTGGAAAATTTCTACGACACTGGATTTTGGAATTGTTGATACAAAATGGTGCATACACCATATATGACATTAAGTAGCGAGTAGTGAAAGGAATTCTGATACACTCGCAGTTTTTACACAATTTTTTAAACCTAGATAATTTAGATCCTGTGGATCCCGTGGATCTAAATTAATGCAAGATATCCAGAGCTGATGTTTGAATATTCATAAATAGTACAAACCAAAATCTGTGATGCTGCAACATTTTTGTCATATAACTGTCTGATCCGCAGAGCTGTTGGAGCCCTGCTGTGGCGACAGGCCACCACCATTAACACACCCCACAGCTTCACATCATCCTCTCTCCTACCACATGTTGCCTAATGGGCTGTTTGTGACATTAAGTATGTCCTTAATCGAGCCAGTGAAGCTGTGCATGTGTGTGTCTTTAAAAAAAAGAGGCAGCTGACTGCAAGAGTCTTTGAAATGTACAGATTCAGCAGCAGTAGTTACACAGACGCGCACACACACACACGCAGTTTCCTGCCACATCCATAAAAACACTGCCTAAAACTCCCGCTCCTTCCAGTGTAGTAAAACGTCTCGATTGATAAATTCTTGATATACAAGGATAACTGGCTGATAAACTGACTTCATTTTCCTTATCACTTTAGCACTTAAAGCAAAAAAAAAAATAAAAATACAGACAGAAAACAAATAAAGACAATTAAACTATCTTCTTTCACAATCAACCTGAACACTTTAATTATTATAATCCAACAGAGCTGGTATCTAAAATTAGAAACCAAGAGATTTATTTTTAGGTTAAATCAGCAGAATTGAAACTCTCGACTGAAAATGACTGTAATTATGATGTCCTAGACTGATTCATTAAGCTATTAAAGCCAAAAATACCCAACAAAAACATGATTTGTTTTAAATACTTATGACAAAAATACTTATATATATACTCTGAAAAAAGGTAATTTTTGGCTTTGAGAAAACAAAAACTGCAAGCTCTCAAATGCTGTAGAGATGAATTACAGTATGAGTGGACATTTTTGAGTCTAAGTCAGAAGAGAAAAGTCCTCTTGAGGCATAGCCTGAATTTGAACCCATGACTTTTTCAGGCTGGAGGTCTAGTGCTCACTTTGGGCACAAAACCCCTGCGATAAATGGAAGCAGGCCTGAGATGAAAGCTACAGAAGATCCGGAACTGTCTTAATAATTCAATGCAGAAATGAGAGGAGAAAGTCACATCTGGCAAAGACACAAGCCACTTAATTGAAGACAGACAGTTTAGATAGCGATAGTTCCTTTTTGACTAAGCATATTGTAAAAAAAAAAAAGATTACTCAGAGAATCAAACACATGTTAGCTATGGGTGTGCCCATATGTGCTCGTCTTTGAGGACTAAATCCTGCTTCTCTTGAGAGAATAGAAAAATGGCACAAATCAGTGTATTTATAAGGTAAAACATGATCTTTGATGTGATCTGTCTCAATTATCTTAAAGTTATAGGATTTTGACAATGACTTGTCTTATCAGCACATCAAAATTTGATGTTTGGCTTTTATAAATACACGTAAAATGAGTAATCTGAGTTCAACCAAAGCACATATTTTCAGGAACATATGGGCTGCTGAGGCTGGATGCTAAAACATAATCCCCCAAAGCCTGGAGTTTGGAGCACATTTGTAATGAAGCACATTGTTCTTTCATAAACAATACATGGAGAACAACTTTGAAAAAGAGAGGCAGGCAGAACTCTGTAAACAGACCGAAATAGTCAATGCTCCCATCAGGCTAAACAGGAAACCCAGCCAATTAGATGTTTATTCAGAAACCAGTTTCAGAGGTCAGGGGTTGTGGAGAGAGCACTTCCTGGACAGCCGTCACACAAACGTAGAAGTGTCCAGGGTCAGGTGACGGCTGAGGAAAACCCTCTTCATCACTGCAGCATACACGGGTTGACAGGACTTTACAAGAGAGGAACATGAAGGGAAAGAAAGGAATTATCTACCACTGACAGCAGGAAAGTCCACAGAACTAGAAGATGGGAGTCTGCTCAGCACTGGTTTGGATCATCCAGAGTAAATGCACTAATAGCAGAGCAAGCACCAAATTTGTCATGGATGTACCTTAGAATCCCCTGTTTCAGAAAAGCACGATAGCCACAGGACAAATCCAAAATGGCAGCCATTTGTGAAGATGGTGGCCATCCACTCAATTTTTACAAAAATTTTCAATGTCTATTTGCCCCATTCTCAACAATATAGGCTATCAATGAACAAAATGCAGTCTTAAACTTGAGAGGGGTACCTAAAAAATACTGTATTATGTATATTATATCTATATACTGTATATAATGGAAAATATTGGATTGTCTCGTGGCTATTGCGCTGTTCTGTAACAGGAGATCCTAAGGTACAGGTATGCCAAATTTGGAGCGTAATTATTTTAGTGTCTCCACTATAAAGAAAATAAAATAGCATTACATTCAGATACAAAAAAAACTCAGAGATAAAATTAAACCCACCCAAATGATCTCTAAAATGAATAAAACTTTTCTTGGAAAAAAAATCAAATGAAATTGAGCATTTTTCATTTATAGTGAAAACATCTAGAACACATGTCAAAGTCAAGGCCCGGGGGCTGGATCTGGCCCGCCGGGTATTTAACACCCGGCCCACCAGATCATTTCATTGTTATCAACGGCCCGATGTTATCTTGAGGTGGTAACATATTGACGAAACACTACGATTATGGAGGCTGAGAGATCAGTTTTAATGATCCATGGCTCTCTTTTTGGAACGCACAGTGTTTTACACAATCCTTTCCCTCACTAACCTGATAGAATAACTTAAGTGAAAAACAAAGTTAAACAGCCAGACAACAAAACGCAGAGCAAAGATAATGGAATGATATGATTTGTTTTTGCTAAAAAGCACAAATTTTATTTTTATTTTTTAGGTTTTGTTCATTTTGTTTGTCAGCATGTTCATAATTGAACATGAAAACATTTAATGGAATATACTTTACGGAGATCAAAATCTTTTGGGTTATGTATAAGTGTAACTTTTGATATAAAGTGACATGAAGGTAAATAAATTTCTAGTGTTTTTCTTTTAGCTTTTAGTTTTTTTCTAACTTGTATAATTTTGACAACATGTATTTTTACAGAGAGTAAAGTATTGAAAGTCATAAAAATCAACATCTTTTCGGTAGTTTTTTTTTGTACAGTAGTAAGGTTTGTAAATTAACAAAGTATAAAAATAAGGTAGTTTGCACATCTATATACTAACAAATCCCTTCCAATTTTTAAATGATTATTTTATATCAGTGATTCATAATAGTTATATTGTCAAAGATGAATAAAAAAGTTTATTTTATTTGGCTGAAATCTTGATACTGGCCAAGGTTGATGTTAATAAATTTTCTAATGATACCAATACTGTCAAAAATGTTTTAAAACTAGTATTTCATCGTAAATCTAGTTACATTTGATATATTATGTAGTAAAACTTGTAAAAAAATAAACTGTAAACCTTCAGTAAATGTATTTTGTAGCTACCCACCTTTGGAGCTAAACTCTATGAGTAGCTGGTTTATGTGGCACAAGTGACAAATTAGATGGCAGACTGACTTAATCAGCTTTCAAGAGCTTTCAGATGTATGCTGCATGGGCTAATTCAGACCAGATAGAGATGCTATCTCCAAACTGCATTTATTATCTTTCATCCACTTAACCCTTTCGGAGCACAAAGGCCTTTAAGAGCTCAGAAGAGTTAACCGATTTTATTCAATTATCAAGAAAGAGGGCAGCCGCATGTCATGGTCCCAGAGTCTCAATCTGCCATTTAATGTAATGAATTTACGTTCCAGATCAAATAGTAAAAGGTCATATTGAAATAGATGGGTCAAAAAGAAAAACAGACACTAGACCTCCTTCTGCGGCGTTCCCATAAATCACAAGAGCTAAAGACAGGGAGCAAGAATAAATAAATGCTCTAATGTCAAGGCGCTCGTCGGCTTTTCACTATTTATTTTGAGCAAGTAAACGTTGAATAAATATTGCTGAGTGGTGATGATGAAAGAGGAAGTTTTCAGGACTGCAAGGCACAATGATAAATGACATGGAAATGTTCAAAAACAGGGTTTGAAAATGCTTTCTAGCTTTCCAAAATAGCTTTATTTAGACTTCACTGGCTGTAAGGGTCATATAAAATAGATGGAACGTTTTGGAGACTCACAGTGATATGAAATTAAATTGGATTTAACCTACATATTAATTTTTATGTTCATTAAGTTTTGATGAAAAAGAGTTTCCTAAAAATTATTTATTGAAGAGATACAGACACTAACTTTATTAGGGTCACTGACATGACATCAATATTTCTGACCAACAGCATTTATAAGTGAAAAAAGTGTTTGAATGCATTAAAATTATATTATATGTAAAAATTCTTCTGTAGAAAGAGACGTTTAGAATTTCTTTTTACTAAATATGGTTTATGTCATAAAAGGAAAATGTTAATTTAAGATTTAAGATTTAAGACTAAACAAGCTGACAAAATTTACATTTTAATATGACAGGGATATTCACTATTTTTTATCCAATTGATGCTCACTAAATTGACCTAAAAACCTTAAATATACTAATTTTCAAGAATATATGTGAATTCATAGGTAATGTGCTTCATTAATGTTTGATAAATTGCACAATAACCTATTTTTTAAAATTTCAAAATCATCATCTGTCGTTGACCCATTTGCAGGTACAGTTATTGATGGTGTTGCCCAAGAAAAAGCTCCACATTCAAATAACGTTTTCAGCTAATTATGAGTCTGCTAAGTATTTTTCAAGAAGGCACCTTCATCACTGTGTAGTAATGCTGTCTATAAGTTTATTGACATTTTTAAAAAAATTTGAGAAAACTTTAAATATGTCATGTAAAAAGTAATAAAACTTTAATAAAATTATGTTAATAAAGTAACAAATGGCTTACAAAAAAAGTTGTTTTAGTTTGTCACTATAACACCCAAACTTGACCAATTAAAGATAGAAATAAAAAAAAAAGAAAATTGCTGCTTTTCTTAAATGGAAAGACATGGAAAAACATGAGATTTAGCTCACATGGGTTTGCTCATTTTACTATTATACACAAAATTTGAGGATTTCCACGAGAAGATGTGACAACTGATCTGCACAAAAAAAAGTTAAAAGCAAAATATGTTGCCCTGTGAGACCATCTGAGTCAGACACAACGGTCTGAAAGTTTTCCTGTTGAGGTTTTCTAGTTGAGGGTAGTCATGTACCTAATAAATTCCCAGAATAATTGCCTGTGTTTCAGTCTAGGAAAGGTGGTTTAGCACAAAAACAGATTACAATCTATAAGAATTGAGCAAAAAAACAAAATCCATTCTTCCATCTCTGGTCCTTACTGCAGCTGTTAATCCAAACATTACAGGATGTTGTGTTTGCCGGTCCTAAAACTCTGGTGTCAATCTGCTTTCACTCGACACAAAATAAAAACAGACAAAAATGTTGTTCTTTTTTTGAACAAACTTGAAGCATCTGCAGGAAATACTTCAGACTGGTTTGGCATTAAGTGCGGGATATGAATGAGATCCACTTGAGTAAAAAGCATTGATTTTGATGGTCCCCTGTTGCCTTGTAAATATTTAGCTGGATTCAGACGATGAGCTCTGCACGACTGCAGGTCTCTGCAGCAGAGTAGAAGCAGATAAGAGCAAAATATTTAGACTTAATAGGGTTTCATCTGCAGACCGAGCTTCCAGCTGTCATTAGCTGCAATCTTGACCTATGAAAAGCCAATCTGTAGCTAATTAGGATCTCCACCTTCTGGCTTCATTTTCTTTTAACGCTTAACAACTATCCAAACTAACTTTTTGAACATATCTTGTACTGAATTGAATTTCTGGGTTTTTCTTACACATTGAGGCCAAAAACTCTTAATTCTGAATCACATACATTTAAAAAAGGCCATAAATTATTGTATTGGTGTTTTTTAACCTTTTTTTTTAACCTCATCTTGTCATAGATAAATAAATAATGCATGTCCTTCTGTTTTGCAAGTAGAAATTTTATCCATAAAGAATTAGCAGTGGCTTTCCTAATAATGTGGTCAGATAAAGGCAAGGATACAAATCAGATATAGTAAATTAAATAATCAGTTTCACGAGGGTGGTTCTGAATAATTTTGCACTGCAAACTCCATGTTCCAAATCAGATGAATTTGCTATTTTAGCAGTGCTGAAAGCTTTATCCCTCTGAGAGAAATACTCTAAAAGAAAGAGCATCTTGATATCATTCTTAGTAATCAAAACATTGAGACTTTTTTATTTGCAAACAACACCAAGACTCATCTTCTGTTTTTGTGGTGCTGCTAATTTATGAATAATGAATAAACACGATATTTGTCTGATTTAGATAGGATTTAACTGTGCATCAGTGAAAGTAATGACATATAAGCGACATCTATATTTGTCACAAACAGGCAGACAGCTGGTTCCACTTGCAGCAGGTTTAGTAGTTCAGACAGGAACTAAGCACACCTAAAAGTCCACAAAGCTAAATTCAGGGTCAGACAGGGAGAGGTCAATTACAAGAATGGGATCATCCAAGAAGTGAGATTATTCAGAGTCCAGGCGAGGGTCAGGGCAGGCAGCAAGCAAACAAACAGATGAAGCAGGGTCAGAAACAGAAGATCAGGTCCAGGTAGAAACGCTCAGTAAAGCGATCAGGGTGGCACAAAACAATACTTTGCACAGAGCCCTGCTCTGTGCACTGCTTAAGTAACAGGCAGGTGATCAACAGATGGTAGTCAGCTGAGTGGCAACCAGAGAGTGAGTGCTGGGGCAATTAGGAGATGTAGTGAGTTCAATACTCTGGAGACAGCTCCCGCCAGTGTCCAGAGAGGAAGACAGAACTCTGGCTCCTGATTTTTTAAAGGGTTTGTAATGCCATTTCTAGCACACACCAGCTCCATGGCTCACTGAAGCTACCCAGATATGGACACGTGACTGATCTAAATGGTAATAAATAAAGTGTGACACATAAAAGAATGCTTTTTTTAATATTTTCCAAATACATGAAGTATGAATAAAAAAGTGAATGCAAACAGGTTTAAAAAAAAACGTTAAAATAATGATGACATTTTTTATCAATAATAATAATAATAAATATTGTAAACAGTGCTAATCTTTCATTTGAAAGCCTGATTTGTCATCAAGCGTATTAAAACAACATAAAGCTAGTTTTTGATATTGTTTCTTTAAATAAATGTTTTTTTCTTGTCAGCTCTCGTCTGTGTTCTGATTTATTTATTTATTTTGTTTTATTTTTTTGGTTCAGTTATTGGCAGCTACAGGATGGCATTTAAAATAAGAAAGAAAAAAATCTGTAGTGCCGAGCAGATGGAAGATAACATGTTTTGAACAAAATGTTTAATTTTGTCTCTGATGTTTGAGGTTTGGCCAGACTCGAAGTGGCTTTTGTGTGTTCGTGCTCTTAGGAAAAGAAATTGACATTTCAGGAAATGTGAGTGCACAGGCTGTGGAAACAAAGCAAAAATAAAGATTTTACAGGAGCTACTTTGTGTCAACCCCGTCCCACCAAATGAATGTGATAGATTTGATTGGGTTTTGCAGGGGAAATACATGGATTTTTCTGGCTTGCCAAGACATTATTGTAAATTTACCAAAGTCTCTTAAAGCTGTTTTTATAGAATGAAATTTTTTTTGCTTCAAAACCTGTACTGTCACAACTGGCCTCTGAAAAATACAAGAAGAGCATGGTGGATGGAGGAAAGATCAAAGAGAGCATGGGCAGAGGGATCACTCCAGCCGGAAGCTTGTTGTGTCATCATTGTTACACTTTATGAGAGGCCTGTATACTGATTCAATACATGGGTCCATTCGAAAAGCTCAAACCTTTCATGTAAAAAGACAGTCACCTCAGCCTGCAGTCCCAGAAGCCCCCCTTGCACACTGAGGCCGTCTTTAGAGGCTCATGAAACTGAGTGCAACAGCGGGACTGAAGGCCCTTGAGCACGACAGGCACTTTAGCAGCAAATGCATGTCAAGCTTTGAATGTGCCCATTGTGCGTGACCCACTGGAGGGCTTGTAGCTGCCACCAGGAAACCCTGCCAAGCTTACAAACCCCCATTTACTGGCTGTCGTGGAAAAGAGCATCCGTGTAATTGCATGCAAAATGTTTTTTGCCAAATTGTTATTTTGCAGACGCTAAATTAGATTTTCGTCATCGATTCTTCAGAGGACAGAAGCCACACGAGGGGGTGGAGCTCATGCTTGTCATAAGTGCCTGTGACAAATTTTGCATTGCTCCATTCTCGCTGGTGTCGGTTTTACTATGATAGTTATGTGCCTTGAGGTTCAGTACGGGAAGTGTGCTCCTGCATCTGATATGTGGAACCACTTATTATAGAGTGTGCTGCATTGTGCTGGGGTTAGCAGGCTTGGCTGTGGAGCTTGGCTTTGTGGCTTGTGGGTCTGTGTGTGGGTGAGTGTGCGTGCACAGATTTAGACGCACAAGTGTGTGACCTATCAGATGCATTTATATGGAAAGTGTGTTGACTCTGTGTGTGCGCGGGTGTGTGTCCATGCACTCGAGGTCCAAAACTACCAGTCTAAAATTAAAACCCGGGTTTTTGAAATGTCTACTAATTAGAGAGGGGAAGACTAAAAACCTATTTTCAGAGTTGTGGCCGTGCACGCCCTTCCCTCAAAAGTGTGCGCAAGGAAAAATACTAACACACACTAACATTTACCTCACTTAGAATACGTCTGTTTAGATCATTTTATAGATTTTTGATAGACAATAACTGTCCACGAAGTGCGTTTCTGCACACAATTGAGCAACCAGTGAACTTTACAGACATAAACAAGCAGTCGCCTTAAATATTAAAGAGGGAGTACAAGCTCAAACACAACAGTTTTAGTGCAGTGCTGCAAAAAAATAAAGTTTAAAGTCAGAGACCTGACAAAACTAACCAAGTTGTAACATTTATGGCTACAACCCAAAACACAATGGTCAGTTTGATCACAGCCTAAAGTGTTTTTACACTTTTAATGAGGCAATTTTGTGAACTTAGCTGTTTGAGACACTGAGTGGAATGCGGTTTATGCCTGGCTAACATTGTCTCATTGTTCTGTCTCATAACTGGCCTCTGTTTTCTGCTCCTGAGCAAAGACAGCTGGGAAATCGGGCTGCTTTTAAAACGAACTGGCTAAAATCACGCCGCCTTAGATACACTCTCAGCATCTTCAAAGCAGGACTATCTGACAGATTTCCCCAGCATTGGTTTCACATTTTTATTATTCTTTAGTTTTTTACTCTAAAGTTGCAACGTTTAAAACCATTCCAAATTGTTTTTTGACAGTTTAATTGGACGAATGTTTTTTTTGGCAGACAAGCTCTCCAAACTAACGGTAGTTCAAAGCGTTTTCAAAATGTCAAGCAAGGACTCATTCCTTTGTTTTGTTCAATATTCATTTAACTGATGACATGAAATAAAAGGTATTGAGCAGAGGAAAAAAAAGCAAATAATGGATTATTAGATTCTGCTGGTTTTTAGGGTAAAATAGGGAGCAGTGGTTTTGATTAATTACAATTACTAAAGGGCAACACAAGGCTCTCTATACAAATAAAGGACAACTGTGCAGAGCATCGCAAGGATTTATTTCTAAAACTACATCCACACATCAATGTTATAAAAAAAAACATGCAGTGTTTCATTACTGGCCTCTTTTACGATAAAGCAAAACAATGTTTGTCATGCTTTCCAACGTTCAGTTTAAATCCTACATGGTTTCCTTTCGTTTCATCTGCTTTTTTATTGACTCCATGCAGCTTTTCTGGACTTCTCCTGTTTGTGACGTGAGAATCAATAGTTACAGTAAGTCTTGCCGTGGGACCTTTACCGTGTGAGTGAATTAGATGTCATTTCTAAAGTGGTTTTATGACAAGAAACATTAAGTGTCCATAACAAATACCAAAATACTTAAAAAAAACTAAGAATTTTAGAGCAGCATCGAGATAGATCATTGTTGACCTGGCTGTGTGAGTAGAAATTGATTAACATTGTTGGGAATAAGCAGCATGTAAATAGTGTGAATGCCATGTGAAACTTAACAATAGAGTCTTTTAGGGATTCCTACAACAAAGAAGAAAAATGTCTCAGCAAACAAACCCATAGCTATTTGCCAACATGACTTTGAACACAACACCATGACTGAGACGTCATTTGATTTGAGAAAAAACTGCCTTCAGGAGGCATAATAATGGAAATTGATAGACAGATGGATAGTTGCACAGGTAATGAGGATGCAGTTATTTTTTTTTAATTTGCAGAAAGAAGGGGCTAGTTTTCTGGAGAATAAATGGTCTAAGAGCTAAGATTTGATTAAAAAAAAGCAACATTATTTATCCAAATATCAGAATCTCATGTAAATCCTTTGTTTAAAAAAGGTATACTGCACGTTATTTATTTTACCTCAAATTCAATTAATCAACATTTTTTTTTACAATTTTGGTATAAAACTTTGCATACAGATCAGCTGAAAACTAAAACTTACTTACACTAACATGAAAAACCAACTTTTTGAAATTTTAAGTGTATTATATTGTTCATTCCTCACTACAAAGAACTCCTAAGCCACATGTGTTGAAGTCGAGGCCCAGGGGCGGATCCGGCCCTCTGGATCATTTTATTATATTGTTATTAATGGCCCGATGTTATCTTGGGCTTATTGTTAACGTCTATAATTTTACTAAATATATTTTTATGCAGAGTAAAATGTTGAAAGTTCTTCAAGGTTTAAGTTTATTTATTCTGATATAATATTCTTGCCTTTTTTATTATTCATAATTATGTTGAAAAATTATGTTTCAACTTTTAAAAATTGACAGTCTGCTAGCTCATTGGATTATTAGCTGTTTTGGAGTTTAGCTAATATTTCAGCTACGTCCTAGCTTCTTTGGCTAATTTAGGTTTTTTTTTTACTTTTTAGCCTCTTTTTGAGTTAGGGTAATATTTAGGTCACATGCTCGCTGTTTTGGCTAATTTAGGCTTCTTCTCAGTTTTTTAGGCTATTTAGAAGTAAAGCTATTTTTTAAGCTACTTGCAAGTTTATTGGCAAACCTAATATATTCTTTTTTCAGTTTTTTGGGCTAATTTGGCACTCAGCTAATATTTTAGCTAGCTATCAGCTTCTGCCTTTTTAAGCTGTCAATTTCAGCATCCTCAGCTATCAGCACTAGCATCTTCAGTGGCCAAATTCAGCTTAATAATTATGCCAAGAAATTACATCTTTAAAGTTTTAAAACACAGAGTGAGACAGCCCCTTCCAGGATGAGTCTGTTCTGACAGCACCGCCCCAGTCTAACACCAACACCCAATTTCGCCACAGAACAAGCAGCGAACAGCAAAAAAACTTGCATTTTAGATGAACAATACCATATATCTTCCAATTGTGTCCTTTCTTCAATAAATTCCTGCTGATACAGGTGTTTGTTCCTTTAGACGCGTGTCCTCCTTTAAGACCCCCCCCCCCCCCTTTTTTTTTGGGCACAGTCCTGTAGACAGCGAGTGTATTTGTGTTGTGAAGCAGTGTAGCAATGGCTAGGGCTACTAAAGGCAGAAATAGGTTATGTGCATTCATTCTCTGGAAAAAATTGAATGTTTATTTTCGTGGGAGAAATGCAGACACGAAGAACTCTAAGATGACATCATGAAATGGGCGGCACCCACACGCAGCCGCAGGCGGAGCTTCATCAATCAAGTTATATTACTTCCGGGTAGGAAAAAACTAAAAAAATAACTAATATTTCATAAATAATTTGTGTTCTAGTGTTCCAGAAGTAATATATGATCATATGAATATAATTTTACTCTGGAAGGCTTAAGAAAATTATGGTAAGGCCCCTTATGTTCTAGCTTGAGGATAGCTTTTAGTAAGATCAGAGAGACCAATAGATTTTGTTGCCAAATTGAGAGTTTCAAATGATTTTTTTGTCCCTTTTTTGTATTTTGACAAGAAAAGAACTGGAACAACAGTGTCCACCTAGCATAAAGGATTTTTGATATTCTTGGACCGGATCTGATTATTGGAGGTCAGACAAAATCACGTAATGGGCCGAGAACAAAGTGAGAACCCTGCCTCTAAAACGCTAACATGAAGTCCATAACACAACAGCTGTCACCGTGCAGCACATGTCTGCATCAAGACAGTCCTGAAAGATTCTCCTGAATGATATTAGCACGGTTTTGATAGGAAACGATCCATCATATCAGCCTGGTTGATTGAACCTAAGCTACAACAGACCGTGGCAGATGGATGGTTCATGCAATCACCTCCAAGAACTGGCTTCTAGTTTCTAAACAGTTTCCAACAAACTCTTCCCACATGTTTTTTGGCACACCAGTCAGCTGGACAGACTGTAAAATAAGTAACTGCTGCAGCATATGGAAGTTAGCTTCCACATGCATCCTATTCGGTTCCTATCATGTCTCGCTGAAAACTTTCTCAACAATTTTTAACATATTTTGGAAGAACTGGAATGTGTTAGTTGTGTAATTTAGATTTATGTAAAAAGATCACAAAAACTTAATAAAATAATCTCTGTTTTGAATTGGCTGAAAAGATTGTGTCAACCTACTTCCTGTTGAATTGTTTAATCAAACTATTTCTAACAGATTCCCACACATTCTCTGTGGGTAACTATCTGAAATGTTCATCTCATATCTACGAGCTCTTAAAGTGCTGTGAATGAACTGCTGTTGAGGATTATTTTTGTAAGGAGCAGCATATCAGAAACACACACTCGCACAAAAGCCACAGGCATTCCCGCAACAGACACACATTATCTCCATCTGTATCCATGTGCTGGCGACCCAGAACAGGAACTTTGGGGGCTGCTGCGGTCAGACACAGGGAGAGGGAAGTTAGCGCTGGCAAAGAAAAGCCAGAGTCAGGCGTTTTTGGAGTAAGATAAGAAGAGAGCAGCAAGAAAGGAAAAACTAAAATAATATGAAAAGCCACTTGGGAGTATGAGATTACTATGAAAACACAGCACTGCTTTTGCCAGAGACTGAAATATTGCAGGCTTTTAATCAACAATCAAAACAAGGTGATAAGTGAAAGAAGCAGTGATCGGAACAGGCTGCAGAGCAGTTCAGCGAGCATGTGCAGTTGTCCTGGTGAGGTCCTGCCACCTTGACCTTCAGGGGCACGGTGAAGTCCAGAGCTTGAGGGGGACTGGCAGGTGCTGCAGCTACAGTCTAAAGCTCTGAGTATCCAGTGTCAGGCCTTTTGTTTGCTTTTTTGATTTATTGCTGACCGATGCCCCACCTAACATGTGCGGAGGAGAGACAGCTCCCCCCTTCTCTCAACACCTTTCCCCACATAAATAAACCATATCGCTGCTGGAATGCCCGGAGTCCAGCATTCTGCCTCCAGCTGGGACTCTCCCCTCTGGATCGGATGATAGTTTGGGACTTTTTGTCAAAATCTTCCAGCCTCAGCAAATACTCACTTTAGAAGTTGACACATGTGCTGGGCCGTCAGAACGCATGTAGTCCAGGAGCGAGAGCACGGCGATGCTTCAGAGGACTCATCAGACGCAGTAATGGATGACAGGCGACATGTTGGTCAACAGAGCCAAGAGCATTCAGAAACAGTCAAACAAGAGTGGGATTAATAAACGAGCTGTCTCCTTTGATTTAAAGCTATTTTTGAAATTGCTGAAATGTTTGGCGTGTTGTATTTAGTGGGGTAAAAAAATCAAGTCACAATTTTCTCATTTCTCACTAGCTCAGTTGGATTTTAGATTTCTGGGTATTGTTGCACTATGTGGTAAAGAAGCTCAAAATTTCAATAGGATGATTTTTCTTTTAATTCACAATGACAGAAAATGTAGTTTAAATGAACTCAGAGCACTCTCATCTGGTAGGTTTAGTCCAAATTGGTTAATGAATGATCAGACTACTCAGTAAAATTATGAAAGTCTTTGAAGTTGATTAATTACTGCCTAGTAAATAATGTAAAATATTAGTATAAGTAGAGCCTGCAAAGTACAAGGTGATGAGCAACTGTCTTCATTGACCTTAATCTTGACTTTGAGCTTTGACTTTTCATTGATCTTGACTTTGAAAGTATGTTCACGTCGCCCTCAGCAATGCACATTCAAGCGGCCACCTCCACAAAAGTCTATGTAAATACGTGTTTCAGCCTTCTACCTTATGAAAATGCATCGCTGCACAAGTTTCTACGACCGTTTTTGGGCTCTATGTCCAGAAGGGATGCCATTGAACGCGCTCTGGAAACGTAACCATGTCAAACTTTGACCAATGAGGGAGTCGGCTTAGAAAGTGACGTTTGGAAAGCGCCCCTTTTAATTTATGGAAGTGCCAACCGTTTGAAAATTTGATCAAGGATGAGAAACTAATAATTGCGATTTGTGCCTGGCCGGATTTATGACACCAAGGCCCAATACGAATTGCTTCCCTACCACTCTGGCTCCTCCCTTCTGCTCAATTATAGGGATGTTTGAAACTGTAGTGGTGTCCAAAGTTTTTTTTATTAAGATGGAGCCTTAGGGAAGTAGGGTGATCCGCGTTGCGCTTGTGGAGCGGAGTAAAACGTCTTTCTACTCGTGGGTGTTCTCTGAAGCACAGAGGTTTACATTAAAATTGAATTATTAAGTTTTTGTTCTTCCATGACTTTTTCAAATTATAAAACCAATCTTCAGTATTTTCCAACTGAGACTACTTGGGACTATTGACGCAACTATTTAAAGACACTTTTTCTCTTCATTGGAGGGATAAATGTAGGGGTAGGGAGAAGCTATGAGGAGGCTAGGAAGGGAAGAAATTTGGATTTAGCCCAAGTCTTTCATGTACTGGAATAGACCTGTGAAAGAAAAACCCTTAAGCAAGCCTTGGTGAAAGTTTGCACCAATCCTCTTCCAACTGCAGATGGTGGACAAGTCCTAGACAACAGTAGGAAAAAAAACAAGCCCCTCCTTGCGCAGGACTACAACACGCAGTCTTGAACTGGTGTCATGTACCCGGTGTGTTTGTAGCTTGTAACATACTTTTTTATAATTGAACATTTGAAAATGTGGGTGTTCCGGTTTTTGTTTTTATAATAAATAGTGTGGAATTAAGGTTTTCTCTTTTTAAGTGAGTTACACTGACCAAAAGAGTAAAGGTGGACATGCATGGATGTTTGTTTATTTATTAGAACAGGAACAAATATCCTAGCCGAAACAGAAGCCATATGTTTGATTTTTTTTGTTAGATTTTATATGTATTTAGAAATAGGTTAACTTCATTTCGAACAAGACAAGAATAAAAGTTTTTGAACAGTGATTATACATCTCAGTGAGGTTACAGGAAGATACTGTCTTTACAAACTGACAGGCCTGATAACCTGTTTCCTGGCTTTTAGCAACAACAGTTGTCTGTGGCCTCTTATCTACCCCAAAGTCATGACGAAAGACTGCCATTGTTCAAGAACAACCACTCCACTTCATGATGCATGTGAAATCCTGAATTCTGTTGCCTTGAAAAAAAAAAAAAAAAAAGAACGTTTATGTCCTGGAATATTTTTGACCTAAACTTTTGGCCACAGCAGCAGTAATGCAGGAATGTCCTGCAGCTGTCTTGAAGCAACAGGCATATATATGTTGAGGCAAGGCAAGCTGACCCCCCACACCCTGAGCATCTGTGCCCACTCATTTAGACTGGCACCCACTGAAGCCAAAGTCGTAAGTCACTGACGATGATGACAACAGACTATCCCAAAGGAAGAGGACGGTTTTCCCTTTGGCTAAAAAGAAAAAAAAAAAAAAAAGAAACTATGAAGCACCAGCAAGTTCACAGATTAACTGCCACTGTCATTCTCTTCATTTGCCTGTTATCCATTAAAACATTCAGACAGACACAGCTGCTACTGCGCAGCTTCGCTTGTGCAACTCCATCCCTGTGTATTCTGGGAAATGGTCTGAACATGAATTCATCTGCAAGGTTTTCTTTCCTTTTTAAATCTCAAACGAGCGTTTCCATCTTTAGGAACTAAAACAGCAGTACTCTTTGAGGGAAGTTGTGCCGCTACAGAATAACCTTCCCTTGTCCTCCTCCCTTCTGCCCCAGGGTTGAAGCTCTGTCAGACAGGGGCAGAGGAGTTCTCAGTCTCCGGGGGCACATCCCTCTGAACCGCCTGCCAAGCTTTTCCCCTCTCCCTTCCTTTTTGGTCGTCCGTCATTCTTCGATCCACTCTTGGTTTCCTCTCCCATTCTACTACCCTTCAACTATAAACCGTTTTATTTATTCCTATATTTGCCCCCAAACAGTTCGACTCCTTCTCCCAGTCTTATCCATCTATCTACCCTTCCATTCCTCTTCCATAGGTCCAGCTCCTTTGCAACTGTGCATAATTAGGCCTAAACACAAGCCTGTGCAGGCTCACATCTGGAAGGAGTTTAGACATGGCAGTTTCCTACCGAGACGGCTAAATATTTAGGTTGAGAGTTACTGCGTGTGGATGAACTCATGATAGGGGAGAGAAAAGGGGAGCTGGAGATAAAAAAAAGAGGAAAGTGGGGCAGAGAACTGGAACTTATAGAAAAACGTTCAAGTGAGGAGGTTAACAGTTAAAGAGCAGCAACTAGCTAAACGAAGAGGTGATAGTAATAGAGGGGATGAGGTGCTGCTTTATGGCTGGCAGAAGCAACAAACAACCAACTAATAATTTTAATGAACAAATCCCCATTGGGATTTCCCATGAGGCTAAGAGGCCTCAGCTGGAATGTTCACAGGGGCCAGCTGTTGCACATTACAAGGAGCAGCCGACCCCAGAAGCTTTGGACCTGATGTCCTCCAGCCTTCGCCGGCTCAGCATGGAGAAGAACATTCCTCCATGCAGCAGAAGAGGCGGCGAGGCTGGCCTCTCAGTCCAGGCACAGGGAAGGCTCCTGCACCTAAAACCCTGTCTGCAAGGCTCCGAGTGGCCTGAAGAATGTCAGGAATAACACAAATATCAACACAACTTCCCACATTCCACATCTGGAGCTAATGTCACGAGCAAGGCTGGGAACCGGCGCACGGCGAACTCGGCAAAGCATCATGAAAACAAACTCTCCAAACCCCAGAGTTGTTGGGGTAGGTAGGGGAAAATGGCGAGTGGAATTGTCTGCGCCTCGTAAAGGTTGTACAGAATGCCAAACATCTGCACAAAAACAACTTAACCAAAATTAGTATGTGCAGGAATAGAAGATTATCTTCAATCACCTCAACCACTGCCACCCAAGCCATTTTTTTCCTCCACTTTTCAGTAAATGTGCTCCCCAGATGTTTATCCCGCTTTTATTAACAGGGACCTATAAATGGCCTGCTGGCTGGCTGCTTTCAGCTCTCCTGGGGTATAAATCCCTTCTACTTTAGCTCATGTGCCAGTTGCAACGAGACACTTAAACATAGTTTTTTTTTCCACTGTGCCCGTGTCCAGCTCAAATTGCAGTCTGTCAGAAAACACTAACATACCGTGGGAGGGAGCAGCGTCAAACTTCTGCAGAACAAACACCTCCACATATGGACCAGCATCTGCCATGAATGTTGTTGTTTGCAGCCCTTGACGAAGAATATGAAGTTTGCTACATGCAGACATCCCAGATAGATCCTTAAAAAGTATCAAACTTGCCAACATGGTTGTATTGAAAATGTAAATCTTTCCAGAATATTAAAAAGGGATAAATAATTATTCCAGTGGCTATGTGCGGGGCAAAAGTGAGTCAGATTTGAGGTGACAGGGTTGTGTCAAGGAAGCGGGTCTTATGCCGTCTTTCTAATGCTTTGCAGAGTTCAGGTTTGAACTGTAGAGCTAGAGTAGTTCAAGATGTCAACTTGTGACCTAACAAGGTATATTACTGCAGCAGGTCGTCAGAACAGTTCAGACTCAGAACATCTGGCTGAGGGCATCTCTGACACTTTCTGTGTGAATTACAGGATTAAACATTCACTCCCAGTTATTTAACTTCAAAACATCTCAAAGTTTGATAAAAATTAATTTGAGAAATGGTTAGCATGATGATGAATAAAGTCACTACTTACAGACTGACAGTGTTGCTGGGGAGCAAACTAGCATCCGGAAGTTCCAGCAGCTCCTCCTTGCTGCAGTTGACCTTTTTGCCCTCATTCTGGACGCTGTGCGCCTTGATTTTCTCATCCTTGCAGCTGCAGCCGCTGTTGCAGATTTGGCTGGGCTCGGAGGCAGACAGCAGGAGCAGCATCAGTACCAGACGCGCCGGCATCAGCAGGATGCCAACGCCGGGCGCAACCATTGTCCCTCGCCGCCTGGGTCTCACCTCAGCTGCACCGCCGCCTCCAGTCATCCCATATCTCCAGCCCGGCACTTTCAGAGGAGGCACGGAGAACACGTATCACGGGCCTTTGGGTGAATAGAAACGTTTGATGTTGTCTGCTTAGCAGTGAGGGCTAATCAAGCCAAGAAGAAGGAAAAAAAGCTCCGCGTAATTTCCAGAGGTCCCGTTATGTCACGGCGGCTGGAGCGCGCGGCGCTCTTTGGAACAAAATGGGAAAACTTCAAGGTTTAAGTCTCATTCAAAGTTCATAAAAACTTCAAAACCATGCTGTTCTGTTGAAAAATAAAATAATTCTCTAGATGAATAGTTTACATTTCTTTGGAGACTTTGGGGAGTGTCCATCGCAGCTTAAAGTCCATCTGGATGATCAAAAATGAGAAGTTCAGCCCATAAGATTCACAGAAGCGTTCACATATGAAGATAAATAATATAAAAAAAGCAACAAAAAATACACAAAAGTGATTTCTTTCTTTTCTTCCTTTTCTTTTTACCCCACAGTTGTTTCGCTGTTCCTACAAACTTTTCCTTTAGTCTTTTCTCTGATCCGGGTCCACTTCAGAGGAAAAACTTCCATTTCTGTGACGGAATAATAATTTTAAAAGTGCTAGAAGGGACTTGATCTCCAGCAGCTCCTGTGTGGAGGAGTTCTCAAAAAATCAAGCGGTTTCGTCCGCTTGTCTCTGTCACGCTCAAACTCACTCACGACCCCAAGTGCGCCCAGACCCGACTGCGCCTGCGCTCTGCTCCCCGCGGTCCTAGCGCGGCCGGTTCAAACTTCCACACGTGACCAGGAGTAAATCCATCTGGGTTCGAAAAATAACATAGTCTTTTCTTTTCTTAAAAAAAAATTCCAATATGTCATCCTAACATGCCATGTAACTTTAATTTATTGTAATATACATAAAATAGTAAATTCAAAATATAACATATCAGGGCTGGGAATTGCTTAAAATAAATTAACAAATTAATTGCATACAGTATAAAGTTAATCGCGATTAATTTATTAGAAACTTATCAGCAGATAGGCACATGAAATCAAACAAAACACATTTAAAACATTTACTTTTAATTAGTGATGTCAATCAATTAAAAAATATTCAGAGTTATCAAACTTTTGTGAGTAATCTCGATTAATAACAATGTTTTCCTGGGTAAATATTAAATAACAATGTGCAGCTTTTGAACAAAAACCGCACATTGTTTATTTCATTTTTGCTGTCTTAAATGTTTTCATTTATCATGTGTTAACCCAGAAATGTAATTTGTGTTTAAAACACATCAACAGAAAGATAAGCAGAACTCTAAAGACTTTTATGTCTGCAGTTTTACTCCAAGAGAGTCGAGGCTCAGCGATGCGCTGTTGTGATTGTGCTGAACCGTGGATCAAAAAATAGTCCACTTTTGGTGAAAAAGTGATCTAAACTAAAATAGCAAGATTAACAAAGTTCCAAAAATCAATTAAAAATTTATTTATTTTGTAAATAACCATGTTATAATACCTGACAAAGTGTTTTAACGCAAGCCATGGAAGCCTGAACCACCGAACCAAAGTGAAGGACTCCTGCTTTGTGAGGTGTGATTAATTTGCGTTAATATATATTAACTCATTAATTATTTTTGATTAATCCCGTGCGTTCCCAAAATTGGCCTGTCAGTTTGTACTGAAAGGTCTGTCTGAAGGAAATCAATGGGCGTCTAGACCGGGGAAACCAACTTAACTTATGAATGAATGCTAAAAACCCCCTTGTGTATTGTGTAGCTGAGCAGATCAAAGAGCTTCATTCAATCAGCGGGAAAGAGAGGAAGCAAACACTTTTATAGATAGCCCCCAGTTTAGTAAATTCTATATTGTTATTTCAGAAAGACTTTTGTTTGGACGGAGGAGTTTGATCGGCATATTGTGGCTGATAACTATGATAGGAGTTGTGATGTATTAGTGCTCCTTGAGGCTCAGTGTTACACTTCATTTCAACTGGACAGCGAGCCAGTTTTTAACGAGTCAAACAAAGTAAACATTAACAAATCAAAGTCGACCCAGTGTTTTTCTTTGCATACCATGTGTTTATATATAGATGAAATATGGCCGCACAGATCTTCTAAATGTGCTTGCACAATCAAATGCTGTGACCTGCTCAGAGGGAAAAATAATATTCCAACACTTAAATCTTGTCTTAGTAAAGAAAAAATATATATATTTGTCCCCAAAACCCCCTGATAATACGCTTCCCCTGGTTCACTTTCATCCTCCCTGTATAGAAAGTTCCCCAAAATATAGTAAGACACCACATAAATGTTGATATAATCTGTGTGAGCACAAGAGAAAGGAGACTTTGATTCCATATCTGGAGAATATTTCAACACACGAGATGTTGAAGCATTGAAGCTTTTGAAATGGGAATTTGTGCAATTGGCTTTGACACGTATACACTGACAAATCCAAAACTGCAGGTCCTCCAGTCATGCAAGCAGCCTGGCAATATAATAGCTCACTGTGCTGTGACCCTCACAGCAGCCCCCCGGTTTGTTATTCCTGTATTTGATACTGTACACTAGAGCGGTCCAAGAGACCCTGCATGACCATTTGAAAGAAAGCACAAGCAAGTCTATGGGCGCCTGCTCAGCAGTGAAACAGAGGGCTGTTTATCCAAGCTGTTAAATAAGGCTTCAAGTACAACACCCCCTCCAACCCCACAAGGCCAAAATCTCTCTCATCTGGTGAGCACAGTTTCCATTTTAGATGTCACGTCCCAAACTGCACATTACATCAAATTGTACTTAATGGCATCCAGACAAACTTTTATGTCGTTCCAACAGTTTCTCTCCTCAGCCCCCTCACATCTTATAGCTTAGCAAGCAATCTCTCCTTTCCCTGTCCCACATCTGGTCCCCATTCCAGGTGAGGAGCGGAAAGGGAGAAAAACATGGGGGAAAGAAGGAAAGAGAGCACACAACGCTTCCAGGCAGAAAAGGTATAGCTTTCCTGCCTTTCTCTAGGATTCAGATACATTTTCTGCAGATTTCAGTAAAATTTAGAGATAACAAAAGAAGGTACTTAGTGGTTTATATTGACTTCCAAAGAAAATATTGGAACAGGATTTAACCTAAATGAAAGTTTTTAGGGGGAAAAATGAGTAAAATAATTTAGGTCAGTGCTAATATGAGACCAAACATTAGGTCTTTCTTTATATGAGTGAATAAACTAAATAAACTTCAAGCTCCTCAGGTTTTGCTGTGGAGCTCATGACATCTAGTGGTGAAGTCAGCAGCTTGTAGCTCCTGTCAGTCCAAAAAAAACAACTGACAGAGAGATACTTCGAAACCTTTAAAGAAAATGTGTTTTAATTGTCAGTATTAGGGAAACATAATCTAGCTTTTAGATCTTAGTGTGAAATTAAGTTTACAGAACAATAACTACGAATAATAATAAAAAAAAAAAATAAGGAGGATATACTTTTCTTAGAAAATATACCCTAAAAGAATGACTCCAGCACCCCCTACTGGAAGGGCAATGCAACTGCTATAGGAAAGACTTAAAAAAAAAAAAAACATTTTCGCTTTTACAACAGCTGTAATAAAAATGTGCAATAAATAAAAGCAAATGAAATAAGTCTGGGTACTTTCCACTCACTGAGTCCATTTACCACAATCGTGTTCATTCATTGATCAGTGACCACCTGTCTGACAGCTGAAAATGGCTTGGAGCAGCATCATGCAACAGGACACCTCTATGAAGCAGAACCAACTCAAAGAGCTTAATAAAATAAATCAGGATTTTAAAGTCTATTCCTCAGGGACACTAAAGAGAGAAGCATTAATGAGCAAATGTCTGCAACCTCAGTGAAATGATCCAATGTAAATAAGGTAAACTGTTTAATAAGGACATCTGGTTGGGTGTAATGTAATGGGCCAATTGGTTACAATCAATGAACTGATTCAGTTTTAAAAATATTATTACTGCTGTACAAATGCTCTATTCTTAACATATTCTAAATAATTATTTTTTTTTTACAGCACAGGAGTTTAACAGTGAAATTATAAGCACCTTAATGCTTGAATAATTTCCTAAATGAGAGGTTTGAAATGATTCTTTGGAGTGTAATGTCTATTGTCAATATTATGTTGAAATTTAAACTTATCTGAGCACAGATCGCTTCTTCTTTTGTTCTTTTTTGGGTGCTCAAATAAATAAATGTGTTTACTTGAAATGCATTAAGATCTTTGTAGACTCTAAAGACTATGTGCATCGAATTGATTAAAAACTTTGCTTTTGAGCCAGATATTCTAGGACTATCTGTATGCTATTTATGTGCACTGCAGACACTAAAGCATTCACAGAGTTTGATGGACACTGATGGACAGCAAATTAAACAAAAATAACCCTTCCCATGAATAATTAATTTTGGTGGACTATTTTTATTCACAGTTAAGACAGCCTCTCTACTACCTGGCAGTTCTAAAAAAGTTTCTTAATAATATTTTTGAAACATCCAGATTTTTTACGCTCCAAATCTTTCTAACTCACTTTTGAAATTTAATTAGAGAAAGAAATAAGACTGAAACATATTAATGTTAAAATGTCGCCACCTTTCGGTAGAAAGTGTGAACTACAGGTCGTTTTATTTAATGTTTAGAGAAATACCAAAAAATGTATATTTTTCCCAACATTGATTGTTAAAAAATGATGAAAGTCATTTTAATGTATTCAGTAATAAAAACATAAAAAATAAGAATATACCAATGTTTTTAAAGCGAATTAAAGATTCACTTTCTACTTTGTAAAACTATCAGGAAGGAAAAATATTGTCATTCAATTGTAATCAGTCCTGAAAATGTAATCTAGATGTATTTATATATTAATCCTAAAATTTGATGAGCCAAAAAGAAAAAAACATTTATAATCAGAAACAGTTTCCCAACACAATAATGAGAACTAAAGAGCTTCAAGATGTGCTGTTTATTAAGTGCAACATGAAATATTGAAGTGTATCTCAGAGTACTGTTGTTTCTGCACAAGTTGGTAATAAAGTCATGTCCAAAATTCATTTATTTTTATGTTTTTGTTTTACAGCATAGAAAAAATACCCATCACAAAAATAGTTTTATATTAAATGAATCTCCAGTCCCTCAAATACTACAAAACATCTAATCTAGGCTGAAATTCCCCCCCTGCCAATCACCTGTAGACTGTTTGGCTGCACTGTTGCTGGATTGCTTCACACCAAGAGAGTTTGTGAATAGACTTTGCGAGTTCTCCTCAGGCTTGGGCGGGTTGTCTCCGTGTAATTAGGTCTCTTCCCACAGTTTCAAAGGATTTTCACTGAAGATTCTGCAGCTTGACTGGGAAGACATTTTGCTTATTTGTGTGATTGTTCACCCAGCATTCTATACATGGTGAACCCTACCTCTCATCTTTGGTCAGCGGAGACACACTGGGGCGTCTGCCTGACCGTGAACAAAACAGAATTCACACAAAGCAACTTTTACTCAAATTTAGTTTAAAATACAAACATTAGCTTTTTGGTTTAACCATTGCAACTCGAATAATGTCCTCAAGTCTAAAGCAATTCATTTTATTTTCCTTTCTCTGATGTCCTTGTGCTCACAACAACTAAAGGAAAATATACCCAAGGCACCACGCTCCTGCATGTAAAAGCATGCATCCACACACACCCACACACACCTGTCAGTGTTCAGTATGCAGCAGAGTAGGATAGGATTTGATCTTTTAGTGTCCACATTACATTTACTTTGGGATCCTCACTGTCAGTTCTTCATGATTTCACTTCAGCCAGACATGACCTTATTACAGTGGGATGAACGATTTTAGTCAAAGCTGTGAATTATTAAGAGATAATAAACCCATCAAGTCCATAAAATTTGAGCTGTTTGTAGCAAAAATCCACAAATAACATACATTTACAAATAAAGCAAGAAGGTAAGTCACAATATTGCAAAATATGGTTAAATGTGATAAAAAATTAATTACTCTACTGTCAAACCCCATGCAACATCCAAAGTCAATAACTGAGTCAGAGGAGGAAGAGTTTCAGGCAAAAAAAACGGCGTTCCTCGTCCACAGAGCGGCAAATGTGGAGTGGCAGGCTTGCATGCGATGGTGTTTTGCTGCTTAAGGGGAGCTGCTAGGACCCTGGTAGCGTTCTTTGGCGTGTTTCTCGCAGTACATCACGTCTCTAACCCAAAAATGGCCTCTCATTTTAAGACTAAGGCCACAATCTGTGCAAACGTAGCACTGTGGATGGCGGTACTGGCCGTCTGTGATGCGCACCGCCTCGCTTCTGTGGAGACATAAGAACAAGCAAACCGTGTCAAAAAGTTTTCTCGCTAAAAAATAAGTAAATGTTTTATAACAATTAACAAGAAACTGTGGTCAAGCTATACATGTTTAAAAGCCTATACTGGCTTTTTTCAGCTTGTTTTGGATCATTGCATAAGTTAGTTGTTGGTTTAAGCTTAGTCTTTGGGATTGATGCTTCCTCTTAAAGAACCACCTTGATAGGAAGTAATTTTGGTATTTCAACACATTTTTTTTAATGATGGAGGACACATATAAAGAAAATTAAGCTTAAAATTGCATTTCTGAGCATTTCTTGATTCAAATCGTTGTGAGTCAGGAGCAGATGCAGAGATGCCGTTGGAAAAAGCTCGTCGGTGTGATGCAGAAGCTACTATGACGAATCACAAATTCCTAGCTCCACTTATAGACCAACAGCCCCTGTACGTCTTTGTTTTCCTTCTCTGAAAACTCAAAACTGTACAGATGGATAGCCCCAAAACTGCTCAAATTTTTGTTGCACCGGTAATGTTAGATTAGGAGAGTGAAGGGCTGTAAGCTAGCGGGATAGAGTGTAGATGGGAAGTAGGGGAGGGTTTACTCTGGGCCAATGGTCCTGCTCAGAACTCAGAGACAAATTAACACCTGCAGAATGGATGTCCTTGGAATTGACAGTTTTTTTTTTTTATTTTGGCTAAAAACTGCATCATCATAATAAAAAAAAAAAACACTAAATGATTTTATAATAGATCAAATGATGACCAGGGTAGGATGTTAAATATTCCAAAATATACTGTGTTTGTGTAACACTTTCTTTGATTCACTAATTATTGACAGAGTGTTCTTGAAGGTATTGAGAGTAGCTCTTATCTTCCAATACCACGATTTACATAAAGTGGGAAATACTCGATGTACAGACCTGTTCTTCAAACAACAAATGCTATGTCATTCTACTTCCACCTTTCTTTTCATCGCAAAACCCAATGGGTCAGCCACCAATAAGAGACTATCTGCCAAATGAATGGGATCATGGATTGACATGCTGGTGTCTGCAGACTTACACAATGCTGGTTCCACACTTTTCACAGGTGTGATATTTGCTGACTCCTCCTGGTTTGGGTGGGTTGGGCGAAAGCTTTCCTGGAAACCGCAGAGCTGCTTCTGAAGACAAACACATAAACAAAAGCGTCATTTGTTTTCACTCCCTTTGTGAGGGAAGCTTTTCTTCCCCAGCCAGTAACTACAAACTCAGAATCTGTGAAAATGTGGGCAGAAATTATTATATTATTATGAAAATATTTTTCTCCGAGTTATTTTTCAAACAGGAAAAATTGAGAAAAAAGTAGACCCATACCATAAAACAAGAAGAGAGATTTTATAACTAAGGGACATTTTAATTCAATCCAGTAGAGAGGATGACTACACAGAAATGAAGGACTTACACTGCAGTGTTTAACCTAAACACACCCAATGGAAAGGCCTTAACAAATAGGTGCTGGAGATAATGCAAATTATGTTGGTATTTGACATGGAATGCAACTACATCCTGAAAACAGGGCACTGGGTCATGGAAAAAAAACACTCACACCAAACCAATGGAATCTATACATGTGGAAACAGCATCCATGCCCATATTCTCCTCAAATTCCATCTCTAAGACCTGCAAATACTGTGATACATGTCTAATGTAGGGGTGAGAAGAATGAAGTCCAACCATAGTTTTTTCTCATTTAAAATAGTTTCCAGTGGCCTATTAATTATGATTAAGAAGTTTTGAGCCAAAATCAAAAAAGCCTTTGTTGTTTTTTATGACATTTCTTGCACAGTAACAGTAGTTCTTTAGAAATACAGTTTTGGGTTGTGGACACTCCAACTTTCATTGGAGTGGTTCTTTAAAGCGTTTTCTTTTAGGGTTGAATATTCATTTGTAAGGGGTGCATGATGGTGTAGTGGTTAGCGATCTCGCTGTTCAAGTCCTAACTGGGTTTTTCTGTTTGGAGATTACATTCTCTCCCTGGGCACTTATGTTTCCTTCCTCAGCCCAAAAAAAATCCTTCATCAGTTGAGTTGCATCTCTTAACTGTCCCTAGGTGTGCACGTGAGTGTGTGGCTCTCACAATAGATTTCCAGATCTTCAACAGTAGATGGGCTGGCTGGTAAATTAAAATCATGAAACCATGTTTTGCTTTACTTTTGACTTGATGACATGTTGGCTTAACGGCAGCTTCTGAAAACGAAAGGATGGGTATTCATCTGTAAAGCAGAAACCCTCTAACCTTTCTCGTCAGCTTCCAGGACTTCTTGCAGCATTTTGAAGGTGTTGGACTGTCGAGGAGCCGTGCGGGACTCCTTGTTCTCCTGAATCATCTTGTAGACCTCCGAGTCCCTGTCGAATCTCTGCATTGCAAAGTCGGAACTAGAACTGCTGCAGAAAGAGGTCATAACAACATATTCAATGTTGGTACATAATGTAACAAAGAAAAAGGACAAGAATGTGCAAAAAAAAATAATTAACTGCTTTGAAAAAAAAACTATATGAAGCATTACAAAGTATTTAAAATATAAGATGGGCAGTAAATTGAAAAAAAAAACTTTTGCAGAAATATTCAAAATCACTTCCAAATTTGTGTTATGATAAATTTACCAGCTCCACCAAGCCTCAATTGTTAGAAACATTTACTTTACACTGACAGATGTGATACCATGTTTGTGTATTCACCTAAAGGGAACAGTGTGTATTTGCTGTTACAGTGAACCGGTTAGCCAAGTACATACCCGTCCTACAGGGTTTGCTGTGAGGTCACACAGGTTGTTAAATTGTCAACGGAACTTAGTCAACAGATCTTAATTAGTTTCAGTACACATCTGACTCAATACCAATACCAAAAGTAGTTTGGTATCTACCAATGACAAGTCAGGGAGATGTACCTAAAATTCAATTTTTGGGAATATTTAGTATGCAGCTCCTGAATTTAGTTTTTTTTTTTTTTTTTTTTTGCTCCGCTGCTTTCAAGTGACAAAAAATACAGCTATGGGATTATTGTTTCTGATAAGTGACATTTGTTCTGCATGAGATCAGAATTAAATCAATTTTTATGACTGCTCATATAGAGATGTCAGCAAGTTGCTTTGAATCATCTTCATTTGAAACTTAGAAAATGATTTTAAATACAACGGCTGCATTAATGACAATCAACAAGTTAGTTAATCACAGAATTCTGAATTAATTTAGAAACTGTAGTAAACTGAAGTCAAATGATAGATACGGTGAGTCATTATTACAAAATACACTAACAAAAAGGAAAAAAACTAAAATTCCATTTAGTTACACATGTCTTAAATTTGGTCAAACTGCATTCCCTCCAAACTTACCAGCTTTAGAGCTCCTTCATTGTTTTACAGATCAGCCAAATCAAATCAACACCAAATGGTCATTTTGTGCATTTTCCCTTTACTTTATTTAAGCGGGACATTGTTCTCCACTACATGAAGGACAGAAAGTATGTGAACAGAAACTACTGCCAAAGGCCTCTCACTTCATGTCAGCAAGCATTGTTCAAATTGAAAACAGACTTTTGAAGAGCAACCTCCACTTTTTCCACATCCTCAACTCCACCCTCAGAAACTCTGTTGCCTCTGTTCCTTTGAATTTCAGACTAAATGAATGAAAAACACAGGTCTGATACAACAATAACAAAAGAAGAATAGCTTTTACCTAAGGAAACAGTCAAAGAGACATCTGGGGACCAAGATCAATATTGTCAGAGTCGATCATTGAAAGTTACGTAAGCATCCATCTACATGTCCTGCAAAGGTGCTGTTAGCTTCTAATCTAAAGCTATTCTTAGTAGAGAAAAGAAAAATAATCTGCTTAAAGCATGAACTCAACCTGCATTAGGTAAAACACATCCTAGAACTAAGCTTAATCTCAAATACCTTTCAGAACATGTTAAATAGCAGTCAAATAGTATAGCAGGAATGAGAAATGAAAGCTTCCAATGACAGAACTCACCTCAGAAACAGAAAAGGAACAAAGGCAAGGCTTTAAAGCTCCAGAAAAATGTCCTATTTCTGAGTCTCCCACAGGAAAACACAACTAATATCAGCACATATACAAAAGCAGAACAAGCATCTCTATCTAAGCCAGACCAGACAGAAAAACAAGCACTGGAGTGAAAGGTGTGCCCCTGGGCTCACACTCATTGGCCACGCAGCAAAAGGGGAGGGGAAATGGGTGTAGCTTAACCTGCGATTGGCTGGAAAAAAAAGCAGGGAGAGGGTTAGTGAACAAGCTGGGGGCTACAGACTGGGGGCCTATCAGGGGGGAGAAGTAATTATTCTTTTTTTTTTAGGAATACAGGATTTTTGGACTGTAGCTGCTGACACGTAGCCCTGCAGGCTGTGGTTACTCATGGAGAGACGGGGGCCAAAGTCAACCATTCCTGACTGTGAAAACAGACACCAGCACAAACTCTTGTGTGAGAAGGAGAAAAAGAAAAACGGTCATTTTTGAGACTGAATGCATTCCAACTGAGCTGAGGGGGCAGCACCTGCACGCTGAGGAAGCAGCTGAATCAAAGCAAAAGCACCTGGAAGAGGGCGAGGCGGAGAACGGGACGCTGCAGCGTTAAAAGATGATTTTGCACTTATAGTCTCCATGTGTGGGTTTAAAAAGTCCATCAAAACAAGAGTTGCAGTTTTATTATATATATACAGTATTACTATTAAATGGGAGGGGGTGTCCAAAGCTTTAGCAAAAAGTGCCAAATTTGGTGAGGTGACCAATCACCCAGTATTCATTGAAATATTTTAATAGCAATAAATGCAAAGTATATATCATTTTTCATAATTTTCCTTAACCGCTTTATCCCTTTCGGGATCGCGGGAGTGCCGGAGCCTATCCCGGCTTAACAGTATCTGTGTTTAAATCATCAATTTTTTATTAGCATGTTCTTGAGAGCATTAAATGCAACCACAAGGGGCATGCATGCTAATCCATTGCTATAGTGTGTTCATAAATTTTACCATATAAATGCCAAGTGTTGTGTCAGGGAACGCAACCTGCATAAATCCAAACCAATGTGCTCTTATGGAGTCCAAATGACCCAACCCCCACATTGATGTGTGATCCCTCCTATGATAACGGTGGACAGGATTTTATGTCTGCCATGGACACCAGTGAAGATAAACATCAATGAAAAAAAAAAGTTAATCGTGCTGTCTTGTGGGGTCCAGATGCCCACTTGCTTAATTCCTGGAATAACAGACCAAACCCAGCTGTGTGCTGCCCCCTACAGGTTAAAACAAGGTATTGCAGTGGAATTTTGTGATTGGTCAACAATATAAAAGCCCCACCCATATTTGAGAGTTGGATGCAGAGAGTTGAAGCTCATCTCACAACAGCGAGAGTGGCAAGAATGATGGAGCTCACTCTGCGACGCTGACGCATTGAGCGTCAGAGGTTACAATAATAAAAAAGATCCTTTAGTTACTTCAAGCTAACCTAAATGTCACTGTCAATCACAGATCCAGACCACACCTCACCCGCTCAGCCTGCATCCTCTAGCCCTGTCCCCCTTTTTGCATTTTTCAAATGGTGTGCAATTTTTCACGTGGTGTGCACAGTGTAAAGGGTTTAGTGGGATTGAACAAAATAAAAATCCGAACAATACCTCTGAGTTTCTTCTACTTCATCCTTCCTTACCCTTTTGTGTTAAGTGTTCGCTATGACATGTTGCTCTCAGCACCCTCTTAGAAAAAAAATTGTGCAATAGCAGTTTACATCAGTTACGAGCTTGATATTTCATGACATGTATAGTTGAAAGTGAAGAGGCATGTGCAAGAAATTTGGAGTGGATGGAGGACGACTTCAGGTGTAATGTGTGACAAAAGCGTGTCAGCAATAAAGAAAGTAAAGGTGTGGAAGACTGTGATGAGAGCAGCCATGTTGTGGTTTATGAGACAGGAGGCAGATGTAGAACTAGTAGAGCTGAAGAGATTGAGGATCTCCTTGGGAGTGATGAGGATGGATAGGAACAGGGAGGAATCCATCAGAGGAACAGATCATGTTAGATGTTTTGAAGATAAATGCAAGGAGACAGATTGAGATGATTTGACAAATGTAGAGGATGGACTTGGATTATTTCGGTAAAGGATGCTGAAGTTGGAGCCACCAGTACAGGCCTTTAGGAAGACCATGGATGTAGAGAAGGAGAACATGACAGTGGTTTGAAAGCAAGGAGGATTAGATGGAGGCGATGGTTTGCTGTGACAACCCCTAAAGGGAGCAGCTGTATGACAAAGAGGAACCCTTATAAGTACATAGTTCACATAAAAGGAGGGCATACCTCCGTCTGGGGGACATGGGCACATCCCGGTCGATAGGACTCTGTGGTGAGGCGCGTCCTGGAGGGGTCGGAGTCCGGCTGGAGAAGGAGTTATTTCTGAAATCTGAGGTGGAGAACTCCTTGTGGAAAAAGAAAAAGAAACGATTGTTAGTTGGCATGAACGTTTTATGTTCCGCAGCTTCAGATGGATGACTACACTGACCAAATACTCAGACCATGATGCAATATGATTGCTATAACACAGAAGAGTTATGTTCAGTCTAGAGGCAGGAATTCCCTGTCATAGACTGAGGATTGATGCTTTACAAAACAGGGATAGGCTGAAGAAGAAACGTGACATCTGTAGCTCAGGAAGCTCTAAATCTGAGAAGATTACAAGCATGAGAACATGGAGTCAAAGATAACAGGCCGAGATCAAAACAAGAGAAACTTAAAGACGTAATAGATGGTTCAGGAGTCTCAGAATATAAGAAATCCTTTTTTAACCTATTTGATTCAAAACAACAGAGAATTGTTGAGATTCTGATTTCAAACGTAGACTCCATGTGACTCTGCCAAATATCCAGAGGTTTTTATCGCACGAGTCACACCCTACATTCCTCTCTTTCCTGCTGACCAGTTTCAATCAGCATTTGTTTAAACCAGATAACCATTGAAATCTAGAGTACTGGGCTTTGTTTGCAGAGCTCACAGAATGCAGTGTTTGCACCGGCGCAAACAGCACCAACTGTGGAGTTGGTTTGATGGGAAGCACAGTCTGACTTAAATAGCTTCCAGATGTTGTTTGAAAGTACAATTATTCATGAAGGTCAATGTTTCCTGTCAAGAAAATGAGAGAAAACATGACCCTTTTGGCCAAATACTGTCTAAATACTGCCAATCAGTCAACGGGTAAATGGATAATTACAACAGAAGAGGGCGCTATATAACAACTGAACACCATTAGCTGTACTCAAGTCAAAGCAAGTAACAAATATGACAGATGATTCTAGAAAGAAAACATCAGGAGTACTATCACTAAAGGCAAATTAAAATGAAACTAATTGGTTTTGTGATAAAAATAAATCAGTGACCAAAGAGGAAAACGCCAAAAAATAGGGCTAACTCTGCACAACATATATCACCTTTGACACTTTTACTGTCAGGAATTCCACACTGCTGTCTGACATCAATATGCTTACCTGTAAACCCGGTCACCAACTTTAGAGTATTTAAACTGGAAGATTAACCTGCTTGCCTCCAAAAACTTGCTTTATAATTCAAAGAAGGGAATTATTTATCATGTAAAGTAACTCTGCAAATTAAAATGTCCTGCAGGCACCTCAAAAAGTGCAACTTTTACAACAGGTCTTGTGAATTTTCTCCTTAAACCGTCACCATCTGGCACTGGATTCACACAGGCTCCATCCAAAAAACGAAAAAAAGGATGGCTCCACCAGACTGAATCACCCTGAGACTTAAGTTGAAGCTGATGCACGCAGGCTTGATGCAGACGAAGTGGCATGGACAGAGCCAAAGATTTGTGTTTCTAATGCCAGCACCCGCTTCCAATTCTGCAACTCTTTGAACAAAGTTTCTGTTCTCAATCGAGTCCAATTTTCCTTTTCTTTTTTCTCAGTGAGTGGGCAGATTAGTGGTGAATGCCAGGAAGCCTTTAGCAGAAACGATCATTGGGACTACTCCATACAGTTCCTCCCAGTATAAAGCCAGCATAATAACTCCAGGCTCATAAGATCATGCACTTCATATTGTCAGAGTACAACAATAGGTGGGCATTTCCCCTCCTGCTGTGAAGCAATCTAAAGAGCATATACCTGGTGGACATATATGCTTTACAAATTCTTTCAGGTAGAACTGGTGAAAGCCACGCATTATGTGCTTGTGATTCAGCGCTAATGCAAACCAAGCATGTCTTAGATAAGTCTGGCATGTGTCTTGGATCTCCATGCAATCCAAAAGCATAAGAATTTATGGATAAAATCACAACTTTCAGCAACGAGGCCCAAGCGGAATGCAGTGGATTCAACAAAAACAAAGGAGGAGGAAAAAATAGAAAGAAAAACAGCTCCGCTGTACGCAGCTGTGACTGAGCTCGTCTCTGGAAAAGGGAAAAAACATAAATGCCAAACAACACTTATAGAAGCAGAGCTTTCATCCACCCAGCATGACCCAATGCTAGTTCTCTTACTGCAGTAACCATGGCACAGCTGGCACTGGCATTGAGCTGCACAGCACTTTTGTTCTAAAGTCATTACTGTTCCAATGCAAAGCATCAAACGTTACTTACGGTTCATCTAATGCCGACAATGCATGTAATAAACTGCACCACGGCAGTGCCAACAATGATTTATACACCAGCAAATCAAGGGTAGGAGCACAGTCGAACTGAGAAATACATGTTATTGTGAGCGGGGTAGTGACATGATCACAGATAGGAGAGACTGCTGGGGAATATCAGCCAGCTTTCAGTGGTTCCTGTGGCTGCAGAGAGGAGGAAGCTCTGATTAAAGCTGCACTGGACTGTAATCAGATGTTCATAGTCAACAAACCCAAGATCATTAGGGCAAGGCGCTGGTATGCTGTATTGGCTAAAGGGTGCACTTACAATAACAGATTCATCTATTCACTGATGACCTAAAATGAAAATCTACTTTTAAACTTTTTAGCAAAGCTCATGAGAACACCATTACAGCTTAAATTATTCAGAAATGTTTTTTGCTGGCTGGATTTTCAAGAGAGTTCTAAAGTTAGGAAAAAGCTACTACCCCATGGCTTTATGAACCAACTGAAACAAAGACGCACTTCTTTGGATGCCTGGCTACTCTTATTCAACCCTTTCATGGTTAATTTAGAAAAAATGATTAGATTTGGAGATTTTTGGCTATATTTACTGAAAACATCATGTAGTAATTATTTTTAATGAATAGCTTATTTAGTTTATGGTGCTAATATGCACGAAAAAAGTAAAAATGTAAACAAGCTAAAAAAAAAATAAGCCTCTTTGTGACCAATGTATACAGAAGACCATACCAAACGTGGATGGAACTTGTGAAAAACTGTGTTGGAGGATTTTAATACTTTCACATACAATCTGGCCACCATAGAATCCACATTATAGCTGCTGACCATCTTACAGATGAATGTTTTTAAAACTTCAATCCAAAAAAAATAAAACATGTTTTTATTGATTATTTTGTGCTCTTAGGCAGAAAGAACAGCTTTAAATCAGCCAATGATGCCACAAAATGTGTACTTGGTAAAAACAATATTTTCGAAGTGTGTTTTTAGACGATATGTTAGAATGAATTCTCTTAAAGTTGAATCATATGGACTTGTCTTCATCTGTCACTTGAGCAATGGTCACACATTCCAATACATATATATATTTTTTTCATTATATATTTCTTTATCATAAGTTATTCAAATTATAAACTGTCCAATCAGATGCCTAAATAAGAGAATGCTGTGTCTGCTGGCCCCTCCTTAATACGTTCAAAGTGTTTGACAGATACTCTGACCAATCACTGTTTGCTAATGTCGTCTGGTCCCAAAATAGTGAAATTGGGCGATATTCGTACCTCAGAAAGAAGGCGACTGAATTCACTTCATTTCGTTGGAACCCTTGGTAACAGTCTTGTTTTGTCCCTCTCTACTCATGTCACTGGTTTAAGTACATGACAAAAGTGCATTATATTAAACATTACTACTACAGACTGGAAAAAATACAAATGAAAGATAATTATGCTAAAACTCAAACGTTTCTCTTTACAGTGATACCTTCCTAAAAATGGGGACTTTTAATTGAGTTTCATAAAAGTTCCACCAAAAGACTTGAGTTTAATTTGTCACCAGATACTTCAGACTAGACTTGAAACTTGACTCACACTTACAAAAAGGGACTTGTGAACATCTACAGCACCTTTCAAAAACAAAACAAAAGACAGTAAGTAAATACATAAAATAAGATCCATCGTGTCGAATCAAAAATGATGGGAAAACATTCAAAGCTGTGCCAGCAACAGACCTCAAATTGACTTCAAGCTCCTCACGGTGCATCATCATCATTACCACCCTGCATCTACAATTACAGGGCACTGGTCTGCAGCGCATACATCATATTTTAGGAAGCTTGGTGCTGCTGTGAAACGGTGTCATAACTGCTCATTCTGTCTTTACCACAGACATGACTACTATATTACAAAAAGGAATGGGGCACCCAGCATGCAGGGCTGGGTAATAATCAAAGCAGCGTTCAAAGTTTCATCATCTGCTGCTGTGCTCTGGTGGAGGTTCTAAGCAGTAAAATGATGAGAGCTTGCTACTTGTTGTGCACCACCCTGATGGATGCTGCCTTGTAATTTAATCTGGGCACTGAAGCATTACTGCATCCACATTCTGCTTTTAACAAAACCCAATATGAGCTGGAACTGGACATAATCATGAAAATTGGTGTCCTTCATGTCCCACTGATGCTGCCTCATGAAAGGTCCGGACCACAGTGCTGACTGCTGTGATGAAGTGACTAGAACACAGTGTTCACGGGAGCGTAGTGGCTAATCCACAACAGTGTTGTGTCAGCACAAGGGAATGAACTGGCTGCACGCATAATCATTTCTGGAATTGAGGCGGGGGGTGGAGTCAAACCCAGAATCCAGCAAACAAGCGCATGGTAACTTTTAAAGTTTTGATTTCAAAATACTGTAGAGCAGCAAAACAGATATGAAGTGTGTCATTTGCAGAACCTGGGATGCATGAATAACATAAGTAAAGAGCGCTAAAGTCATTTAGTGAAGCTTTGACTTACATGTATATATTCAAATAGTTAAGTATGTTTATTATTCTTGGTCATGAAGTTTTTCCTGCATAAATATGTGTCTACACTATAGATGAAAGGAGCTTTATAAGTCAAACTTTTCAGCTTTAAACTGTATTCTTCAAATGAATTTTTGCCATGGGCTTTTATGGCACAGTGGTCAACAATAAAGACTGAAGTCAGAGAGATTGTCTGGACAGCACTAGTACTGTACCTCCTCCTCCTCCTCAATCCAAATCATTCACGGCCACACACAGTCTAACTGCCCCAGATATGAACCCCATGCAAAAGATTAGAGACCAAATGAAAAAGAGGCACATTGATATAGCTAAATATGCCGTAAATTCACTTTGTGCCACCTTTGAAATTAAATAGGAAGAAACATTACTTCCTAAAAAGACACTGAATGATTTACTTCCTCTAATATCCTTTAAATCATACTGAACAACATTTACAACAACATTTTTTTTCAAAAATATTATCTATTTAATCAAGAAAGCTATTTTTTATACTTAAATAATTTCTAAAATATGCACCTGAGCAATTAAAACACAAGTAGGAAAAGTAAACCTGAACAGCAGCCTCATTTGATCAGTATAGGTGGTCTGAATCGTAGGCACACTTCCACTGCTACCATATTTTAGACACACTGAGGGGGAGAAACTGGAGTCAGAGGGTTTATTTTTCCTATGGAGAAACACATTTTATACCACCATTAAAAACACTCAATAAACTTAGCTGGAGCTGCATTTTAATCCCAAACATCTGCATTTCATTAAGGATGAACAAAAACTCACTGGACTGCAAAGTCCATCAAGTCATTGTCCAAGTCTTCTAACTTACACAGAAATGATGAGGAAAATGAAAACAGGAAGTTTTAACTGTGTTCAGATGGCTTCACTAAAGAACCTTCTAAGAAAAAAAAGATTTAAAGTTTGCTATTTTAACATGTGCCTGTCTATTAAACCATGCAGTCAACTTGCTAAAAAGACGGCAGATTTGTATGGAACGCTACTGTGTGTCAATCAGTCCGAACAGCAGCAGTCCAAGACAGAAAAATGCTCCCCTCCACCAAGACCCCTGTTTTCGCAATGTGATCTTGTGAGACCCGGAATGTACTGTGTTTGGTTCGACTCGCCATCGGCTTCTAATAAAGGTCAAATATAGTCTGATAAATGTAGCAGAATATCTGGCATACTTCTTGGTCACTGGAAAAATAAATAACCAACTATTATGATGGAAGGCAAAAGGATTTGAAATTCCAACTCAAGATTATTGTAAATCTTAAGCAGCAAGAGCATAAATTGTGTTGCAGAAGTGAATTATTCTTGTTTTAAATGTAAAATAAATCTTTTCTGGCAAAAAAAAAGCTCAAAATCCCACGCTGTCGAGCACAACCTAAAGATATACAGTAGACAGGGTTTTATAGAAATCTAGGGAATTATAAATACATTGTCAATATTTGCTGTCATGATTACAGTGAGGGGCAGTTATAAACACTGTTCCTTTGACAACAACTTCTGGAATGTTGACATACTGCTCAACCACCTTCATAAACTCCACCATCTTGTAAAAAGGACCATCTCTCCCAGCCAAAATTTCCCCATAAAACCGTCAGGGTCCACGGTCCCCAAGAGTGCACCGGGAGGCCTAGAAAGCACAGAATCAAAAGTGCCTCAGTTTGTGTTTCCACGCCAGAGGAAAGAAAAACAGACAGGCTGATCAATCAGCAGGGATGGGGAGAGGCGTGCTGCCCACGGAGAGACCAGAGACTTACAGGATGGCAGTTTGTGTACTGTCACTGAGCTTTCTGTGCAGGGAAGAAAAAAAAAAAAAAATCCCTCCACGTGAGCCACAGTTAGCAGCGCTCCCTGAACACTGGCTTGGCTTAACACGGCACCAATGTGCCAAAATAAACAAGAGACCTCCTCCTAAAATGCCATGTTCTCTCTAAGCCATCTTTGTCAGGTATAGCATGTGGATATACCTACTAGTCCTTCCAGGTAAGGAGTGCATACCTGTTGGATATTTTTTCTCACCATTTTTACAGAGTCGAATGGTAACACCACAAATGGGTTTTCAATACAGAGCTTTGCATTTTGACCTCATCTAATATAAAAATAACCATTTTTTTTCCTCCTCAGTCTTAATTTCTCCAGGGTTGTGGCCACAAATTCGCAATCCGATCCACCACAACCTTAAAAACAGAGGAAGAATAGACCTTAGAATGGTTTGAAAGCTGGCCAGCTGTGAGGGTAATCGTGGACAAAAATGTACGGGACAGAAACTGCAGAGATGCATGCTGGTCTTGCCCTAACCGGAGGCCAGACTGGGCATTCTGTGTTGTGGACACAAAAAATAGTTGTTTTAAATTTACAAAGGCAGCACTTCTGTATCTTGGTCCTAAGGCAGTTTTCAGAAAGACCACCATGGTACTAATGATACCCAGACTTAGAGCCCGGTCTTCATTACATTTTTAGGGTGGAACTAAGACATGTGGTTGGTTGCTCTGTTTCTGAGCTTACAATAAGATAGATTATTCAACAAATTACATATTAGCATGGATTTACTAAATTTGTGCTCCTAAATCCAATTCGTCCATTTCAAATTGGAACTAAACCTCTTTATCATTTTTAAATTATACAAGTTCAAGGCTGAGCTTGCATTAGATTTGGAGAATTCAACAAAGAGGAGAGATAATATGTGTTTTTGTGCAGCTGTAGCATGACCGCATGTAATAAGAGAATCCATTTGACAGCAAGCTTTGAAACATAGTAGCATTTGGGCAGTGGTTAGCTGTTGGGGACAGAGACCAATGGCTGGAGGGCACCAGTGAAAATGAGTCGAGCAGATATCCAGCCCCACCCTTGTCACACCCCTGTGGTGCTTTTGAGCGAGGCTCCCCACCCAATAGGAGATGCTCACTTGTGTCTTTGAGAATGTGACTTCACTCACAATGTACATCTCTGTGTTAATGAAATGCTTTTGAAAAAGAGTGGCAAGCATCATGTGAACAATAAGTGAAACAGATTTTCATCTCTAAAGACCCACTCTGATGAAAATGGTGTTCTTACTGATTTTAACATATTATTGTGGCATTTTTCTGATGACTGAAGATATATAGAAATCTAATAAATCAAATTGTTGTGAATTATGAAAAGAAAAAAAAGCCATTTGAAAAAGAGCATATTTGTTAGATAAAAAATAAGATTGGCAGGCTAACATCTCCCTACTCTGCTCCGTTCCATAGAAATGTTACTCTCCTCGTCTGGGATCTGGCTTCTGGCTTAAAACTGCATGGCTGGATAGCCCCAACGTTCACCTGTTGAACCTGTATTGTTAAGTTGGGGGTGTGAGGGGCTGTAAGCTAGCTGGAGAGCGGATAAAACAGAGCTCTCAGCAAAGAAAAGGGAGAAGGGGATGCAGTTTCTCCGTGCTAACAGTCTAAACCACAACTCAGAAATGAATTTCTAATAAACAAATAAATAAACAAATGTACTGAGGCCGCTCTGCAGAAACAATGTCCTAGAAAACAACACTTTTTAATTTTTTTTTATTTTGTTTAAAAACAACATCATTATATTTAAAAGACAACTATGGAACAGTGATCAGAGTGGAACTTGAAACACATTTCTAAAGTCTCTTTTTCACTGAGCGGTCCGGCACGGTCCGGTGGCTGGAGCGTTTCCATTGTAAAACAGACCCGTTAAATACTACCAACCTCTTGAGGGCTGTCGGTCCATTGATCAGTAGAACAGAACAGTTGGGGTGGTGGGGTGGAGCCACTGTTGCCACCCGTTGATTGGCAGAAAGAGATGACGACATTAGAAAGCATCAATATAGTGCTTATTTAAGCCAATGTTTCCAACATTTGTAAGCATTTGGGTTTTTGCCGATTTCCTGGGTTCTCTTTTGGTCACAAGTCTATATCTAAAATGCCTGCAAACAACAGCAAGTCCTGGTCTGTCATCCTTTGGTCACGGTATGATACAGGGGGTGCTAGCAGCATGCTAGCAGTCAACAAAAGTTCCAGTTGGAGCGAGGCTGAACTGAGCGGTAACGCTTGCCAGAAATAATGTACCACTCCTTACCATATTGGACCGGACCGCTTAGTGGAATCGAGGCTTTAGTTTACTGAGATTATGATTTTATCAATCTGGCTCTGCAAAATCAATTGAAAAAGACACATTTGAGCAATTCCTAAGTATTCATAATTATAATCCTAATAGGTAACCTCCACTTTAGGTATTACCATTATTTTTTAAATTAGAGAGCTTTATTGTGTTCCTAATTTGAGCTGGCAGATATTCCCAATTTACAGTTGGGAACAATCATAAAGATGGACTCAGCTCAAAGCTGAGTTGTGAATAATTGTGAATTGAAATTCCACTGTAAGGTGCTGCAAAAAGTTTAAACTCACATGAAGCAAAAAATAATTTCCTGTGATTGTAGCGTGTCTGCACTCTCTAGAATAAAGAATTGGGCTCCTTTATGTTCGTTTTGCAGCACCCCGACTCCCCCCTTCCCAGATTTAGCTCTCATCACACAACAGGCTTTGTGACAAGAGAAAAAAAAAAGTGCAGCAGCCTTCCACAACATCTGCCATCACAGCCACTATTGTATGGGGTCTTTTCTCAGGATACCCAACACCATGGAAAACGGGGGATCCTGTTGCTCATCCAACTTTCTTAACTCAGGAAGCCAAAGAAGGGTGGAAAAACCTTTTAGGAGTTTTTTTTAGGTTAGACTGATCACCTGATACAACAGCACTCTGCACCTCTGAGGGAAGACTGAGGCCCTTGTCATGGATGTTGCATTTCGCCACTGACTGAGCTTCTTGTGTTCCTGCCAGCCTAAGCACTATAATGGACAATAAGCCAAAAAAACAGGCCTTTTCCCAATCGTTTCTCCACCAAGCACTTTGAAAGAACTCTCACTGCACACAGCCTTACTTTACATTTGCTTACAGAGAGAGGCTCATCACCACTTTAAAGGGTAACCAAACCCCAAATCAACTTTTTTTGTCTGTTGACCTCTATAAATAAGGCTTTAAAAGTGCTGTCTGTTGGTTGTTGCCACATTTTTGACAAATTTAAAATAAACATGTTTAATTCCTGAAAATATGGTCAAAAATGCCCATGTGCTGCCCTCTACAGGTTGAAACGAGGAATTGCAGTTGAATTGTGTGATTGGTTAACTGGTGTAAGTTGGGTTACCCTTTAAAGCCAACAACCCTTAGAATAGTCAGGCAAAAGCCAGACTTCTTGTTTCTTGTAGAGTTTTAGTTTGACGTCTAAAACTAAAATAACATAAAAAAATATAAATTAATTAAGGTAATGTCGATAGAACTAGATAAATATCTCAAGCATGCCAGCCCACTCCAACATTAGTGGACTCTTGAGCTGGATGTTGAAGCTTTTCATCAGAGCACAGATCCTCAATGTGTTGTTTGGTGTGCCAACTTCCACTTCAATCCTCCATGGGTTTTTTGGGGAGTCTCATAAACTCTACAGTGGGTTTTTTAAATGTGGCTTCAGATGCTAAAAAATAGACTCTTGATTTCCTGGTGGCTTCCAAAGTCTTTGGACCCATGGAGCAAACTTTAATGCTGTATCCATAAAAAGTGCATGCCAAAGCCGAGGGACAGGATGTAAACAAAAAACTTGTTTGGCTTCAGCCTGCCCTGCAGAGGTCGAGACACCATGACTTCAACTTTACTCGTTATTCCCAAAGTCAGAAATGACCAAAATATATCCCAACTGTTTTTTTTAAAGTTTGATAGCTACTTTCATGATCAAAATAAGTTTCAAGAATGATAAACTAAAAGTATTGCAAAAATAATTTTCTTTTTTCTCTTTTCTGTTTCTAACAGCGGAGAAACTGTTTGAATTATTAACAGAAAACAAAAACCAAAGTTTCCATGTAAAAAATAAGATATCAGACTGCTAAAAACAAGATCTCCTTAAATAAAGTCCAACTTAAATATATAATGGCTTTTGAGATCTGATTGTTAATAAGTAATTTTGTTAAGATTGTGGAAAAATCCATCAGCCACTAAGAGAAAAGTTGCACTTTCTTGAAGTTTTGTCAAGTTCTGATGTTTACTATGATGTGATTTGGTGCCATCTTACAGCACATCTGATTACACGATAATGAAATCATAAATCCAGGTGAAGGTGGAATGCGGCCCTAAGTATTTTTTTCAAGTTACTTCCATTTTAAAGAGGCCATGCACTGAAAACTTCCTGCACTGGTAAAAACTACATTTTATATCATAGATTCTTAAGAAATTTAGTGTCAAAATACACTTTGTCAAATAAAAGTATCAGCTATAGTTGCATTTTTAGCAACTATACAGTAGCTGCTATATCTCTGTGGTCGTCCACAGTGTTTTCATGCAGACCTCCTGCTTAAGAATGACCTTAAACAACTGAAAAGACGACAACTTTCCACATGGCTTTGAGGTCTTCGAGCAGATTCCATCTAACATTCCCAAAGATTAAGGCTTTGCTGGTGCTGGCCGGTTTGAAAAAGGCTTTGATTTATCTAAAGACCAATCAAAAATATTCATTAAAAATCTCCTACCTTCCACAGACCGTTTTGGGGTCAATAAAACAGCCCAGTTTAACCAGTTCATCTTCTCATTGTAAAAAGAATCATCTTGATTTAGAGTCAATTCGAGGCTCGACAGAGCTGGAACTGATAAAACTGAAAACATACAAGATAAACTTGGAGCAAAGCTGGGATCTTCTCTGACATCTGCTTCTGAAAATCCTTAAACGCATTTCAGGTCAAACCTTAACATATTTTATCCAACATCCAATTACAAAATGACTGGAATTCTTTGTGCCACTACAAAAGGTCTTGTATGTTTGTCCTGTTCTGTCATTTCACATGTTCCCGCTCCAGTGGGATCCATGCATCAAACAAAGTATGTAAGCATAGCTGAAATAGCTGTGATGAACTTTCCCACAACATTTTCTGTCCTTAACTCACTGAAGTCTTTCCAGATGCCCCAGTCTATCCTTTAGGATTTGTTGCTGGAAGGGTAAATAGACCATAGTTCAGCAGGGGTCTTAAAACCCCATGTCTGTGTTTTACTTCAGAAACAGTTTCCATACGACAACTAAAGGTTAAGTTATTGTTCCAACACAAAGTCTCCTCTTTTGTTTCAGACGATCTCTGATTTAAACGGCTCCAAACGGCTGCTAAGCATAACGCCAAATATTTTCAAAGACTGACCTTTGTAGCTTGTACACTCCCTGCTATAAAAATGTCAACGTGCGTCTGCCTTTACTGTGCCGTGCAGCACACCAACCCTTTCTCGGGCACCTTCTGTGGCACCAGAAAACTAACAATTCAGCAGGGGAGGGAAAGAATTCAAGTGTTATTCTTGCAAACTGGGCCATTGCAGTTAAAATAAATATAATTCAAAGAGCCAATTGTACCGAAAGAGGGAACAACAGTCTAAAACATAAGGAACAAATGCACCACAGACTTACCTTCATGGAATCAGTATGTGCTTTGTGCACTCAGACAATAATCTCAATCCAGAAACGGAAGGAATGGAAAGAACTTTTCCCATGTGAAAGTTCATTAAAAGATCGCAAATAATTTACTGTATAAAAATGCAATTTAGCTGTTTTTTGAGGGGCAGATATGACGAGTGTGTTGCATCGATAAGTTTTGATTGTGCCAACCTGAGACAGGGGTCTGGATAGCCGGTTGCTTTTTTCTTCTGGTGACCATGACCGCAGCTGGATACTGTAATAAGAAAATTAAAATTTGTCAGACATTTCTGCACACACAACACTGTAGAGTAGACTTTAGAGTAAAGCTTAGATTAAAAAAAAAAAAGTTTAAATTTGATATGTTTGTATTTAACTTTTGTATCTAGGTATTTTTTCAGTAACATTCTAACACACTGAGACAAACAAATGTTTGTTATATTTTTTTCGCAGTCCAACAGTTGCTTTTTCACAAGCCTTGAAGCCTTTATAAATTACAGCTCAAAACTCTACTTTTGGAAACAGGCTTTAAAGGGTCTATATCATGCAAAATCCACTTTAAAAAAAATCTTTTAGTGTTATATAATGTGAATTCATCATGAAAAACACTTCTGAAATAGTATTTTGCTCCATACACAGATCTCTAAACATTCCTCTTACAACGCTGCTCTCTGAGCACCAGCCCCTGCCAACCTACAAAAACAAGTAGATTCTTACATTCATACGTGTGAACGTGGAGATCAGCCCATTTCAAGAAGGGTCTGCGCTGCCAGCACCTCCTCCAGGCTACACAAACATCCACTTTCTCAACAGAGCCAGCGGTGATTGCCAAAACGCTTTCATTTTATATGCACATCCATCTTCGCAAAAGTTCAAATGTTGTTTATTTTCATGGGAGAAATATGCTCCTGAGATCGGCTCTAGGTTAATGTCATACAATGCGCAGCACCCACACTGAAAGGTGGAGCCTCAGAAATCGAGGTGTCTTATTTCCGGGTAGGAAAAGAGCTCGCGAAAATAACACATACTGTACATAAATAATTTGTTCTTTGATGTGCCAAAGGTAATATATTCCTATATATATGGATATAGTTTACTCTGAAAGGCTTAAGAATAGCATGATATTTATAGGCCCTTTAACAAATGTAGAAATTGTGTACATTTGCATTGATTTAATGCATTAAAATAGATTCAAATTTCTCACTAATTGAGCATCATTTTCTGATGATAATTTGTAATTTAGAAAAATAATTCAGTCCAAAGTAACCATCATTTAACTGTTGGATTGCTAGAGTTTAAAAATGTATATCCCAAATTTTTGTTAGAGTTAAATGAACACTACCTCCAAGTAAAAACAAGACATTTGTGTAGAAGTAAAATGTGGGAAAATACCTAAAAAAAAAAATCTTTGTCATCCTTGTCTAGACAGATAATCTGCCTTAAACTGATCCAGTAAGAGTTGTGCAGGACCATGAACGAATGTCCACACACAGAAACCTCTGGTGAATGCTCTACATTCTGTCTTTTGTTCAGGTGAATGCAAAGAGAGGAATGTGATATCCTGTGCATGTTCTTTGTCCAACAGTAGAAGCCCACGACTCCACTGACCTCCTGTGATACTCCCGTTTGTATTGACCTGCCTGTTTTGTTGCTTCTGGTAGAGGTGTGGGCTTATTTATGCAGTGGGTGTTTGCGAGAGACGACGTTAAAAGCCAGAAATGTGGATTTTGGTGCAAGTGAATTTGCATTAAAAACACAGTTACTTTCATCTTTATGTTCTAATTAAAAATGCTCCAATCTGCAGTTGTTATGTAAATGCATTAAGAAAAGAGTGATACCTTTTGTTGATGGTTGGAGTCAGCCCCCCCCTCTTTCCGTTGGGGCTGGCGGGAGAATCTGGTGAATACAGTGATGTGGGGCTTGAGACTGAGTAATCTCTGTAGTTCTGGTTCTCATCTTGCCTCATTACAACTACATCCTGCAAAACAGAAAAAAAATAAAGAATCGGTAAAACATTTGTGCCTGTTTAAAGTAATTTGATCTAGCACATGCAAATGTAGAAAAGTACAGTAAATGTAAAAAGTAATGCAGATCCTGGTTTGATTTGATTAATACAACAAAGATCTCTTCATTTTGTGACTTTCTGCGTTTCTTTTGCAAGGTAGTTAAATTAAAGAGAATTATAACAAACAGATGTACATTTTTTACAAAAAGCGGCTTAACGAAAGTGACCTCAACTTTTTAAAAATAAGATTACACTTCAGAAACATTATTCCCTCCAACATTTAATGTTGTTTAATCAGGAAAAATTATTGACAGATGGAAAGTCCCACAGAACTGACCTGGAAGCGTTCAGTGAGCTGTTCTGGGGTGCTAATGCCGTTAGTCTGTCCAGGACTGGAGGGCTCGGGTCTTTAAAAGTCAGAAAAACCACAAAATTAAACACAGTTTGAATAAAATCCATAGTTTAGTCAAAAGTTTCATTATGCATGCTTCCTCTTGGGTTACAGTCTTATCCCATTGATGCCAAATTAGGAAAGTAATTCATTTTAAAACAGTATGGATGTCAATGCAAAAATAAGCAAGGCAACTTTAAAAGCAAGACAAATAATATTCTAGCAAGCGGATGCTCTCTAAGACATTACATATCATGTTCAGAAACAAAACAAATCCATTTCCTAAAAGCCACAAAAGCCAATGAACTTCAATTGAAGTGGAATCTGGTTTAAATCACTCTTTTTTGGAGCACATATGTTTTTAACATTCCTTCTGTCAATGCTCTGATGAACATCCATTTTATTATGGTTTTTAAATTATGTAATTACCCAAGGAAAAAGAGAATAACAGACTTTTTTGGCAACTCAGCTTCTTCAATTGCAAAATAAAAAACGGAGACACTGAGCAAGTCTATCACAAAGACTTGAGAGGAAATTATGATAAATGCGAGTGCCAATACAAACATGCCGCAAACCCCCCGAATCCACAGGACAAGACAGGTTCTCGGTTGAGCTCAAAGCAACGAGGCATGCAGGAAGACTGACATGATAAATCACGCAGGCACGACTCTGGTGGCCTAGCCTCTGTGCAATCAAAAAGAAAAAAAAAGTGTTTTGATTCTGCATCTATTTCAATCATCTACACAAAACATCTTCTTTTAAGCCTCTGCTTGATTTAAATCCTATATATCAAAACAGCAGATGGTGAAGAGAACATTTCAAGGCAGAGGAACCAGGAATGATTTCAAGATAACAAAGTTACAAGTTTTTATTGAAAAAATAAATCTGATTGTGCCATCAATCTGGAGTTATGAAAAAACTGACCAGGTGGTGAATGGAAACTGTCCAAGCAGAAATCCCACATGTGGCATTACTCTATGGTGAAATTGTGCTTAGAAGTTTTTTCACTACACAGCAACTGAGTCAGTGAGTGACAAAAAACTTTGGTCAACAACCCCCATATGTTCTCAGTGAACTGTGAAGACTAAACAAGGAGTTACAGACACATACTTCAAACATTTAAGGGGAAAAAACCATAACACTCAGGTGAGCGTGTGGTTTTCTTTTATAAAAAAAAAAAAAAAAAGCTACACCTGAAATGAATTTCATGCATGAAATGAATCATTTTCATTTCTCCTGATTGGTAATATGCTGATAAGGGTTTCCTGTAGTTTTGTTATGACAAGCTGTGTTACTTTAAAACAAATTGTTGCTGAACTTCACCTTTTTTGCTTCAGTGCTTTTTACAGGAAGAAAGAGGAAGACAAATATGATAAATTCATGCCACCCAGATTGCTTCCTTAGAACTAGCGACCTAAAAAAAGGTAGAACAGAAAAAAACAACAAAAACGACAAAAGTGGCTAGAATACGCAGTGGCACTGTACTGGAGTAATGGCATCTCTGATTTGGTCTGAGACGTGAGGTCAGAAGGGAAAAATCCACTCACATGGACATGGGACATCCGAGAAGGAAACATGTGCACGGGTGTTTGTGTGTGTGCTTATGCAATAAAATAGGAAGACTTTACTTTACAAAAGCAGGCTGGTGGGAGAGCCAAATTGAGCAGATAAGAATTTAGGGAGGACCTTCAGTGTCAGCGAATGAGCGTTTTGAAAAAACAAAAGGAAAATGAGGCCTTTCCAGAAGCCAGCTCCTTGTCATGCAAACAGGGTCTTCAAAAATGTCAAAACAACATTTTTATAGGAGGGACTGGCGTTCATACATGCTGGCATTTCCCCTGATTACAATCACTTGTTTTGTTTGTACAATGATTTTGGGAAGAATGTAAAATGACTGAAGCGTTGGTACAAGCAAAGAAAAATAAATGAATGTGGGAAAACCTGGAGATGGTTGCTTTTCATAAAACTGCACTGGTAAACAAACTGGAGGTTTGTTTGTCATTATAAATATTTTGTTTATATGTGAATCATTAAAAAGATGAAACAGCAAATGCACGTTCACAGACCTCTCCACCACTAGCTCCAGATGTGTCTTGGAGTTCTTAATCTTGTTCTGGGCCTCCACATTCAGCATGTCCGCCGTGTTTTCACCATTGATTTCCAAGATTATGTCACCAGGTTGCAGATCAGCTTGCTCTGCCTTGCTGCCCCCGTTGACCTGTTGAAGAATAAAATAAGATCCAGTTAAGTCTTACTGGTACCAAAGTCCTGGATCTTGGTCATCAGCAAAGACTTCAGTGTCTCATGACTGCACGGAGGAGTCCGACAATGATTGACAAAGTCAATGATCAGAGGTGCTAAAAGGCCGTCTCTCACCAATAAATACACAAACATAGCACAACCTCCCACCTACAAATAGACTAATAAAATCAGCACAGATCAACCAAGGACAGGCTCATTGTTCTCCTGGGGAGAAGTGAGTGCAGATAACACTCCTAACCATTTTGATGATCCCTGATCTTGGCAAACAGCCTCAGCACACCTCAAATTCCAGTTTCATGCCAACAAATCAGTGGAGTGACCTTCTCAAACAGAGTAAACATCCTTCCTAACACCATCAGCTCACTCTGAGATTATCTGGAACATAGAATGGACAAGCGGCCAACTTAAACAAAAGCTAAGTCAAGGAGGCTGCTAGTGCTTAGAGGGAAGGAAGACCACAAAACTCTGCTCTCAATTAAGCAACCACACAATAAATTAAAAAGAAAAAAAGAAAAAGGCCAAAGAGCCAATCAGTTGCATCTCTACTAAGTTTATGTAGCAGAAAGAATGCTAATCAACATGATGTTTGTTTGGTAAGAATTGGAGGCAGAGGTGTGATGCCCATTCACTTACTCTTGGAGTAAACAAGATTTTGTTGGTGGTGACACATATAGTGTGCCTTTTCTGTTTGAGGCATTTTTGAATTTACACAAACTTTAATTGGTTCTGTAGTTTCTGTAGGGAATATTGGAATATATATATTTAGATTCTGTGTTTACAGTACTCAATATAATTTAGAGCTATTGTAAAAAAGAACTCAGTGGATGTTGTATACATAGTATTTATTTCATTTCACGGTTTTCCACATAACGGTTTCACTGCATACAGTAGTGCTGGGTGATATGACGATATATATCATGCAAGCGATAGAAAGGTATCTATCGTGGCATTTCTCCTCTATCGTTTATATCATTTCTAAACTAATTTGATCAATTATTACGCCAAATATGTCATTAATCAGACCCTCCAGGATTTTGCGCGATTTGTTGCGCACCCTGCAACTTTTTTTTTTTCACCGTAACTTTACCAATCTGCCGTGACAGCAGTCATGGATGATGGTGCAGCTTCGTGACCGTTTCCCTTCTGACTCCTTACAGAGAGTCGTGCTCTCTTTTATTACCTCTGAGTCCTGAGTCTTTTTCTTTTCAAAACACGTGTGAACGGTCACCCTGCGGGGTGGTGGCGGTGCGCCGCGCAGAGTGAAGGTGCGCTGAGTGCGGCGGATTGAAGATGTGCTGCGCGCAAAAGTGCACGTGGCAGAGTGAAGGTGAGCTGAGAGCGAGCGCGCATGTGACGGGGTGAGGGTGCAGGTACGGAGCGGTCAGTCACATTGCGCGGCGCATAGCTGCTGCACAGCATGAGTTTGAGAGAAAGGCCCAGGGAGACTCTGAAAATGTTGAACCTTTCCACTTTCTGTGGAGAACATGGAAATCTGATTATGCTGTTTTTTTAAGTTTATAATTTTTCACTGGAAAATTTCATTTTATTCTATAATATGTTTAAATTAATACACAAATATTTGTGTTATTATGAGCAGCGAGGAGCAAAAGTTCATTTTGTGTCACATTTTCTTTGTGATTTTGGGCTATATAAATAAAATTGAAATTGAATTGAATCCTGCCAGTGATCAAATGCAAACATGACCAGTACCTAAGGACCTCTACGCTCAGACATGGTTCTTTAATTCCCGGAGCACTGGAGTCTCCAGACAAACCATTTGCAACCAGCTCCCCCTCTTTGACTTGAATCCCAGATGACTGCTGCAGGTGACTCTACTGACATCAATACTCAGCTCTGAACATTTGTATTGCACACAAGACCGTGTAACTTATTCTGTAACTTAGTTAAAATGATAAAGAAGATAATGAAAAAGCCGTTCTGAGAATTGCTTTTTCATTTTATTTAAGAGGCAAATAATGCAGGTACATTGTGAAAAGGAAAAAGTCTTTCTGTTTATGCATTTTCATTTTCAAATGTGATATTTCTGATTTAATTTTGGTACAAAATTACTAAAGAACCTTTTGAAAATGAAATGTCAAATGCCATTTTCTTTATAATTTTAATTAAGTTACAAAGAATGAGCTGTGTTGAAGAAGAAAAAGAAAAATCAGTTTTGATGATTGCTTTTTGATTTCATTTAAGAGACAAGTAATGCAGGTACATTTTAGAAAAATTAAATAGAATTTCCAGTACTGACTTTTTTTTAATTTTTGAGTGACAAACGCTTCCATACATTTTTGTTATTCCGAGCTATATAATATACAACTCATAGAAATGGTGTTTCTTCTTTTTTACTATTATTAGCATCAAATGGAAAATTTACATATTTCCTTAAGATTCAGACCAAAAAAACTTTAATTTAAATAACAATATCTCTAACTTATTGCGAGTCATTTATATGCCATGTAATAACATTAACATCTCTACTTCAAATCCCATGACGTGACGTATGGATCACGTGTATCCTTAAGCCAGACAAACTAAACTGATGTTATCACAGCAGGATGTGCATTGGACAGGTCAGGGTGTCTCTGGCATCTGCGAGGTGGTCTGAACAAGGTTTCCTGGCTGTGTTTACGGCACACCGTGTGCCTTGAACTGCTAATGTTTTCAATGATGTTGCATCTTTATTTTTTTCTCCTCTGACCCTGAGAGGATATTATCACCGCCTGTGTAGAAAGTACTGGAAAACTGCACTAAAACACACCAGGAACCCCTCACTTTAACTGTAATCAGAGGTTTCCTTCAATGCCGTCTACTTCCACTCTATTCTAAAGGCCTCAGTAGTCAAGGAAATACCTACGACACACCAATGGACATAAACAAAGAAGAGAGATGGAGTGAGGAAGTTTGCTTTCCATGGTATGCAATTACAGGCTGTGTTTTGAGGAAAACAGAGGGTACAGTTTGATAAGGTGTACGAAGCCCTTTGTTTAATCTCTGTGTTCAGCACGCTCCCATGACAGAATACCTTTGATATAGTTATGGCCTTCTTGAAGTCCCTTCCTCCAAATATCCTAAAGCCCCATGGTGAAGGGCCAATCAGGTTCACCGTTAGCGCCATTGGCTGATCAGGTCAAAAATCCAGGCTGACCTAAAGAAGGAGACAAGGAGAAAAAGATGAATGATTCTCACTGATGTGGACAGAGGGGAACCAAAAAGATGCCAAGATCCAGAAAATCCAAACACAAAGTAAAGAAGTCTGTTGAAGGAGTTCAAAAAAGCCAAATGCTTTATTTATCCCAACGTTTTCTCTAAATACACATGTGCGTAATGTATATGAACTGAATATGCAGTGGTTTTCTGTGGTACGGCCTGCATCGCATATGGTAGCTCTTTATAGAAACAAACTTCTGTCACTTCTCAGCTGGTCTGTTTAGAAATCTGGTGAGGCTTTCTGTGGTTATTTACAGGTTTTGCTTTCCACAAAATATGCTGTGTACTTCTGGCTGAATACTATAAGTCTAGTGTTGCCATTCAGAATCAATGGACATGGAGAAGAACAAACATTCCATGTAAACAATTCTGGATTTCTTTGACTTTTTGTAAACAAAAAATATATATATATATTCTAAAAAAAAAAAAAATAAAAATAAAAAAAAATTGTGAATCAACAGATTAAATGACAAAAATAACAATTACAAAATCATGTCACTTTGTACAGAGGATTCTCTCACATGTGAGGTTAAGAAGAAAGGCAATCTTATACACATGCAGAATTTAAGCTGCTGCCCATCATTACAAATTTTCTGCAGTGTTAGGACCTGGTAAAAATTCCTTTTATATTAGAACCAGATTGAATGAATCCAGTATTTACATTTTCTACTGGGAGAAAGAGTGGCGACCACAAACATCCACATGGAAGACATACGCACTGCCGAGAATAGATCCATCCAAATGCCACCAACGTGCAGAACTGCAACGGAATGTGAAATCGGCACTTTTTTTGTGAAACATTTCTTTCAAAACTAGGAATATTGTGACATTAAATCAAACATAAATTGACTTTACTTTTGATTACACAGCATCATGTGAATTCACTCACACTGCTGAGATGTTCTCCTCACCATAAACAGATGATAAAGCTGCTATCAGCAAAAGTACAAAAGGTTCATCATAAGTGGTTACATAAGAATTTATTGATATCCTAACTTAGCAAAACCATTCAACTGCTGACAGGTGTCTTAAGGAATCTTCACTGGAATTTGTAGCACAACTCGGATCCAGATAAATCATCCTAGTTTTACCCTTAATATATCCTTTTTGAAAGACAGCTTAAGTAGCAGATTCTTTAGTGCAGCTTTTTAAAACTTGATTTTGAGTTTGTTACGGTTCTCTAAACTGTTTCAGGTGAAGCTATTCTTTTTTAAGATGCCATGTACAATGTAATCTTAGTATAAGACTGTTCAGAAACAAAAAGAGCACCACATGCTTAACCCCAGCACCAGATTTAGCCAGTTTGTGCTCATCACTGACTGTATTTGACTACATGTTAGTCATGGGTGCACTGGAAAATGTTCCATTAAGATGTGCTTTATTTTGGGGGTAAGAATCTATCTACAATCAAGTTTAGCTTTTATTTGAATAAATGCACAAAAAGTCATTCAATACCAACCACAGGTTTGTTCTAATGTGACAAACTGAGCATTAATTTAACAAAAGTAAAAGTTCAGAGCAGTAAAAGTAGTTTTTCCATCTTCTTAATTAGAGTATTTAACTCTAGAGCACAGTGTGCCACTATAAGTTAATCACCAAAATGCTAAAATGGAGCCAAATGTGAAATAAATTGGTCTCAATTCCTCATTCTACAACCCCAGAGTGCTATAAGTTTTGGCCAATTATCTAGAATCTGTTGGTACATAAAACAGTAAAGGCATGTCAATGATTGCATTACAGTCATGGGACGCCATGAAAATATCAGGTGCAAGAAGGAGAGAGCGTACGACAGGCCTGACGAGCGGAAATTCAGGACAGATAACCGCAGCGCTTCTTTGCATGCCGCAAACTGAAGCTTCAGCTTCATTGTCTGAAAATTCCACGAGTGTTTGGGACAAACAGTGCATACCTAGTTACTCATTAACAGTCTGCCCCAATTAGCAGGGTTTCTTGGCTCGCCATCATTAGAGCCTTTTAATTGCTGTGGCCTGCAGAAATAAGTGCACTTGTGATAATGACAGGGAGAAGCCGCCTTAAACTTTCCCAGCCTCTGGGAAAGTCAATTAGTTACATGAGCTTCAGTAGCCTTTCCTCCGGTGTAACCATTTAACTAGTTAAAGTTCACCGTTTGAATAATAAAAAAGCCAGTGACAGTATAAAAAAAGAAGATGTGAGCAGGCAGGAGAGCTCCCTGCTGAGGGAGAAAAAAACAAACAATTTGGCAGCTCAGTTCAACAAGCCCAGCACAATGACAGGAATTCCAGCCATGAAAATATTTATATGGCTCGAATTTTAGCATCAGCAAAACAGCATGATGAGAACTGGAACAGAACTGCTGTGAAACAAACAGAACCTTCTGCACGCTTAAATAGCTTCATCTTTTGCAATTATGAATGCCAAAACAACAAAAACAAACATTACAAAGTATTTTTTAAAATTGATTGTATTTTGTTAGTAAGATTTAGGTATACTTTTATCTACTTACCCAATCCCCACTTCAGGATCAGTTCTGTAACTATTTTTTCTTGCCTTTACGTCTCATAAGGTGACTTAAAAAAAAGCCATGCCAAGGTTATTTTACTTTTTTTTTTTTTTTTTTTTATCAGACCCCAGGTTGAGTCTCAACAAGTAACTACAGCAACTAAAGTTAGATTTAAAAAAAATGATGCACTCCAGTTCTCATTTATGAGGATTTGCAAATAAAATGTAATGTAATAAAATTAAACATAACTTTAAATGGAAAAGTGGCTATTTAAAATAATTAATAGAAGGAGTTTCAGTAAAATGATGTACATTCTATTAAACTACATGATTCAACAGCTTGTTTTTTTTTTCTTTTTTTTTAACTTGTGGTAAAGTTTTGGTCCAATGTTCACCAACAATATTGACTATGTTTATTGGAGCATAAAAGTTTTCCAGCTTACGTGTTCAAACACATCAGTCCCAACGTTTCCATTCATCTGAGGTCTAAACAAAGCCAGTGTAGCGGGCCACGTGCTTCAACAAAATGCTCAGAATTGGGCTGAGAGTCAGCTGTCAGACAGATGACACAACCTTTCCCTCTGTCATCAGTCTGTATGCAGAGGATTTCATGGACACCTTGGAAAAGGTGGTGCTTATGGTGAAACATCTACACTTTGGGCTTCTATGTAAAGAACATTGTTCCACAGGTGTTGCGGTTTGCTTGGATGAAAAATGAACCACATTCTTATTTTTGGAATAAAGGAGTTGATTTCCTGGCAACCTGTCGACAGATGTCTGAAGAGTTCTTTCCCAAATGGAGAAAAACTTTGGCTTTTAACTTGTTAGCAGCTGTGGAGTCTAAAAGGACTCCAAGTAAAATGTTAAAAAGTTTAGTGATTTCAGAAAATCTTCAGATTGGTTTTTGTGTACTGAATAGAACCCAAGTGGTTTAGAAACGGCCTTCAGAGTCTTATATGGATTACAATCAAAATGTCTGTAAGATCTCATAAACTCCAATCAAAAAATAAAATTCAATTCAATCCTTTTATTTGAAATGGATCCATTTAGAATCAAATGACTAAAAAAAGTTCCATTGTGAGTGCTTCAATGTTACTGCAAAGGGCACGGCAGTATGAGGAATTCAGATTTTATATAAAGGGAGTGGACCTACGTCACCTTTGCATCCAACACACCCTGGAGTGACTAAGTGGCTGCAGCTCATGCAGCAAAGCTGTAGGCTTCAGCTACAGAAGTGGGAGTGTAAACAATGAACATCAAGGCATTTCAAGGTTTAGGTGCCTTTTGTGAGCAGAAAAAGCAACAGCTAAGAGCGTCACTAACCAACCCACACAATTGTTAATAACAAACCAATTATAGGCAGAATAGCCACATATTTTTTAATTGTCTTGTCATTACTAACGCACAATAGACTATTGTTGCACATGTTCTCTGATGTGTTGGTCCAACAATTGCACCAACACCATTTATAAATGAGAACTAATCAAAACTGTGTTGGCAGATTTTAGGGATTCTTTGGATATCTACAGGACTCTACACTTGGTATGCTGCATCCCAATTTGCTAATTCCATCTTCCCATCCATTTTCCGAACACACTGAATCCCTTTTGGGGTCACGGGATTGCTGGAGCCTATCCCAGCTACTGTTGGGGTAAGGCAAGGTACACCTCAAACAGGTCACCAGTCTGTCCCAGGGCCACACACTCACATTAACACCTAAGGGGCAATCAAGAATCACCGATTAACCTATGAAGGATGTTTTTGAACAGTGGGAGGAAGCCAGAGTGGCCGGAGAAAAGAAAACCCACAGGGTCACAAGGAGAAGACAAAAACTACACACAGAGAAGACCAAGTCAGAATTCAAACCAGTGTTAGCCATTGGTGCCATCACTATGCCATCATGCAACCCAAAAAAGCAAATATTCACTGTTTTCAGTGGGTTAGCTAGCATGGCACTATCTAAAATAGAGTAACTGTTGAAACTTTATTGTGAAAGAACACTTTCCTAAAGTATTAACATTAAACAAACTGATCTGCCTTCTTTCCTTAGATGAGAGTTCTTTTTTTATTAAATCATTGAGACTCAGAGGAAAGAAGACATGATTGCACCTCTGGCGACAGGTTTTAAGTTAACCTGATGTCTGATTTTTTACTAATGAAAAAGTCACTTATGTTAGTGTTTTTAAGTAGATGCTAAATGAAAGTAATTTTGGAGCAGAAGTGATTTGATGCATATTAGCATCAATAGGGTTAACATAGCTAAATATTTAGCTAATATCAACATCCAAATGTTTTAATGCTGCAATTAGGAAAAATACATTACCAAGTTTCAGGTTGAGAAATTCTACTTTTCAAAGTGTTTTAAATTAGTTTTTCTGAAAATAAAGACCAATGTGTACTTTCTACATTCTTTCCCCAAATACATGGATTTTTTTTTTTTTTTTGGCTGTTTTTCAGTTTCCACAAGAACATTCTTTCTCCCGAGTAAAAGTTCAAGCCTGCCATGTCAGGGCTCAATAATTTGAAAAGGCCTTTTGCCACTTGTCATGTCTCGGAGAGATTTTCCTCACAGGCAAACACAGAAAGTGTAGAGGTAATGAGGTATGAAGGAGTAGGAAAATGAGGGAAACTTTTAAAAAGATTGAATGTCATGTAGAAGCAAAGACACACCACTACAGACTGCTATGTATTTCCTGAATCTGCTATAAAATAAATAATTTTGCAAGAAAAACATGCAAACTGTGTTTTTCTTAAAATGCACAACTCTTACCTGTTATATTCAAACTACAAGCCTCTCCTAACACCTATTTTAGACTAAAACATGCCAACAAAAGTCTGAAAAAACATGTAATTTACTGGAGACTAAAATGATGATGACTCTCCCTTGAGTCACCCAGTGGTTGGCATGACACCACAACAACATCACAGCAACCGCTGCTCACAACTCCAGTTCAATCTGAGGGGAAAAGTATGTTAAAGATACTTTTAAAAAACACTCTTGAGGAACAGGCTGTGATCAGCAACCTGTAAGTGCACAGTAAAACTCCCACGAAACTAGCACCGCCTTCGCATAATAATGCCAGGATTAGCTTCTCGTTTATTCTATCGACTAAAATGTGGAAAAACCAGTTGATGGCATAATGAGATCGTCTGGTAGCTAATATAGAAATAGGCTTTAATTATTGGAGTGCCCGCCTGTTCTTTAAATCCCTCTCTATCCCCTGACTACTCCACTAACACTTTTTCAAGCCTTGAACTTGAAGGAGTTGTGAGTCAAAGCACGTGCAGCCGTGATGAGGACGCATCAATTGTCTGACATGTTCTGACTTAAAATAATAGAAGACAAAGGATGCACACAGGCTGGGAGCTCTGCTTCAGCTTTAATGTGAAGAGAGCATTCTTCTAAATGAATTAGTGTAGCTTAAGGGCAATAGTCTGTGCATGAATCACGCACTCTGCGGCTCTCGCCTGGTCGCCGAAAACACCAGGGGGAGCCTTCAGAAACCGAAGCAGTCGGCTGCTGTTGACTCGGGCCTCCGTGTCACGCAGCACACTGACAGGTTGACATCTATCTGGACACACGCCCTCCGAATAATAAGAGGAATGCCAAAGTAAGCCTCTCCCTGGACTGAAATTATTTGATGTTGATCACACCCAATAAATCAGATATCACTGCAGTCACTAAGGAGATGAGAAAACATCAAACAATAACAGACGATTCATTCATCCACTTTGGCAGTAATTATCTGTAATTGTTGATAAAAATAAATATTGTAGTAAAAATGTGGTAATTGTTATTCCATCGCCCTGGCACGGTGGGCTTCAAATTATCACCATTTTTGTGCAAAAAAAAAATAAATGCCTGTCTTCAATTATCTTTTATTTCTTTCCAACGCTGTGGCAAGGAGGGAGAAACGCTGGCATTACATCATATTTACAAAGCGTGGAGCGACACTCACTCTGATCAGATGTGGAACTAAACTTCACAAGACCCAGATTACTTCACCACATCCTCTGAAAAGTGCCAGTGCATTTTCAGCAAGAAGCAGCGAAACACCACAACGCTCAGCGCACGCAAGCGCTAGAGAAAAACACACAGATCATTGCTGAAAGTCAACGTCAGAGCACGATTTCCTCTTTACAAAACCTTCTGCAAGACTTCAGATTAAAGGAGTCAAAACATGCGACACAATAGTTCTGCCTCTGCCAAAACTGAAAAAAAAAATTGTAATGTAAAAAACAAACTCCCATCCTTCAGACTAAACAGAGTCCAAATTCCGTCACAGATGAGCATGGCAGGGAACTTTTTGGAGGAAAATGTAAAAGTTAATTTGCTTGGTTTAAAATTGTTAAACAAACACAAGGTGGAAAAATAATTGGCTCAATGTCTGCTTCTTCTTTTTTTAAATGCTACTGCTTTCTCCTGTGCAGGGTTACAGCAGTCTGCTTTTGATTGCTTAGATAACTTAACTCTGAATGATTGCTAAGTGAAAACAGGGGAAAATAGCAAAACCAGCAGGAAACCCACACAAAGAGAAGGTAGATACATATATTATAAAAAAAAAATCCACTGACACATTAGGGAATGCGCTCAAACAGCAGGTGTTGAAAGCCAGAGAACATGATGGGTTTCAGGGTTCTAACACACCTCAGGTGATTTTCCCTCATCTGCTGAACCCATTTACGTTTCTAAACAGAAGCAGCTGCAGCCACACCATTTAGGAAGGAAATGAGGGGAACTACTGCAGCTTTAGAGAAATGGACCGGAGCAACTCAAAAATGAGAGTTAACACTTTTAGAGGGGAGGTTGTACTCTTGTAATGAGTGAACCCATCTTTCAGAAAAACCTCTTTCCAGCACCTCTGGGTTTAGACTGTGCTGAACACTTGTGTCTGCCTTCATTAATCCCAACAGTTCATTTCTATGTGCTGTAATCATGCAGAGATCCACATTTTCTCCTGCTTCTTATCACACTATATTGGACCACTATACAGGCACAGTAATAAATAAATTAAAAGACAAAACGGGATCAAATAAGGGAAAGTACATGTACTTCTTTAACTTAAATATTTTTAATTATAAATGTATCCACTTACCAAGTTTTAACTCAGGTGAACAGCAGCTCCACCTTCTCCTAAACAAAGCAGAAGCTGCTCTGTAGCTGTTCAGCGTTGAACCCTCTCCTCCTGGTGTGAAGATGCCACGCACTGACGCAGCGTGACCGCGCGCGCGCTCTGACTGCCACCGCTGGGACGAGCTGACTGCGCCGTCACAGCAACGCCAGACGCGGGTGGGGGCGGGTCACACGGAGAGAGAGGGAGGAGACGGGAGCAGACGGACTCTCCGGTAATTGAGACGTTAATTTAGCGCTCTGTGCACATGCGCCACCTGCTGATGGAGAGAGGTAAGCAAGCGGTCTGCTGCTACTGCGAATTGACGCACGCGCGCCGTCCTCCACCTGGCTACGCAGGTGCAGAGACACCCGGGGGCCACAGCGCCCTCTGCTGTTCGAGAGTGGTAGTTCTATTGTTTACAAATCTGCAAACTTTACTATAATTTAGTAGTTTTGTTAAAATAAATAAATAAATATATATATATTATAATATATATTATATATATAATATATATATATTATATATATATATAATATTATATAATAATATATATATAAATGTTTTAAAGTAATTCCTGGCGTGTTTCACGTGTCTTTAAAATAGTATATTTAATATTTACAAAGGTTACAAAAATTGAAAGAGCTTGCACCTTAAATTTCGTTGTGCTTTGCCACTATCGTAAAAACGTGAGAAAACAAAACAAAAAAAAACAAAAAAAAAAAAACAAAAAACAAATGAGTAGGCCCACTATCTTATCAGCCAAAAATTAGGCTGCAATCCAACATGTACATCTGTTTGATAGCCTATCAATGACAGAGGTGGAACAATCCGTCAATTTCTATTCCTACGATCTAACCAGATCAATCTGTCTGAAGCAGAATCAAATTGAATTGACCATTAAAACAATGTTTTGAAATCTGATAAATTAGAAAATACTATTTGGATTGAGATGTGGTAGAGTTATTTTACTATAGCATAGAAAAAACTAAGTGTCATTACAAAAGACAACATGTGATGGCAGCAAAAAAAAAAAAAAAAAAAAAAAAAAACATATCACAGTCCAATGAGTTGAAGCATTTTGAATTTTGCAAAGACACGTGATCACTCAATGTAGTAGAATATTCTAAAAATATTCTGTTTGTATTATTTTTTATGAGGAAAACAACACTGGACTGAACTTTATGACACTAAAATGTGAATTATTTTGCCATTAAGTCTTTTTTACTTGTTTTTTTTTTTTTTTTTTTTTTTTTTTTTTGTTAGTATACATATTTAATTTACATCCTGATTATCTTTCAAGAAATACCCGACACTGTTCAATTCCAGGTATTCATCTCTGAGTCACACTGGCGGACGTTTTGGCTAAAAATGTCCTGGAATGATTTTAGGTCAATGAATTGGATTCAATCAATCAACCAATCAAACTTTATTTATAAACTTCGCTTCTCATACTTTGCGCAATTCAGAGCACTGTACATTTGTTCAAAATCATACAGTGAATCCCAAATTAAGACATTTTTTTTTTTTTACTAAAACTCATCACCATTAAGTAATAAATGAGATAGTCTTTGCAAACTGGCTAAATTGCTACATTTAATTTGTAGAATTTACTGTTTATTAAAAAACAAATGAGATACTTATATAAGTATTTATTTTATTTGACCAATTCTCTATTTTTATGCATAATTCCTCTCATTGTGAATTTCGTTGATTGTAAGTAACACATAGATGAATTACATATACAAAACCAATGATCAGAAGTGACTTCAGGTATCACTCTTTATTGTTTAAAATGTATTTATATATATAAATTGTGTACCATATATATCCAATACATTTGAAGCAAAATATATATTATACTTTCAGCTTTAGAAACCGTCACAATCTGTACAATCATCCGCAGTTTCTACAAAATAATTCAAAGGATATTCATGCATTTGTCATATAAAACTGTAAAATGAGACTCAAAATCAGAGTTTGAAGTTCATTTTTTTTTTTTACTTATCAAAATTGTTGACTGGCACAGATTTGGAGAAGTTTTCAAAATACTGTTTCTTTTTAAAGAGACCACATTAGCTTCACAACCAAAGGATAAATTCAAAAGCAGCTGTAGCAATAAAAGAAATAAGTAAGCAAGGAATTTTCTATGCACAGTTTGCCAAAGACGCAATACTTTAGTTTTGGCTTAAAAAGCTAAATCTTCCTTAATTAACCATTAAAAAATCTTCTGACAAGACATTTAGATTCTGTTTAGTCGATGTTTGATACTTTACTGAGGTGAAAAACACCAATATTCTATAACAGCATCACATATAATGTGCCATTTTTTACTTTTGCATTGGTAAACCACTCTGTTATTTTTTTTAAATCCCAATGATAATAACATTGTACAATGAATGTCCACTGATCTTATTCTGTCTGAACCCATCTGCTGTTTACAGAAGTCTGTGGTGTTTCTTCAGACTCTCTCCAGGTATCTCAAAGATCTGAGGAGCATATTTAAGAAAAACATTAATACTCCAACAAAAAGCTTTAAGCAATCCTTACACATTTCAGCACTGAACTGTGATGGCACTGTGCAAAAAAAGCTGAAAGCATTGTCATACACTAAAATCTGAACCAGTGCTCTTCTGTGAAAAAGACATGAAAATATCCTAACATCTTCAAATTGAAATGTCCATCGTAATCATCTTCCACAGCCTCATCAGTGTTCATTCTTTTCAATCGGTGTGCGTGAAAACACACTTCAAGTCTGTGCACCCCAAACACACATTTTCTGTATGTGCGCGCGCACACATGCAGCAGGTGAAAGGGGAAGCCATGGAAGGCTCTTTTCTGTCAAACAGAGTGAGCAGCATGCAGGCCTTGTTGCTCCGGGGTTTGGGAGTGGGAGTGAATCTCGACGGGTGTGCTCAAGTGATAAGTTAAGAAAGTTAAACAGGTGTCACATAATTCCCAGGAAAAGTTCCAAACGTGTGAGTCCGATCTGACGTACCTAGAAGAGCAGAGCACATGTTAGAATCACACAACAAAATGTGGTTAAAACCTAAAACTATAATTTGCTTCTGGCTCTGCAACCTGCAGTTCATCACTTTGTCCACTAAAGGGAAGTATAGGGTAAAACTTGAGGAGGTGGTCAGTAAATCCTATTTACTATGGCTAGACACTAAACTATAGTTTTCCTTAAGTAATAAACTTGTAAATAGCTATGAATTACAGCATCTGCTAAAATAAAAAAAGATTTTCCAGTTATGTTTAGATTTCTGTGAAAGGAGGGCTTTTAAGGTGAAGCAGGAGTCCTGTCCAGCCTGGCAGCCTTAAGGGATTCCTGAACCAGCTTACAGGTATTGACAGTCCAAATACAATGCAGTGTGGATGGATCTGGTGAGGCCAAAGCAACTGACATCCATTGGCCTCAAAGTTATTCAGACAAAACATTTGACGATTCACATCCCCAGCGAGGTGTTCCGCGCATGCCACATTGATTGGAGGCCACGGGGAAGACCCAGTGCTGGAAAGACCACGTCTCTCCGCTGGCCAGGGAACGCCTCTGGGTCCCCCCAGAGGAACTGGAGGAAGTGGCCAGCAAGAGGGTAGTCTGGCCATATTTGCTTAGACTGCTGCCCCTGCAACCCAATTCCAGATGAGTGAAAGAAGATGGATGTAGGGTAAGTATCTTGGGCTCTTGTTCATGAGTTGTAGATGAATTGTGAAATTGACAGTGGATCAGTGGCTTCAGTAGTTGGTTTCAATTTGTTATAGTAAAAAAAAAAAAAAAAAGCTGAGTCAAAAGTCAAATATTTAATAGTAAATATACATTCCTACCCTCATCTATTGTCATGAATTTTGGGTCATGACCAAAAAAATTAAATCCCGGATAAAAAAAACACTTGAGATGAGTTTCCTACACATGATGGTCGAGCATCCCGTTTGAGATAGGCAGAAGGGGTTAGATACTTGGGAGTAGCTCAGAGTAGAGAAGACGCTCTTCCACATCAGGAGTTAAAGCGGAGTGGTAATCTGTTTCAGATACCTCCTGGACACCTCCCTGCAGAGTTATTTCCATTGGGAGGAATTCATGTGAAAGCAGGGATGGGGAACATTTTTGACTCATGGGCCACAAAATGTTCTAAAATTTGTCAGGAGGGCGGGATCTTGATAAGAAGTGGGGTATGTTTAGATAATCCACCTCTTAAGAGAGAAATAATATGGAATCTAAACGAAAATATGTTTTATTTTGATTGAAAATTAATAAACATTATTTACAAAGAACATTTTGGAATTTTAATGTCAAGACTGCAACATTTTAGAGCCAATTAGTTGATGTCCCTACGGAAAAAGTGGAGACACCGACCCCCGAACCTTTTCCCACCCTTATGTTAAAGTTTCCTTATTTGTCACACACCGACATGTGACATTTGATTTCCAGATTTGACCCATCCACTGATAGAGTGGCGAGCTGCAAAACCATTTGGTGGTTTAAACCTCCAATCCAACCCCTTAAAGTTGAGCAGGGAGACATCGGGTCCCATTTTTAGAGTCTTTGCCATGACTCAGCCATGGATTTGAACCCACGACCTTCCAGTCACAGGGCAGACACTCTTTCACAAGGAGGTGTCCATGTGAGCTGGCCGCAAACACCAGAGGTATTACATGTCCCAGCTAATTTGGGAGCATTTTGCGGTTCCCCAGACAGAATAGAATAAGTTTATTTTTTTCTAATTATATCAGGCATCAGTCATTAAAAATCTGTGTTAGTTTTATCGTTGTTTATTATATTTTTCCTTAAAATAAGTGGTGTTGCTATAATGAAAATAATATTTCAGAATGTACTACATGTTCTAAGAAACGAGTTTTAAGAACTAATGTCAAAAGAATTTTACTTTTTGCAAACGGATTTTTTTAATTTTAGTTCTTGAAAATATTTTCCAAATGTTTGTTCAGATAAAAGATGCTCTTAACCTTATTCTTAAAAAATGTCTCAAATTTCTTACAGACATAAACTGATTGTGTTGGAAAAAAAACAGCTCACCTACAAACCAGCCATCATCACATTTCTCCATGACGTGTACGATATCTCCCTCTCTGAGCTCCAGCTCATCTGAATTCTGGGGCTTGTAGTTGTAAACAGCTTTATATCTAAAATTGAGAGTACAAAGAGATCAGAGAAAACACAGCTTTCCACAGACGGTTTCAGATCTGCGGGACAGAGACGTACGGTTGGCGTTGCGCCACAGTTGAACTGTTGTTGTTCAGTGAGGATACAGGTGGATTTGAAGGAGCAACCTGGTTTGGGATTGCACCCTGAGGAAAACAGAGGACTCATCAGACAAAGTGATGTGATAAAGTGGTGGAGAAGCGGTCAGGTCAGTGCAGAGACGTGAACATGCTGAGTGACAGTGCAGCAGACCTGTGAGCCGTCAGTGTATCTGGACGCATTTGTTGACGGAGCTCCTGTTTTGTGCACATATGCTGGAGACTGAGTGGAGGGAGACACGGCTCTCCCTTTGGAGCTCTGAGCAGACCAGTGGCTGTTGTGGTTGTGGGAGGGAGCAGCGTTGTACGTGCCGTAGGGTGTTCGACCTGGTGAAGGAGTCTGTACGGGAGAGCGTGACTCAGAAACCGGGGAGCCGCATGGAGCAGGTGAGGACGGTTTCACGGGGGAGTGCAGGGGCTTTGGGCTCAGCGAAGCGGGAGAGAAATGTGACAACGGTGACCGGGGTGAGGGGGAGTGCAGAGGTCGTCCTGGACTCTGTGGTCCGGTGGGGATGGGAGAGGTGGGACCCGGTGGGCAATCATCCAGAGAGAATTTGGTGCGAGGCATCTTGTTGACCTGGACATAGTTAGCTGGGAAGATTCCGCTCCGGTTTGTTCCAGAGATTCTGCCTTCAAGCCACTTGTCATCAACCTGTCTACTTATGCTGATCACCTCACCCTAAATGTCAAAGCAAGAAGAAGAGAAAATGTAATTTCCTTTGTTTTTTACAAAAAAAAGCTTGCAGTAGACTAAACGCTACAACCAGAGTCCACCTTGATTTCTATGTGATAGGAGGTGGAGTAGGTTCAAATTTGCCAGCTCAATGTCACTATGTGATCACACCAGAGTCTGTAATGTGTCAAAATGTCTGTTTAAAAAAACTGTTTTTGAACAATGGAAGAAGCACAGACAGCAAATTTTGAATGAACATTCATACAGTCATTTTCTCCTTACATTCAACCAAGGACCATGTCATTTAAAAAATTTAACTAAAAAACTAGAACACAATTTTTTTTCTATGACACTATCATCATATATCTTATCAAGGAGCTGGAGTTTTTATTTTTGAAATGTATAAGAATATGTAAAAGTCTGTTGAGTTTGAACAAATCTTACGACGAAATATTGAGGCCAGATAACACAAAAACCAAAAAAGGAAATTACGACTTTATATCTTGTGAATTTACAAGAAAAAAGTTATAAATTACGAGAATTAAGTCGTATTTTTATGACTTAACGAGTCATAGTATAAATGTATGTCTTTTTTTCTCATAAGTTTACGAGTTATCATTTTTTTTGTCTGTTTATAAACTGGCCCTAATACTCCATTGAAAAATCTTTATTTTCAGCCAAGTTTTTTTTTTTTTAGAAATGTGGTTGATTTCTTTTCTATAATAATACAAATAATAATAATAGTAATTCAAGAAAAAAGTGTATTTCATCTAAAATGGCACCTTCAGAGAGTTATCACTTTAACCTTAAACGTAAATAGTTAAACAAGAACATTGGCCAAAAGGCCAAAGTGTTTCATTTTCTTCTGTGAATTACGTGAGAAATTAAATTGAAAAATGTATTTCTTTATTAGATACAATAACATTTTTGCTTGAACAAGGTTACTTCCAGAGAGCTGTTTGTAAAGAATTTGGCATATTTTAGCTGGCATACACTGAGAGCAAGTGGAGGACAAAGGAGATGCCAGTTTAATGTCTAAACCACTGATACTGGTTTTAATGTTTCTATCATTCACATCACTTTATTAAAAAAAGTGACAAACACAGCAACAAAATTGAATAAATCCACTAACATTGCCATATAAAATATGTTTACACTAATAATCAAAAGAAAGTGTGGCTTGAAGAGGTGCCTTGAAGCTAAATTATTCTTACAAAGTGGGTTTGAGCTACTCACTTTCCGGAAAGAAAGCTCAACAGGTAAATCAGCGTTGAAGTTATAAAGAGCCACAGCTTCTCCATAGTCCAGCACCTGAATGCTGGGAGACCTGATAGGCGTCGGCTTCTCTGTAGGAGGGAGAATCTAAGAGAAACGTGAAGTTATTACCATGTACATATGAAGTGTCATTGCTTTTAGAAGAGATGATTCGACAAAAGTAGAAATTCACCTCCACATAAGATGTGGGGAAAATGCCAGCTCTACCGTGGTGTTCCCCTTCAAACCAGTTGGCATCGATCTGCCTGTGGATGTAAACAATGTCCCCTTTCTGCAGCGTCAGCTCCCTGAATGAGGAAAGAAGAAGCCCAGTGATGGAAAATCCAGTAATAAAAAATACTGTTTTAAACATGCATTCAAATACTCATAATAGTGTAAACTGTTTTCAAATCATGCAACTCACTTGGGTGATTGAGCTGGAAAATTAAACTTGGCTCTTGCAGCTTTCATCTGCAAACAAGATTAAGTCATTAGGAAAAACTTGATGTAAAATGGGACCTATTTAACAAGAATTTCTGCTTTTTTTTTTTTTAACAATTTGTGAATTCAAACCTTTTTCTCTTCTTTTTTTGATGGAAGCTCCATAGTTTCATTTGCTGATGAAGGGACTTCTGCTGAAGAGCACACAAACACAACCAATTCTTGTTTGTTCAGCAAACACATTTTTCTTTGTTTCTTTTTTTCCCCCAGAACATATGTTGCTAAGTTTCAAACCAATTGTCAACGCAACAACTGCAGCAGCTTAAAGGGGTGTTAAATTCTCAGGAAGAATGACTGGATGAAGCTAATCTTTAATCAGTTCTTTCGAGTTTCCCTTTCCTATTTTTACACGCTTCCTCCCCACCCATCTACATCTGTTTCTATAGGAAAAAGGGGCTTTATAGACTTTCCACATGCTCAACAACTTCTTGTAGTTGTAACAGAAGGATGTGAGAAATAAAGAGGGGAACTTTAGACATATTTAGAAGAGCAATTTTAATTAAAATCAGCCTTATTGTTTGTGTTTTGATGACGGAAAAGTAAAAAGAAAATGTAGGTTTACCATACGCAGGAGCAGGTGTTGATGACGTTACACCAGAGTGCTGGAAAGGCTGTGCTGATGATGATGAAGTGCTGAAAAAGTGAAGAAAATATCAGCTTCCAGTGGGTTTTTATTACTGTCACTACTAGAAACATAATTTGAAAGCATCTGGTTTAACAATAATGCATAGAAATGGTAGATATTTAGTGATGAAAGTGTATAAAAGAAAGAAAAATTGAATATTAATTGCACTTTTTATGATTCTTTCATGATTACAATGTTAATATAGTGTTTTAAGTAAGAATTAATTCAAAACTCAACAAAGTCAGGCTTCCTCTGAGCTCTTTCACATATTTCTTCACACAGTATTTCTCTGTACGCAGGCAGGCAGCTTAAAAAAAACAGCTTTCAAACGTCTTAGGCCAAATCCTCCAAGATTGGAAAAGGTTCAAATCTGTGAGCTCGGTTTAGCACACAACAGAGAGAATCCAGCAGGAATGTTCAACTCACACGTGAAAAAATGCCTCATTAAAAGAACGAACGTGTTAAGTTTAGAGCTTCTCAATTGAATCATCTGACTAGGATTTTTTTCAAGTACTGTATCAATGTTTGCTGGAATTCCTGAAACAGCAGCAGGGAGAAAGCAGCAGCTCCTGCTATGCGGTGATGTCATATGTGGAGCAGCTGAGCTCAGAGGGGGTCTGTGTTGAGATTTTTGTTTAACCTGTCTTAGCATGTGTTGCTTTGATACAGTCCTCCACCTTTCAGTTTGCCAACAGCCTAATACTGAATGTGCGTGTCAAGATGAAGCAAAAATATGGCACAAAGTTGCTATATTACTCCTATTACCCAATTGTAATGCAAAAAGCTACATAGTTTTTAAGTCAAGTGACTAAAAATGTCCAAGAAACTAATTTAAACAGGAAACATAAGATATGTTAATTAGTTAAATGTTCTGATGACTTCCTTTACTGTTAATCCGCATTGGTTTAATGTTGTTGACTAACCTGTGGATGGCTGCACCAATGTTTGGAGCAGCTACTGGATCCCTGGATCTGGCCTCCTGAAAGTAGAGCAAACACTCAGCACAGTCTCCTCCCCGCAGCCCCTCTCCCTCAGAATCTCACAGCTCAGAGGAAATCTCACAATAACACTAAGTGGAGGTGCTGGCCACTCCCAGAGGAGCGCAGAAATCTCCTGGGTCCTATTCTCCTTAGCCCACAAACAGCACTGCTGCAGACATCTGTGATTTTAGTCAGATTGCAGCCCGTGAGGCAAAATCAGTGACAGGAATCAGTAAAAGCATGAAATGTGCTGTTTTTGGCAAGAAACTCGGGATCTGGAAGTGGAAACATTATCAAAAAAATCAGGTTCAAAGAAAGCCCAAAATGATTTTTTTTTTTTTGTCTGTGCTTTCTGTGGAGAGCAGGCAGGCATGTGATTAAGGAAAACGGGCCGTTCCGAGAGCAAGGCAGGCAGTTCTGACTGAGGCAGTCATTCGGGTCAAAGAGCAGGAAAGTGGTACGAACGAACCACAGCTGAAGAGGTGGAAGCATCTGATTGACACACAACTTTCATTAGGAGCACTATAGGAGGAGGGGTGGGGTGCTGCTCGGCTAAGCTGGAAGGAAGGAGGGATGCTTCAGGAGAGAATCAGGAGGGGGGGCTCAGTACCTCACCCCAGCCTCGACGCTGCTTCTTCTGCGAAAGTGTCCTCTCCAGACCCTGAATCTCCGAGTCCAGTTCAGCCTCAAACCGACTCAGCTCGGACACCAAGCTGGCCTAAGGCCCAGCAGTTATGACGTTGGAATGCAAGATTAACACCACTACTTTTGGAGCAAATTAAGTAAGTCCCTAACAAAGTTTTAAAAAAACTTATGAATTTTGATGAGTTAAAAGTTCTCACCTCAATGGAAGGAGATTTTGTTTTCTCTGGCTGATTTCTTGAGGATGAAAAAGGCTGCAGGATAAAAACAGAGGAAGGAAAAACAGACAAACTATTAAAAGTTTTTCCTGAAATCTCGTAAATACACCAAGTCATTTTTGTTCCTTATAATGTCATGACTCATCTAAAGCAGGGCTGGGTACCAATAATAATTTCCAGAATCTATTTGATTCAATTCACCAAAGCCTGGATTGATTTGATTCACTCAATTCAATTTGATTCACATTTTGGAGACACATTTGTTTAGAAATGCATTAATAATCTGCCAAATATTTTTAATATATTTATACTAATATAAAACAGTTCAAATACTGTAAAATGTATCAGTGAAATAAGATTGTTAATAGCCTACAGTGTAACAATGGTTTCTCAAAAGGAGAAGTTCTAAAAAAAATGTTCAGATTATAAACATTGTAAACATTGTTCTGCTTCTCCTGAAAGGCATTTCAGTTTGGTCACTCGGTGGAGCTCACGCTATACACTTTTTTCAAGAAGAATAAGAACAAATGGTTACTTTAAATAATATTTTCTTAAAAGATTTTGGAAAATTCATGCCTGTGAGTTTATAAAGACGCTCATTTAGCCAACAATGTTTGTTTAGGTGGATGGAGTGTTAGCATTAGCTGTCCTACAGGAGATTCTATTATACGTTAACATCAGGCTAGTGGAATTTAGCTTCATGTGCTAGATCAGTCTCTATTTTTATGGACTGACTATTTATCTATAAAGCTTAGACTGATTCACATTGATTAACTGATTTTATCAATGCAGCCCTAATCTATCTTTTTAATGTAAGAAAAATAACCAATATTCAAATCAATATTCACCCAGACAAAATTAACTGACCTGCAAAGCAAATCTTTAACTGCATAGCATAGCAAACCTTTAAAGATACAGTTGCAAAGTATATAAAACCTTAGGCAGTACCTCAATTTCTGTATGAAATAGACACAAGATGTGTTTTTTTAACATATATTATATATATATATATAATATATATATATATATATATATATATATATATATATCAGGGTAAATAAAAAAAATCATTGTCTGCATAAATCACACCATTTCATGTTTTCTGTGTGCCCAGTTTATGCGTAAAACCAAGTAATTCCAAGGGGTTCACATATTTTCTACTGTACTAATTTTTTGGCATGGAGGAGGCTGCATCATGATTTGATCAGTTAGTAGTTTATGTAAGGGATAATACCTGACGAAGTGTTCATTATGAGAAATTAACATACGACGCAGAAGCCTGAAGTGGGTGTGGTTTTTCACCATGGTTTATCACTTTTTAATCCACACCCAGCAGCCCATCAGTATTGAGTATTCACCCTGACCACGGCATAACCATAGGTTATACAGCCCCATTAAAGATCCTAAATGGGATTCATTTAAATGTTTTAGCCACACTTGGAGATAAACTACACAGAAGCATTCGTAATGCCATCTGCCTGCTGTCTATAACGAGGCTGTGGGCCTACAGATGAATATTAAAACTCAATAAAAGTTTGAGGGGAATTTGGAATCAACTAACCAACCACATAGACATTTTCATTTGTAAAGTTTATAGCTGAATGTCTAAACTGTCATAAATCCTCGAAGGCAACCAAATATGTAAAAAATTTAAAAAAAAAAAGAGACAATTTGTCCCAAATGCTTAAAAAATCAGTAAAAATTACTCAGAACACACGGTTAAACAAATGCAGACTTTAGGAGATGCCAAACAAGCCAGCATTTTTCTACATCCAACATGCTTGGCAGATACTTTTAAAGCTTCTCTTTAAAAAACTGACATTAATGGCAGCAGATTCTATCTAACAATGCTTTAAAAGCCCCTGTTAGTTATTCTTATTTTAAACTGTTGGACAAAAAGGTGAAAAACCCTCCTCCCAATCATGCTGTGAGTGGATCTCCCGCCTGTTAGACTATATTATTGCAGTGCAGCTGAACAACACCCGATATGGACTGCGAGCAGCTTTTTCCAAACACCGTCCGGGACATTCAGCATCGGCTACTGTCATAAAAAGGAAATTAAATAAGTCTCCATGCTGTGAGGCATTATACACCACAAGAGGTTAACACCATAATGCGAATCACAAGGCACACATCAGCTCCCTCGGCGGAGCGGAAACAAAGATTCCTTTTCTTTACGAGTGTAGACACAACACAATAACCGCAGCAGATCTAGGACATTGTTTTGGGAGCGATTCAAAAGGCAGCAGCTTCAGAGGCACCACTCTGCAACTCAGAGGGGCTTTTTCAAACCACCATTCTCTGTTACACAAGAACCTGCACCATCAGAACTTACAGGATCAAGACTGAAGATCCCCAACAAAGCACCTTATAAATCATTGACTGAGTGCGGAACCATTGGTCATGTCTTTTCTTGTCTGGAAGGTTGAACACACAAATGTTACAGATCCACTGCCGTAAAAATAAATGATCTCAACTCTTTAGTATCCTGAATCCTGCGTCGACTTAAGTACCTTTGCGTGAGAAGATGAAATATGAGGACTTAACCTCTAATCCTTTAAGAAAAGGTGGCTAACCTGTGCTTTAGGGCCTCACAGGGAAAACAGACTGTACAAAGGTGTAACATTTTCATGAGGCCGTACCTGGCTGTGGCTGTCTGAGGTTGTGTTTTTTCCTGGTTCAAAATCAAAGATGCTCCGTGGCTGTGGCTGAAGCTTGCCTGGGTCTGACAGCTTCTCAACATCCTCCCTCCTGGGACGCAGCATGCAGAAAGACACACATGTTAGCCATGAACAGCAGCTTCATCATGGCAGCAATGCAAAAAATAACAAATCCAAACTTGTCTGTCCCACATGTTTTCCCTCCCCTGCCCCTAACGTGAGTTAAGGCTGGTATTTACTGTGGATCAGTGTATAAGACAAACAAAAAGATAAAAGGAAGACTTTCACATATCAAAATGTACAAATATTTAAATTCCAGACGTCAGTTTATTTGAAATAACTTAAATATTTCCATAGGAGTTCTGAGAGCACCAAGAACAAATCAATTTTTAATAGAATAACATGATGATTTCCTCTCGACAAATTATATTTCTGCACTCAATTAAAGAGGCAAACTTGTGCTAAGCTAACAGCTCAGAAAGTTGATTAATTTAATTTGTCCTTCAGGAAAATGTGCACAATACAGTTTTGACCCTTTCACTCATTTTATTTTCTTAATGCACATGACTCAGGGGAGGAGCTAGAGCATTTTATATGGGGGAGGGGGGCAGAAAACTTTGGAAGGAAGGCAAACAAGAACAGCAGAGTGGAAGGCTCTGAGAGGATCAAAAATGCATATTTCTAATGCAGCATTCACACCGGACCCAGCAGGTGTGGGAGGGGCGTCAAGTTTCAATGTATAGTCATTGTACAGACGCGGTCTGAAGGCTTGCAGCTCGGGCACGGCAAGTCAACCAATCAGACAATCAGCTTTGGGCACATGATGTTTTCGGTGACTCGATCAAAGTGAAGAAAAATAAATTCAATATGGCCGCAAGGCGAGGATTTTTGTCCTACACTCCCATCCATGTATGGGACAGCGGGGTTGCTGGAGACTGTCTCGGTTACTGTAGGGCATAGGAAAAATACACCCTGGACAGGTTGCAAGCCTGTCACAGAACTTATAGAGCTGGAGTGATGGAGCTAGCTATGCTAGCAATGCCTGGTGGACAGCTTAGCGAGCTAACGAGTCACCAGGCACTCAACAGAAATAGCGAGGTCTACTGTCCAAGCTGCCGGTCCCTGGGAAGCAGAGCTCGCTAGCTGCCTGGCAGATGGAGAGCCGCAGCGGGTGCTGTCATAGCACCAGGTGGATGGAAGTAACATTTTAAACGGCCGTAATCCAGGCACAGCTCCTGCAGTAAATGGAGAAACACTCCGTACGACAAGCGTCTCTGAATGTGCTTGTTGACGCCTCTGTAGAGCTCCAAAACATATAAATCCAAGCTACTCGCTCAACATCCTCTACTTTTTCCATGATATAGCAATAAACTAATTCTAGAATAACTTTGGCAGGCAAAGGCTAAAGCAGTAAATTTAACGAATGTCAAAAGAGAGCTGGCAGATGAAAATTTGCCAAGTCCGCTGTGAATGCAACATAACAGTTTTATTATTATTAATGTTTTTAACTTCATTTTAAAATCGTGTTTTTGCTATTTTCGCAATGCTTAAAGAAGCATGTATTGATGATTTCTTAATCTTTGTCAATAATGAGACTAATATTGACCTAAAAATGGGGGGTAAGTGTGTAGCAAAGCCTTTTCCTGGTGGGGCAGCGGCCCCCCTGGTTCCCCTGTTGCGCCGCCCCTGCCCCTCCCCCTTCCACGTAGCTGCATCAAGTTAGAGTTCAAAGGTGGTAAAGATCCACAGAAATGTTTCTGTAATATTTTGGATGTGTTTTTTTCTTGCTGCTTTGCTTACATTGTTTTTTTAAGTTTGGGCAAAAGTTTTTAGTTTTTTGTCAATTTGCTCCGCATCATAACCAAAATTTTAATGAAAAGATTGATCCACTGTTTGTGTCTGTGTCTCTCGGCCTCAGAAATTCCAAGAAAGTTAATCTGCTTTTGGGAAAATGAGATTTATGTTTAAAAAATACAGAGTTTTCTTATAGGTTATTCATGTTTTTTTTTTTTAATAAAGCTTTGAGGCCTTACATTTATTTTCAAACCACAGAAAAGCATCAAAGATGACAGCTTTATTAAACTGCACAGTGAGGTGAAATGAATGACTGTCAAATAAGTAAAAACTTCATCTGTGTAGACTCACCAGTCTGGCAGAGCTCCATGAGGTGTTAGTCTGAAAAGGTTCTGGTCGTCTTTATCGTTTGTCTCTGCGCTGCCAGACAACTGTAAACCTGTGGATCAGTTCAGTGAAGATTAGAATTAAAATGTACTGTGCAGCCAAGCACAATAATGATGTGGAATCTAACAGAATCACTTACGTTCAGACGACCAGGGCTCTGACTCCTCCAACTCTGATTCCAGCAAATAAAAAAAAAGACTTTTTTAGATAATTTGCACACATTTATTAGAGAATTGCAGCTATGAACCATGTATTACAAGAAATCTTTTAGGATCAAATTGTTGGGCAATAGAGTTGTACTACAAAACCCCTAATTCAGACAAATGACCTTAAGCTTGAGGAGGGGCTGAGATAAAAAGTGGGATTATTGACAGAGCTCATGACACAATGCTCTTTCATCATGCTGCTTCTGCAACACTCTGTTGCTGTATCACCTCTATCGTTTCAGGCATATTGACACAGTGGAATTCATTGTGCAGTTGAGCGTGGGAGAAGAAGAGGATCAGGAGGAGGAGGAGGAGGAGCGGCGTCCTTACCTTCTGGCTTCTTGTGGATCTGTCTGAACATGCTCCTGTACCAGTCTTTGGGTTTGTTGACACTCTGGTGGAAGAAAAGAAGGGAGGTGCAGAAAGTGAGTCATCTACAAAACACCAAGAAAATTAAGTTATTTGGTCTTACAGATCTGGAAGCGATGGGCATCCCGCTCTCATCCACAGGACCTATCCCGGAAAACTTGATGAATCTCTCCTCCCGAACAGGTGCCCAGCTTCTGGGTAGGGTGGAGAAGCTGCGGTCTCCGTTAGGCACTTTGCCTGCAAGACAGCCACCAGATTTCCACAATTCAGAGGATTTTTAAGAAGGAAAAACAGTCTGGCAAGTTTTAAAGTGGCTATGATCTAGCTAGCTTCCACATGGCTCTAATTTATCTCATAGTTTAAATTTTTATTGACATATCCATCTAAAAATCTCTTTTTTCAGAATGTTTTCATCTTAACTTTCAACAGCTTTCACACCAAAACAAAAACTTAAAACATTCCCTTAAATATTTAGCTTTTTTGATATAATGGGAGGTCTTACTTTGTGTTTCTGAAGGTCCATAGTATGATCCAAAGCTAAGAGCCGATGGTCCTCCTCCATTCATCTCTGACCCCTAGATTAGAGATTTTGAACAGAAATCAGCATGATCCAATGGAAAGTTATGTTTTCTAAATCCCTTTTATCAAATCCATCAAGCAATGCTTCATTTTTCCACAAGGAGGAGCTCTTCATCACCAAATTCCTCCTCCTCAGTTTCAACAGTTATAAACAATTTAAAGGTCACCACATGCCTGGACTTCTTCGCTCGTCTTCCTCGCAAAAGGGCTCAGAGGAGAAGTAGGAAGTCCAGGGGAGATGACCACCTCATGGGTCAACTCAGGAGAAGTTAAAACATGCTGCTTTAAAGAAACTCCCGGCTCTCCGGAGAAAACAGGCCCGGAGCCATTCAGACGCACACTTTCTGCACTTTGCTGGACACAGAGGAAATGAGATATGGATGAGCAACAACAATGTGTGAACTTTGCTCCTGCCATGTTTTCCCTAACAGCCGCGCGTAAACAACGCTCGCTGTGGGAAACCATGTGAGCGCAGCTATTCTCCAGAGAATAACTGGCCTCTTTTAGGGGGAGCCTGTGATGAAAAGGCCCCTAATTCAGCAGTGGGAATCAGCGTCCCTCTCCCTCTATATCATATCTCTTTTGACACAAATGTGGGAAGAGCTCACTTGAGGGGCAGTGAGGGGGCACCGCGGCAGCAGAGGATCGTTTTGAGACCATTAACTCCCCACACTAGTCTTTCCCTGTCAGGGGGAGGAGCCGGGGTCAAAGAAAATGGTTAGGGATTCTTAATGTCAACCTTACACTCCAGCAATCTCCATGGTAATCTTTTTCGTCCTCTGTCAGCACACAATGGCAGGTCTAACTCTTGTGTTGGAACGCTGTGTTTTTGAATCAGGTGCTTTCATCCTGCCTGCGTGGTTGCTAGAGGTCATGGGAAAGACCTGCATGCCTGTTAGTGACAGTTCAGCTGCTATCTGCACCACAGGCATCAGCTGTTGTTGTTCTTTAGGATTTTTGGACACGTTTACAGTTAAAACTTTGATGCAAACGGCAGCACATAAAAAAGGGGACTCACCTGAGTCTGCATGTGTTCTGTTCCAATCAGTCTGAGATTTATCGAACTCTCGTGCACAGCATGAAGTTTCCTGCAAAGACACAAAAATAAATAATGAAATGACACTGTTATTATATGTTTTTAATTCTCCAAATTTCATAGTAATCACATCATTTCAGATTTTTGTTTAGATGTAAACTGCAATGTGCCAACAAAGATCCAAATGTTTTTGTAATGAGATAGTGACTTTTTTGTCATGCTTTGAGATTTTTATTTTTTTTATTGTAAAACACTTTGAGCTGCTTTAATCGAAAAAAGTGCTCTACAAATAAATTTTGATCTGATTTGATGCGACAAACCCATAAAATTATGTGCATTAAAACTACAACCTAAACAGTTGGCTTTTTATCGTAAAGCTTCATACAGAACAAACTTATTGTTTTGCAATAACCATTAAACTACTTTTCATAATGACAGGAAGATTAAAATAAAAAAAGGACTAATAACGAAACAACAACAACAACAAAAAAAAGATATTTTTAAATAAATGACTCACACTTGTTATATAATCTCATGTACTTTTGTATAAAAATACATTTACAGCTCATTTTTATTTTTAAGGGAATATTTGCACTGTAAAAACTATCTCCTTGGAAATAAGTAAAGAAGTTTTACCCCATTGTCAGATTATCTTTATATAACCAAAAATTGCTGACAATATGTTAAAAAACTGTCCTACCAAGAATTCTTATTTCAAGAAAAAAAACCTAGTCACTCAAACTAAGATTTTTTAGAAAACGTTTCTTTCTTCTTTTTTTCTTGCAATGCAAACAATTGATACATTATTTTCTATGAATTTTCTTTTCCTTATTAGTCTCTTTTAGTTTTTTTTCTGTAGTACGATCAAATCTGAATGTAAAATGTGTTTTTCATAATACGAGATTTAATATATCTAAAACGTAACATTTTTCAGTGACGATGTTACTTTATTCTAATTCTTTTTTTTTGAGTGATTCAAATAAAAAATGTTTCATTTAATAAAATGCGAATTTTATCATTAGCTTTCTGTTTATGACTTTCAAGATTCAACAGAAAAGCTTCTTCACATAAAAATTCATATTAGACCATCAGACAGTCTGGATAATTGCTCCATTATCCCCATCGTATTGGAATTCCAAAGAGTGAGCACATTTTCGCTGTAACTTAGGAAAAATTGACCAAACAATGAGCATGACTCACATTCCTGTCTCATTTTTCCCAGCCTTTCAAATGACATAATAAGCTTGTCTAGAATTGGACTGGATGGTGAACGGGATCAGGAGCTGAAAGCAGAAACCTACTCCTAATTATCAGTCTGCTGTTTCAACATCAAAGGAATGCTGAAGTGTGTGTTTATAGCAGAAAACAGACATCCAACAAATCAAAAGATTTATAGTAACTGATTCTATCTCAGTCTTATAATAATTTTAGGCCAATGAGCAACTTTTTGGCTAAAAAAAGTAATAAAGCAACAACCAAAAATGGGCAAACGTGTTATGGTATAATAGCAACCCCCAAACAAATCCTTTTATGAGTTTTCCAGGAGGAATTTTAGACTACTAAAACCTCTGCCAAAAACATCCAAAAAAGTTTCTGTTTTCTGTCTGTGTGCAGTATAAAACCCAACCACTGACAGGACCGATGATGTGGTTCCCAGACAACAGTGTCAGTCATCTGAATAATCAGATAATCGTGTTAAAAACACGGAAAAAGAGATGGGGATTGTGAATTGTGACAACAATCTTATTAATGGCTGTGCATGACAGATGGCTGAGTGCAGGGATCTCATCCAGATGATGAGTCATTGACCAGAAACCATGTAAACAAACTGCATTCACACTACTGTTTGACTTGCTGATCTGCATTTCTAGCTGATCAGGAAACATTTCACTAGAATGAGCTCGCAGGGATGAACAGGTAAAAGGAAGAGTCATTTTTCATTTCACTTTTAGAGAAAGAAAAGAACTATTCTTTTATAAAAATTAACAATAAAAACAAAGCAAATCTTTAACACTAAGTTTCTTTTTATAAGCTAAAGCTTCAATTAATCCACAATAATCTCACACGCCAAACAGCAAGCAGCCAATAAGAAACTTAAAACTGTTTAAGACTATCCAACTAAAACAGAAACTGATTCTTATTTTTGAAATTTTAGAGTTTCTTCTTAAATGATCTTAAAATTAAGTTGTAAAGGATTTTTAATGTTACCTCATCAAGTGAATCATGTTATATTAAAAGAACAAAACTTAAACGGGAAATAAGTTCAAACTAAGTTCAATTATATGACAAATCTTATATTGATGTTGTTTGTCCCTGTGTGGTCTAATGATGAATCGGCAGTCGGTGCAGGGTTTGCCCCTCCCTCGCCCCCTGACAGCTGGGACAGTTTCCAGCACCTCCACAGCCCAGAAGGGTATAGAAAGTTGATGGATTGAAGGCGTAAACCTTTGAGGTTTGTTTACGTTTTTGAAACATAAGGAAAAAAGAATTCATTTTCCAAGAATTCATTCTATGACTAAACCCATGCCGTAAAAGTAACTCTGTTTCATATGAACCAAATCGAAAAATATCTACTCATCTACTAAACTTGTAACTCCTTTGGAAGCTCCAATCATGATGTAACCTAATAAGGCAAAACCTCTGTTGATGGTGAGCAAAGAAAATCCCACTCCAGAAGTCTGGTTCTCTGTGGACTTGTTTTGAACGCTCAGTGCGTTCTTATGTAATTGCAGAGACTCAACACACAAGGCAGCTTCCACATAAAGACTGGCTTTTAGAAGCTCCTGGATGCTATCTTTGTGATGTGTCTTTCTGCGGGCCTGCGCCGGATCAGATTTGGAGAAAGGAAAAGCATGGCCTTAAAAAGCCATTCTTCTCCTTTCTGGAGTTGATGTCCCCCTTTGGAGATGCGTTCACAGTGTTGGACGTGCAGGTTTTGTTTGCTGTTGAAGGAAACTCAGTAAAGCAGAATGCAGCTGTGGACATCATCAACGGACTTTGACTTGGAATTATCTTTGTCTGTCCCCAGGAAATTCAGGGAATGTCTTCAGGGAATTTAACTCGTAAACTGATTTAAAAACAAGCAAAAGCTAGAATAGCATCAAGAAAACAGGAAATCCAACTAAGACAAAAATCTATGGAAATCCCTTGAAATTCAACAAAACATCGTCAAATTAATCCCTCTTGGAAAATGTTATTGAAAATTGTACTTAAAAATTACAGTCCATAATAACAAAACCATGATTCTGCACAGATCTGTCACAGCAGAGTGAGCAAAATTTAAAGGCTGTTTTAGATAAACTGGAAATACAAGACAGGAGCAACTGATGGAGCTGATGAAAGAAAGACTAATTTAAGCGATTTAGCAGATTAAAGTAGAGGTACAGAAGTGTGTCAGTAAGGTGCTTCAAGTCCACTCAGTAAACTGTAGAGTCAGGTTTGAACAAGGAAAAAGTTTTAGTTTATTTCCTCCTTCCTCTCACTTCAGTTTGACTTTTTTGGGGCCCACTTTTTTAAACCTCTCATCATTTCCATGTTTTTGCTTCACTATTTGATTACAAAAACAGTGGTTTGCGTACATGCGTATAGTTTTCCTAAAGTTCCAACGCATTTCAAGTCTTGGTTAAGATTTTTTCTGTCATTGAGCTGAGTGACAAAGACCTCTGACCAAAGTCCCTGTAATGACAGGATAAAAACTGTTCACCTCCACTCATGGTACAATCAAGCAAGGCACTTGACCTAAATTACTGATCGATGGCCACAGGCAAATCTGAGGTTCTACTAACTTTCCTGTAAAAGAGAAAGAACCTGAATGAAGGGATTTTTAAAAAACGTTTTACTTTGAAAACTTGTAAATAATGACTTCCTGGTCAAATCATCAACCAACATGCTTGAGAGTGGGTCTGAAAAGATCCAGCTGATATAATTCATTGGATTTTAGGAGAAGCCATGAATCTCCCCTTTAGCCTTTATCCTCCAAATAAAAGTGTTGTTAAATAGATTAGTTTAAAGTTATTTTATTGGAGCCTGATACTTAATTTCAATAGACTTGACCCTCATAAGAAGTCACTAATATTTCTCAGAATGTAACGATTTCTCTAGATGTTCACACCCTTGTTTCATATCCTATTAATAACTTTCATGTCTGGTTTTGTTTCATCAGAATTGTATGAATTCTGATGTATCATCCCTTTTTTACAGTTTTTAAAAGTCAGCTCCTGCAGACAGTCACTCCAGGATTGTGAAATCATACAACTTCCCATAAGTTTAACAATTACCACGCATTTTTCTCAACAAAAGTTCATTTAATCACAGAAACTTTGCTGCAACACTGAGTAAACTTCATGGAAGACCCAATGATGTACAAAAATTATAAAAATATTATTATAAAAAATATATTGGCTCAAAACATTTTGGCAATGCTTCTTTTTACAATACAGTACTTACAAGGTACCTACATAGTACTTACATAGTTATTTACGAGGCATGTAAACTTGTCACACTAATTCAAGGTACTTAAAAGGTACTTTCTGCGTAACTACTCTCTTCTTACACGAGGTAAAGACCATGAAACACACATAAACTTAACACATAAATTCAAGTACACAAAATGTATTTTTCTATACCTATTCTCCTCTTTCACATGGTATGTACCGTGATTTGCAGATAAACTTATCTAGTAAGTTAAATGAAAAACATATTAAGGTCCCACAAAAGTAGAACACAAATACCAACAACCAAGAGTGACATATTAACTTACCAAATAAATACTTCATAAAAAGATATTATGTAAGTAGCATGTGGGAACAGCATAAATACCATTTAAATGCACAGTAGATACCTCTTAGGTATAATCAGGTACCTCATAGATAGCATGTAGATAGCATATAAATACCCAGTAAGTATTACTGTGAAAGAAAGCATCACAAAAATATTTTATTTGTTTCAAGTGTTCTTTCTAACTGAAACAGCTGTTTTCAAATAAAGTTCAGATTCAATTTAAGAATTCCTAAATTAAGGCTGGGTGACCCACGGTTACATCTAACTAAAAACTAAAAATCATTTGTTTTTTTAAATTTAGCTTTATTTGACAAGAAAAAGCAAGTTTACTTTTTCAGCAAGATTATAACTTGAATTTTTCTGGATCATTTTCAAAGCATGTCGCTTGTCACATTATACAATTATTCAAGTTTTTTAGTTGCTAATGCATTACATGCAAAAAGTTACATCATATAATTGTTCAAGTTTTATAGTTGCTAATTCATTGCATGACAAAAGGTTTACTTGATTTTAAAATAAATCATTCTTTAATAAGGAATTTCTTCTGTGTTGTGCATTTCTTGCGGGGTTACATACAATTACAAATCACTAAACTGGATGAAAAACAGCAGCTGTGATTTCCTCCCATAGCCTTAGATGATTTTTTTTTTTAATTATATAAGCTTTTTTGGGAAAAACTGTCACAAATTAAGTATTTGTGTGTGCAGTAACTATAAAGAATGTCTGTGTAATCCTGGAGGCACCGAGAAGATATCCAGCAGGGGATGTGTCACCACGTTCAGCTTGGATTGGTTCTCAGGAGCAGAAAGTAAAGAGAAAGTTGTTTGTTGATTGTTGTTTGGTGATTTTGCTATCACATATGCAGTTTTCTTATGTGTGGGAGGTTATCATAGTCTAGCAGCTATAGCATTCCCTTACCTCCAACATACAATATAACAAATAAACTAGAAAGAAGTAATTTTAGTTGGTATGAGTCATATTTTCCTTCTACACTGTACATAAAGGTGGCAGATGACATCTTGTTTTAAAGATGCTGAGCAGAGACAGACTTTGATGAAAATTGTGTTTTAAGCGTCTTCTTTAAGCATTTTTCTCATGATGGAGGACATATTCAAAGAAAATTCATATTAAAATTTCTTTTCTGGGAATTTCTTCTTTCAAATTGCTGTGAATCAGAAGCAGATACAAAAATGCTGTTGGGAAAAGCTTGTAGGTGTGACATAGGTGTCACTACGGTGAGCTACAAGCTCCATTCTGATGCATCCACTTGCAGACAAATAGATCCATGAGTGTCTTTGTTTTCCTTAGGCGAGCTGGCATAAACTGGATAGCTCCAATATTTCTCGCTGCTGGTAATGTCAGGTTGTGAGGGGCTGTAAGCTAGCAGTTGAACGCTTGAACAGATGGATGATGGGAAGGGTGGAAGTTGTTCAGCACCCACAACTCAGAGGTGACTTTCTAATGAACACTATGGCTTAGAAAACATAACAAGTGCTTTGATTTTGGCCAATAAACAGCATAATCATAATTCAAAGACCACTATTGCTTTTACAATAGATCAAAAGACGATTGGAGTGGGGCTTTAAAGCTTCAAGAAACAACATTGTTGCAGGAAAAAGCTGAATAAACTATGATTATGTGCCCTGACAGATACCATAAAGGAGAACAGTCATGTCAATACTCATATGATTTCTATATCTTCCTCAGAAGGATGTGACAGGTCCTCTTTAGAAGATCATGACCTGGAAGGGAGTTCCTCCATACATTGTTGCTCTCATTAGCAACCCTGTCAAGGTAACAATGCATTCTTCAACAAGAACATGTGGAGGGTTGACCCCTGAACTTCTGTGGTTGTCTTCTAGGAAAGTTGTGTTCATTGGGAGGATTTCTCTTTCTTAAGAAGAAAGATTCAGTTTCTAGTCGGGATATGTTGAAGACTCACGAGGAGCATGAGATCAAGGTTTCTTTATCATAAACACAATATCCGTGTTTCATAATCTCCACATTAAACAGCTTTGATTCATGACGTGCTGCTTTCCTGAATACATGTGATGATCTCATAGTGACAGCACAGTCATGTCCAATCATTTCCTGATAAACACTACATTACCGCCGCTCAACAAATTACACAACCAGCCAGTAAAACCGAAGACATCATTGCTTTAAAAGTGCTGAGGTGCCAGTTACAAGCGGTTCGAGTGAATAAAACAGACATTTTATGGATGCATTCTGTGAGTCAGCGTGCTGCTATGTGAGAGGCTAGCTGTGTCAGGACGAGCACGCTGAGCAGATGTGTGGACAGAGTCCATACAAGGTCCTGCAGCAGCAGGTTTATGATACTCTGTGATTGAGGGGGATACACACATTTATCAAGGAGGGAAGTATTTCACCTCCTTGTATGGTGCTCCACCAGCCTAAACAACAGGAGGAGTCTGTGTGTGCTTCATATCAATGGAGAGTTCCAACAGAAGTATCAAGCCAGTAAATCCCAGCCTTTTTCCCCCCTCAAGAGGAGACTAGCATCAACAACATAAAAGAAATTCAGTTCATCAAAGCATGAGAAAGTACATGAGGATCAGGCACCGAGAGAGAAAAAAATGTCCCAAATCCTCCTGCTTGTCATCTTGCATTTTTAAAGCTGAGGATATGGACTCTGGCAGCCGGACCCACAGAAACATGACAAAGGGAGTCACAGGGGGCTGTGGAAATCTCCCCGACAGTGAGGGGAGTCTGGACGGTTCGGGAGATCTGTTTCAGGATGAGCATGGTGATCTCACCTGGCTCGCACTGCTGTGTACGAGCAGATATTTGGAAACACTAGCCACAGTGTGCTCTGTGTGTTCATGCATGGATGCATGTATTATTCCACCTGCTCAGTCAGTAAACTCTGCTGTTGCAATACTGAACTTCCACAGATTAAAGGATTTTTTCCCCTGTCAGACGCTTTGTAAAGATACAGACTTAAAACGTGGGAAACATTGTGTAAACCTGAGTAGTCAAACTGGTTACTCAACACACTTGCAAAACAGCCCTACCTGAGTTTCTACGATGCCACAAAAGTCTCTCGATGGAGCTCCCTTCTCTACGAGAGTCCCCACTCACCAAAACCTTCCTGATCGGGGTACGGACACAACCTCGTTCCAGCTCTGGAGTTTCCCTCTTCTGACTCCTGAAACTGACCAGGTCGCCTCTCACACACCCAGCCCTCACTCCGCCTGCCTCCGAGGAAAGACTTCCCGGTTGACAAGCATCACCATGACAACCCCCTTCAGTCGGCATTTAAAAGGCACCCTGCACTTGGCTTGTCAGTTCAGGGGCACCTCCTTCAGTGAAGCAGCCCCATTGTTGTGATAAGGTGATATTTCACAGCACAGGGTTAAGCAAAGGGGAACACAAACAGTTCATCACCTCTGCTGCCCGAACACAGCCAAGTGACTCCATGATGCCCCCTCCTAATGATCTTCCCTGTCAATATTTTGCAAACAGAATGTGTCTGCATGTGGAGGACTGAGCCTTTAAACTTTTTTTCTTTCCTTCATACGTACAACCCATATCTTAGCTGTACAAATATATTCAAATTCAGATAAGCATAAGTAACTTAGTCAAACTCATGAGTCGTTCTTGATCAAATCGAACCCCTAAAAGGACAAAATGTCAGCATACAGTCTGCCCCAAAACCAGGAGATCAGGTTTGGGTGCAATTCTAAACATTGAAAGGCCTCATAGAGTTTTAGTTCTGCGCCTGAGAATTATCTCACTCAAACGTCGATTTGTTTTAACATCTTTATGCAAGCCAGTTTCCTCCTGAAACTTAAGGACTCTACTTTTTTAATAATTCAGCGGTCTGGCTTGAAAAACGTGGGGGCAGAGCCTGTGCTGCTCTCGGGGTTGTTTTTGGCCAAACGGTAGAGCTCCCCAACATGAAGCCTTCTTAATTAGTGCCCCGCTCCAGGAAACTTTTTCCTTCCTGCTTGCACTTCTGTCATTATGTTACTCTGTAGTTAAATGAGGCTATCCTGCAAACAGCCGTAACAGGTTAAAGCTGCAACCAAACATCTTTCCTACACATCAAATCCTCAGACACCTTTTTTTCTTGTAGAAAATGAAGCCGGAAAAGGAGGGAAGGTAAACTCTTTAGCTACGTGGTTCTTCACTGGTGTGGAAAGTTTCCAGCAGATCTTTATTGCGCTGTAAAGACCAGCCACTGCCCTTTCACATATAATGCCAGTGCGCTGCAGAGGCTCATTAAAAGGATAACAGCCTAAGATTCCAGGGAGAGAATTTACCATGACATAAGTTGATTATGCAATGAAAAACCACATCATCTAGTAACTAAAGTTACAGGTTTTTCTTGTCTTTTTGTGAGCTTTTCCAAAAAAGAGACTATAAAAAGTCTAAAGATTCAGTTATTATCAGTTAAAATGAAGAAGACAGCACACGTCTACAGGTTAAAGGTATCAGGAGCATGGAGGCTCGAGATAAGAACTATTTGAAGTCACAAGTGGGAATATCTCCTAAAACAACATACACAGTAATCTGGACACTAAAACAACTTATTTTGGTTGAATTTGTGGAAAAATTCCTCAAAATTTTACAGCTTGATCGGAAAATGGCTAACAAATTGATTTTTTGGGGATCTTTATAACCTGTAAACAAAAGTTTCTTTACAATATATTTGGAAAAAACTTTGAAGATCAAGTTTCTTCATTCATAAAACAATCCTAACTGTTGCTCCTGTAAAGTGCAACTTCTACTCAATTAAAAGTTCTAAAAAATCTATCTGCAGTCAACCTTCACTTCCTCATCACTCTTTCTGCTTTAGTCGGAAGAGGAGGCACGAGCAGTACAGTACTTACAGGCTGCGCAGTCAGATCTTCTCGGCACAGAAGAAGAGAGGAACTGAATCCAGGAGGAGGAGGGAACCACCAGTACTCCCCTCTTGCTCCGCTCCCTCCCTTTTCAGTCGGAGGACAACAGGGTGGCTTTTATCTGTAGTGAATGATTCAGCGTGGGTCTGAATCTTTCCCTGGCTGTCTGTAGGCGTGCTGGCATGTGTTTGTTATGCGGCCATTCACTTTAACGCTCATCAGGGAGACAGCGCTCCGTAATAGTTTCCATCCACAGCTGGAAATGATAGATTTCTATTCAGTCATGAGCTAAGCAGGACAGCTTGTCAGTATAAGTGCAAGACTGTGCAGAAAAGAAAACGGGCTAACACATGTTTTGCAGCAGTTCAGTCTGTTTACTGTCTGCTGTTATCAGAAGATGTGTCTGATACATTTGTTCCTCACACAAAAGACTGTCTGGGAAGCTTTATGCGTGATCCAAGTGGTTGAGTTAACTCGCTTCACCTGTTTCTCGCAGATGTAAATGCAGATGCTCAAAGACTGACTGCCCCACACATGCAAGAGAACATCAAGGCTTCCAGAACCGAATCCACTCACTTTCCTGAAATCTGAAAAACATGACACTTCAACCATAAGAACCAGGCTATGGATCGAATTCTAGAACAGCTAAGCTGCAAGGTCCTGGCAGGGTTTACGTGTTTATTCCCACGGTTTTCTTATCCCCAGAAACAGATGTTTGGTAGATTCCTTCACGTTGAGATCAAAAGGAGAGCAATTCTGCCATCCAAGATAAATATTTAACAGGTAGGCTGTGAGATCACAAACCAAAGGTCACACCTTCAGTCTTTTGTCTGGAGTCTATCCACATGTCAAAACAACAATCTCAAAGAACTTCACCTCAGTGAGCCTAGTGTTATGGTTGGAGTTGAAAATCAAGTATAAATACATTAAAGTGTTTTTATTAACATTTGACATATAAAAATTGATTTTATAATCTGCAAAAATGAATTTTTAACCTTTAAAAATATATGTATTGTTACCTACAACAAGCCCCAGCTTAATGTCCTGAACTCAAAGAGTTAAAAAAATAAACATGTATTTATAATGAAGTGGTTAGTTTTTCTCAAAATAAATAGAAATGTGCTGCCCTCTAGTGGTTTTAAAGAGCAATACCGTTTCAAATTGAAGAGTTGAACATTCATCTCAACTAATGAATGCAAAAAAGTATGAAAATACAATTAAAACTTTTTCAAACTATTCAAGTCTTTGTGTTTTTACTATAAAGCAAAAATAATGTTGGACAAATAAAAAAAAGGATAAAATAAAACCAAAGTAAAAATATAAATACTAATTTGTTGGCATCAGATCATGACCATGTTTTTAAAGAAAATATATTTTTCCACAGATGTCTTCAGATAAATGTCTCAAGGAGGAAAAACCAATGAAAGTTTTTGTTGTTTTACAGCTGAGTATCGCTAATGATTTCTAGAATCGATTTGATTCACCAGAGCCTGGATCGATTCGATTCTGATTTATTAACATTCTTTTGATCCTCTCAATTCAATTTGATCCAAATTAATTTTGAGTTTACACAGTTTACACATTTAGACATATTTGTTTAGAAATACATTAATAATCTACATATATTCTGAAGATATTTCATATTAATCTGAGACAGTCCACATACTGTAATGTGTTTTAGTGAAATAATAATGATATTGTCAATAGCATTCAAGCTCCAAAAATTGTTCTACCTCTCCTAGAGGGCAAGCCACTTTGGCCACTAGATGGCGATTGTGCTATACTGTAGCATTATTCAAGAAGAAGAAAGAATGAGCAAGAAATTCTGTTGACAGTCTAATTAGGACTACTTATACAGTCAATGGTTTTAGACCAGTAACTGGCAACTTTAAAAAAAAATATTTCATTAAAAAAGTGTGGAAAATTAATGCCTGTGAGTACATAAAGATATTTCTATAGTCAGCAATGTATGTTTAGGTCAACCGAGCATTAGATGTCCTATTCCATTATGTTTTAGCATCAAGCTAGTGGACTTTAGCTGCATGCAGTAAATATGTGTCGATAATTGATCTATATAAGCGATAGATTCAGATTGATTCATTGATTTTTAACAACCCAGCCCTGTTTTTGTTTTTTGTTTTTTTTTAAACACGCTCTTGTGGCATTTTTCTAAAAATGGAGGCCATATAGAAAATTATGATAAAATTGCATTTTTTTATTTATTGAAATAGTTGTGAATCAGGAGCAGATGAAAAACTGCACTTTGAAATGTTGCATACAAAATACAATGGGCAAGTCACAAGCTCCCTGCTGTACAACAGTAATTACTACCACTTTGAGGAAATTATGTATTTATTTATTTCTAAAAATGGCATAATAATAATCAAAACAGATTAAAAAGATGATCAGATCGTGACTCTAAGGAGCAGTCCGTCATTTTCTGTTGATGTGTACACGCTTCTTGATACAGATGGATTTCAGTTTTTCCAGCATCAGCAACATTTGGGTTTTAAGGTTAAACTACAAAAACAGTTGTCAGCATTTTGCTTCATTCACTCCTAAGCCCTGTTAATATTTTACAACAGACAAATCATTCAATAATACCTCTGATTTGTGTGGACAGTTACACTATAGCTGTTGCATTAAAAAGGGCGAGCATGGATCTAGATAACTGCTACTCATTTAAATCCAAGGAGTAAACAGAGGAGATGCTGATCAATGATCAGGTACGCCAAATGTTTCATTTATAATGTTTTATTTATAGTAAAGTCTTAAGAAGGATCGTTTATTAACTTGTAGTTTTGTCTTTTGTTTAACTACAGCAATGATTTGCAGGATGCATGTTTTCTGTTGTGCAGAAACTCTCTGGTATCTTTCCAGCAGAGTAAAACACACCCATAAAAACCAGTTTGATATTGCACAATCTCCTGCATTAGCTTCTGCATTTAACCGAATTATTTTAACTCGTTTGCAAAATGAGTCAGTTTTAGATCTATGACAGTGCTGTTAAATCAAACACTCCTCTTTTTTTTTAGATGCATATCTCAGCATCACATCAGAAACATCAACAAGAAATAAATCAAAGCGTTTTTAAGGTTTTCTTTATTGTAGCTACACTTTGACATTCTTCCACGCAAGTTTCACAAAGTAGAAACATATAAATAGTTTTTGAAAAATAAAAACATAATGCATGTATAGAAAACATATTACACAAATTCTTATTAACAAAAAACCCTCACGTCTGCAGCAGCAGATACTTTAGTTCACATACCTCTTTATGTAAAGATTGCAAAGAAAGTGCAACATAATGACATTTGCCCTCAAAGTAAAAATCTTTACACATATTTACAAAACATTTATGCTCACTAGCGCTTATGTCTGCATCACAGTATAGTTTTTTTTATTTCCATTGTTTTCTATATAATGTTTCCAATTCTGTGGCTCCAACATACCAATGTACAATTAATTTAAGCCTCTTTTTGTTTTCTTCGTCACAAATATACAACAGTTCATGGTTTATTTACAGAATTTTAGGCTCAGCCAGAACCCCCCTCCACTCTGTTAGCAGAGACCTGATGTCCTCTCGGCACAGCGGGCAGGTTCCAAACTGCAGCAAGACTCTGGAGGTGCATTGGTAACACAAACACTTGTGGCCACAGGGCAGTGCACTTTTGACTGCTCTCCACATGCACACCACACATGTTTCGTCTGGAACCAGAAGACAGGAATCAAGGTTATCTTACTGGAATCACGCAGACAGATTTCACTGAGCTGACAAGCTGCAATAAGATGCTTAAGAAGGGATTCTTTTCACCTGCTGACATGTCCATATCAAGGCAGGAGATGCACTCATCAGCTTGTCCAGATGTTGAGGTGTTAGCATTCCAATTGCAGCTGTCTTTAGGTGAGATGGGAAGCTCAGGTATGGAAACAGGACAGGACTTTCTTCTATAAAACCATCCTTTCATCTCAGAACCTGCAGCAATGAGGTAAAGCAAACGTCAGTTACAGAAATATCCGTGATTATATAATGTGAACAGAGAATAAGACAAACATGCTGCAGGTCGGATGTGTCGTGTACGTCATAAACATACCAAGCATAAGAATGGAGCGTGTCTGTCCATAGATGTCAATCATGGCCCAGAGGGGCTGCCCGAGGTCCACTCCGGAGAGCAGTTTTTGCCTCGTGTTGTTGCTTTCTAAGTATACGCTTCCACCTGCAGAGACCCAGAACACCAGCTCTGAACCTGCAGAACACTGGGACTCATGCACAGGAGCAGCCCAGTGGCCCCTTTTTTTGGTGAGATTCGGGATGGCCATCGCAGGCAGAGGCAAAGATCTGGCTGAAGGTGGCACGCTGGTGAAGCCGATTCGCATGGCTCCTTGCCATCTAAACACTTCATCCTTCTGCACTCGAACACGAATCCTCTCCTGGAGCCTCACCGGGCGGCTGGTGAACACCACGCCATCTCTGAACGTGTCGCCTGTCCTCTCAGCCTGCAGACCGTCCGAGCTCAGGTGGATCCGGTCTCCAGCAGCCCGACTGTGGAAGGTCAGGGGTCCGAGGCAGTGAAGGCTGCACTTATTTGTTATTCCTGAGCCAACTGTGGAGGGGAAAACAAGTGAATTTGTAAAAATAGAAGCAAGATGAGATACAGTTGAGCAAAAATGTCACAAAGCCAGTTATGAAGCCTTCATTTTCTGCTTAAGACAGCCTGCAAACAAGAAGTGGGGGTGTGGAGAGTTGTCTTTTAGGCAGTCTTATCTGCTGTTTTCTTTCAGATCTCATCTTTACCTCCACTGACTGATTATCCATGTATAGCGTCGCTCCAAAATGTGGGACAAACAAGCGTCTGACAAGACGAGACTAATGAGTTGAAACAAGCTTTAAGAGAAGTTCATTCCTGCTCACGTCGACCTTTTCTTTCTAAAGGAATTTCGAAAGCTTCATCAACCTGTGCTCCCAAAAAATCAAAGAAAAATTGCCGTCGTCCCTCCCACTGCGGTATAAAGGAATTCCAAGAAAGACCTGCATGTTTATTCGCCAAACTGTTTGAATCTTTTGTCAGACTAATCTCAAGAACAAGTTTAATGCATCTCGCAAAAACCTTGTGACACGCCTACACATGTTGATCATTTCCCTAGAACTTCTCAAAAATAGCTGTAAAAGGAATTTCTAGAATGTTTCATATTAAACATTTTAATGCATCATAGAGGTGACCAAACAAAAAAGCAAATTGATTTTTTTTCATGCTTATTTTGTTGAAATGATTTTAGTTTCACTTCTAACTATCTGAACAATAATTAAATTACATAAAACATATAGAAATTGAAGATTTCTATATGTTTTGATAAAAATGCTTTATTACCAGAAATTTTATACTGAAGCTGCTTGAGTTTAAAGAAACCACAAATATAAATTTTTGAATGGCTGAAACTTTGGAAAGCAGATATGAAGTCTTTCATTAACCAAATCCCAACCAGCATTTTGTAAAAACATCTCACCAGAGTTGTTGTTGCCGTCTTCTTTCACCATCTTAAACAAGAATTCATCGATCTTCTGTCGTTGTGTGTTGTGCTTTCCTCTTGCGGTTCATCTGCTCACAAGTGTGTGCTGGTGGGCTTTGAGGCAGAAAGCATAAGTGATCTGAAAACACATTTCCAGTGAATCACTGTGAAAAGGAGGCGGGTCTGAGGGAGGGACCTTACATGGGAAATTTACCAAAAGTACCGATGACCGTGTGCAGGCATGTGCAAACACCTTTTATTTTCAGTTTAAGCTGTCACTGGTCTGTTGTTTCTGTTGAAGCCATCAATTCAAGAGCAGCCACAGACGAGCTGAAATCAGGTTTTTCTTGTGTGTAAATGGCTCGAACCTCCATCACTTTATTTTTTCTGCTTTAGAAAATAAAAGCAACATGTTTTTTTCTAAAAATGAGTAATATTTTTCTCCATATTTCTGAATCTAGTCTTCATTTTGAACTTTAATATTTAATTTACCTTTTTATACATGAAAGTGTTTACATTTTGTGTGATTGTGACAAACAAATAATTTAAAGGATTTTTTTTTAGTTGTGATGAAATGCAAAAGGTAGAAATCTGTATAAAAAAAAGTTAATACAGTTCGGTAAATGTACAGAAACTGGTTTGTAAATGAAAGTAAGAGCATTGCTTTTTCAATTCCTGTTGGATATTACTAAAGTTTCTTTCTTCATGTGTGTTTTTGCACCAGTTGTCTTTATTCTTGGCCATACCATAGCCATATGAGGCAGTGACAGGAGATCCAGCTCAGATATGTTCTCACTTGTTCTTCCTTTCAGCCGTTAGCCTTCCTGATATTGCAAGCCATAAATGAAATACTCTCTGATGTCATGAGCAGGATGTAATATTACATCTTTCTCTGTGTTTATTGTTCTAAGGGTTTTATGGTATTTATCAGTTACAGGAAAGCAGATGACTGGAGCCGCTCAAGTTAAAAGGATGTAAAGTTGTTGCAAGATATCATAAAATCAGTCCGTTCCAGATAAATGCGCAATATTGAGACGATTTATAAGAATCATTGTAGAGAAGACTTCCTGTAAAAACTGTCTTGTACGTTAGGTTATTTCCCAGAAGAAAAAACAAAAAGCAGACTCTGTTGTCTTAGATGTCAGATAAAAATGTGAAACTTATAAAAAATAAAAATAAAAAATCTGTATAGATCAATATTGACTGAACTCAAATAAAGTTTTTACCCTACAGCAGATTTTCTTTTTTTTTTTTTTTTTAAAGTAAGCATGAAAATTTGCAAATGGGGTTAGAAAATTAGTCTTTCTGAGAATCCTTAAATGAAATAAAAATTCTAGTCTTGTTTTTTCAACTAATGTTATTTTTGTTAAAACTGTTTATTTTTTTTTCTTGTAAGACAGACAGATTTTCTCAAAGTGAGGTTTTTTTAGTTTCTGAAGATTCAGCTTTTGCAGTGTTTCACTTTATTGAGAAAGATTTGTCAGTTGGTCTTTTCTCTTTTTTTGTGTCTTGCTTTGCTGCTCGGACGTGAGCAGGAATGCAGGAATCTTGTCTCAACATGCAAACAGAGTACTATGAAAACGAAACAAAAACTAAATGATGATTTGAAAAGCAATCGTCTTTCAGTCTCAAACCCAGAGTGAGAGATTAAATTTGACCTTTCTATCATTGAGATCTTTGATTTAATCAAAGTTCTGAGAAAAGTTTTCAAAGCTTTCTTATTTAGAAAGTGTAGCACTATTCACAGCGCCAATCTGACACATATCCCTTGATTTGATTAACTTAAAGTTGGAGTTTGTTTATCAAATTCTTTAAGTTGCTGCCATTAGACCTAGTTTAATCTGTTTTGTGTCTTTCATTACCAGTTCCTGACAATTGGAAGGATTTTAATGAGGTTCCAGTTCTTCCTGCTGCACCCTCCTCTAAGCTATATCAAAATAACATAGACATAATCAAAAATTAAACAAAGAAAAAATAATTGTGGGAAAAAAACTAAACTTTGTGAGAATATTCACATAGAAAATCTCAGGTCTTTTATACGGAGGCCCTAAAGGGACATAAAAATAAAAAATAAATTGAGGCACTGTAAAAAAAAAAAACGTTTCTGGTGTGCACCAGATGGGAAGTTTTTTTTATTTCCGTACTTTTAATAAAAATCAAGAAACATTAGTTTGTAAAAACAAAAAAAAAAAGAAAAGGTGACAATTTTTTTATTAAAAAAAAAACATTCTCAGTTGTATTTGAATTATATTCTTTTTATAAATGAAAAGCCAAGCATGTAAATGTCTCAAAAAGCCAAGCTCTGGGAGGCGGGGGCTGGGACCTGTCCCTGGGACTGGCTCGTTTTTGGCTCCTCCCTCCTTGCAGGGGTGGGGGGTGCGGGGTTGGGGGTGCGGGGGGGGTTGGCTCTCGGGGGGTGGAGCCCATGGGCTCGGGGAACTTGGTCCCAACGCTGGGGGGGGGGGTGACAGCGGTCCAACTGTCCCCAACCTACCCTCTTCCTCATACAAACATGCATTAGGGTGAAGGGGAGGGTGGTGGACTACTTGCCAGTGGCCCCCTCTTTGGTGGCCGCTGCATCAGTTTGCCCCTCCCCTTAGTTTTATTTGCACCTTAGACATGTAGGACCTTGGTGGAGGGGGGTGCTTGGACATCACTGCCAGCAAGATGTAGGTGTCCTCTCAGTGCCCTTCCCGACAATTTCAAACCGCACCACAGACATGTGGGGCCGTTGGTGAGAGGGTGACCCTCTGTCCCCTACCCCATCCTTGGGGGGGGACCCTTGGCCCGTGGTCTTATCCTTTGGGTGCCGGTCTCCTGGGCTCGGCGGCCTCCTCACCACGTTGGGAGAGGATGAATGCCCGAGATTTATGATCTCAAAACAGGGGATCAAATGGGTATCCAGGTCTCGCTGGTTCGGGTTCCGGTCCTTGCTCTCGAGAAATGAGCCTCTCCAAAATTCCGTGGGTGTGTCTGGGTGGGGCTTGTTAACATCATTCCTCTGGGACCCTCATTCCTCTTGGGTGTCTCTCTACTGGGCAGGGGTGGGCGGACTCTGCCTGGCTCCCCCCTGGACCTCCTGCGGCGGATGCGGGCTGACATCTGGAGCATAGAAGCGGGTCACCCTGGGGGGGCCCTGGCTTGTGCCTGGGGTAGGGTGGGGGATGCTCGGCGCTGCTGGGTGGTGGTGGGCTGTTCCTCTGGGGTTGGGGGGCTCTCCGGGGATGGGGCCTTGCGTTGGCCCTCCTGGCGTGGTGGGGGGATTGCTGTTCTGGCTGGGCTGGGGCCCGCACTCTCTGTGCTCCCGTGCCTTTCCGGCTCTCGGGCGTGGGGGGCCCCCGCGTGCCCTGGTCTAGGTGTCTGGCAGGATTGCTCAGCGGACGTTTCTCTCCGTGGCTCCATGGCGAGTGTTGGGGGGTCCGGACTGCTGCTGCAGCCCCGGTGGGGGGCCTTGGCGTGGGGATGGCCGGGCTCTCTCTCCCTCTATACATTCCATCAACATCCACATCAGCAAAACATAAACACTCACCTGAGCACAGGTGTCAGCTCACCTCGCACTAACAAAATGTGTGATGGAACGAAAGGCTTTATTTGTGTCAGCTTCTATGATTGTGTGTGAGCTGCAGTGATATTGTGTACATTTTGGACAACTTTAAAGGTAAAGATAATTTCAGCCACAGGTATGTGTGTAACTACTGAGTTTGTGTGTAGACAGGCCCCACCCATTCCAGTTTGCTATTTAGACCAGGTTGTTCTATGATGTTACTACCCTCTGTTATTATCTTTTTTTTTCTCTAATCCCCCCTCTTTTACACCCCCCCCCCGCCCTGTTTCTGTCTGGTTCAACAAAAAAAGAAAAACGATACAACATAATCAATATAAATAAAGTTTAGTATAAAATACAACAGGGGTTTATACTTAATAAACCCCTGTTGGAACTTTAAATCTGTCCAACGCAAGAGCCTCTCAGCCCGTATCTGTTAGCTCAGTTGTTAAGACAGGACAAGTTTTAAAAAAAAAGCCAAGCTCAGTGTATCGCTAGTGTAAATCTATCACTTTGAGCTGGATGTCAGCTCAGACGAGGAAGTGAAGAGCTAAATGGACCGAACTTTCACTAATTTAAAATCCTTTACAATTGTGATCAAACCTGTCCTCTGTTGGCTGTTACTTGATCGTTGTATTTTCTGTTACTAGTTTTAATGTTTCAATGCTAAAAAGCTTTTAAACAATTGTTACTTATTTCAGACATTCCCACACTTTGTTTTGTTCAGTTTATTTAAGCTTATTTGGTTGTTTTGTGACAACCTCCACCAGTCACCTTAATAAAAGGCTGTGCTGCCATCTTAACTCTACCATTTCCTCAGATCAGGGACTTAAAAGGAATCAACAAAAATACACAACTTTTCTTTCTTCTTGTATTCTTTCCTGAGGTGAGACCTGTTGCAACAATAACTGTATGGATTAAACTGTCAGTCTATAGTGAACCTAACAATATTATGTCTTTTTGAGCAAATATGGATATCTAAGAAACTTTTTAAAAGACTCACTCCAATGAAAATTGTGTTCTTGGAGTGTTTAACATGTTATTGTGGCATTTTTCTCATGATGGAGATCATGAACAGAAAACATTTAGTTAAGTTTCTGAGTACTTTTTATTCAAATTGTTGTGAATCAAAAGCAGATGAAAAAATGTAGTTTAAAAAAAGGCTTGTTGCTGTGACTTAGAAGCAAAAATCAACAGGGCACCAAACTGCATGCTCCGCTCCATTCTGATGCATTTACTTGCAGGCAAATAGATCCACATCTGAGCTGGTATCTGGATCAAATATTAGCTTGAGGTTTTGAGGGACTACAAGCTGTAAACAGAAAACTCTCAGCAACCAAAAGGGGAAAGGTCCAAGCCATGCATCAGAGGGGAATTTCTTATGAACTGCTGATACTCTGCAGAAACTATGTCCTAGAAAACAACACAGAATTTTTCATTTTGGCTAAAACAGCATAATCTTAATTAAAAGACCACTGGGAATGCTTTTACAAAAGATAGAAAGATAATTTGAGTGGGACGTAAAAGGTATGGGCTCAGGGCCAATAAGAATCTCAGGGTATTACAGTAATTTACAGTAATTCCATCCTCCTGTAGTAACTCGGATTCACCTAAAATGTGGGAGACATGATGGTTTTTCCCATATTACATTGTGTGGAAGGCTGCAGAAAATGTTTGTCATTTGTGTTGGGACTTCTCAGTTTATTTTTAAACCACAGTGAACCCAGGAGCCATCAAAGCTGAAAGTTTTATTAGTCTGTAAATGACAGTAAGTCCATATGAACTCATTGAAAACCTCCATGTTTTGGTGGAGCTCCATGAGAGATTCTGCCTGTCCTCCTGGCTTTTCCTGTCTTCTTCCTGCTTTTTAAACAAATATTTATATTCTAAGGTTATTTTTAACACCTAAAATGAAACTAATTAGTGCATTTTAGTTTTTAAATGCATTAACTGAATATAAACCAAATCAGCACCTAACCTCAACTGTGTGTCAAAACCTCAACGTTGGGAAATTATGATTCAAAGCTGAGACCAGCAGGCCCTGCTTCATTCATCTATGAACTAATTAAAAAGCCCAACATTGAAAAGAGTTTTGAGAGTGTGACTCAAAACTGCTCTAGTTTAACATATTTACACATTTTACTTACACAGCATGCAATTCTTCATTTCCCAACTAGGAGGTGCAATTCCTCTTCCTTAGCTTCAACAACAGTTTTTTACATGATCTTTATCACTTTTTCTTCCTCCCTTAAATCACTTTCTTTGTATTTTTATATTTTTCATGGTGTATACGTTTTTTTTAATTCTTAATAGTATTTATATATTTCTTTTTTAGTCCAAAAGCTGATGTTTACACTTTATTCAGGTTTCTGTGTCCTGTCATATTTTTGTGTGAAGAATTTGTTTTTTGAAAGTTGATCTTTACTCTTTGAAGCACTTTGTCTACTTTTATGTGACGAGTGCATCACAAATAAAGTTTGATCAGATTTGTGAACTTTGGGATTTTAACCACCGCTGCATTTCACAGTTAAAATTTGTTTATTTTTCAACAGCTTGGCTTTTTGTCCATTTATACATATCAAAAATCTGTTTTGCAGCTTGAAAGTCATTGGAAAGATATACATTGACTATTTAAATTGTCAATTGATTCTCATAGATTAAAAAAAAAAAATCTCAGCAAAGATTAGTAATTGCATGTAGGTTGCCTTCTTTTTGTCTCGTTTTGTTGGCATTGTGATTGTGTGCTTTGGATGATTTGTTGTTTACTCATCTCAACTTAGGCTAACTTGAAGGTGTCTGACTAATGTTGTGTTTAAGATCTGGAAAAAATCTATAGAGTTCAGGTCAGATGATGTGTTCAGATCGGTCAATGAGCAGAGACCAGTAAGGGTGCATGGCACACTGCATCTGTCCTTTTTAGACATGGCCTCTTATTAATAAATGTTTGAAGTCCCACTCCTATCATCTTTGCTGTTTTTAGGTTAATCCTGAAAACTGTGTTGTCTTTTAGGTCATATTTCTGAAGAGCAGCAGGAGTTCATTAGAAATTCACCTCTAAGTTGTGGGCGGGACCGTAGGCATAGAACAACCCCCTTTCCCTCCCTGTTGTGGAACAGAGCAGATAGTTTGAGGCCTACCCAGTGTATGTTCTCTATCTCAAAAAAGCCCATTTTAAAACAGCTTTCTTTTCATTTGCTCTTCACAATAAATTAAATAGAAAATAGTCAGAAATGTCATTTTAATAATAATTTTCTTTATAAATGTCCTCCATCATCAGAAAAGAGGCCACAAGAATATGCTAATAAAACTATTTCCATCTGAGTCTTCAAAGTTTTAAAAAATATTATTAAAAAAAAAAAAATTGCATTGTGGTTGCAATCGGGGAGAATGATTGCACGCAGATAGAGTTTGTTTTCCTGCATCAGCATCAGTTAGGTTTCAAGGCTCAGCTACAAATCTGTATTTTGCTTCATTTCATCCCCCAGCTCTGTTATTCCTTATGGCAGACAACTCATTTGATGCTGTTATATTTCAATTTGGATGAACATTATGTGGACAGATTCTTAGAAACAGACAACTACACAGAAGTCTGTCATGCTTAAGGAAGGTGTGTTGTGTGCTGACATGCTCAGAAAACATGTCAGGTTATTGGTTAAATTAATACAGCATCTGTTCAAACTATCAAACATAAACAAGTCAAAATGAAACTGGAAGACTGACTATCTCTCGGTGAATTTATAATAAACAATAAAAAGTCAAGTGTTCATAAACTTGTGGTTTTGACATTTTGTTTACTTAAACCTCAATGGACATCTGTGACCAAAATCAATCACGTGGTTTGACCGCATCACATCTCCTTCACCTGCTTGTAGACGTTGTCTATGCTGCTCCTCAGCCTTCTTCACCAGAGTCTCTCTACGTGGGAGTACTTTGACCTTATCACTATAGGACACTATTATGCAGCTTTTTTTAGTTCAGTCCCATCATTCAGCACGCCACAATGATGGGAAAAATTCAGCTAAAAGATCAAACCACAATCAATAATTTCACAATCTTTAAAACACCCAGAAATGCATTCACAAATGTATTGTTTCACATGAAACAAGGCTGTTCATACACTAAAATATCAATTTCTTTTTCTTTTTTAATTTAAAAATAACAGTTTATGGTAAATATGGTGACATAAAAAAACGTTTTCCGTATGAAACTTTTTTAAGGAAAATCTGCTGATTTAAAATAAGTGTTCTGACACTTGAACTAATCTTATCTTGGTTTTTAACAAGGAGTATGCAGAATCACATACTCCTTTTCAGACAGTAAACAGGTAAAAAGAAGTTCTATAAAGAAGAAACTTTTTTATCTTATTGTCATACATGAAATGTGTTTATAAATGAGAACAAAACAGGAATTATCCAAACAGTTTTTATTTCACTCTTGCTCCTTCAACCTTCAAGACAGTCAGTCGAATGATTCATGAAACATTTAGTTAAAAAAGCTTTAGAATATTTTGTCAAGACAAAAAATATTTTAAAATAAGAAAAAAATATACATAAATATATAGTATGTACAATATATACAATAAAAAAAAACATCTGATCACGTTTTATTTTTCTTAATTTTGGCTGGAAACCACATTTCCCTGTTTTTGTCTTAATACTACAGTGATATGTCAGTATTTTTCTCCTAAATCATCTTTTCTCAGATGCTCACTATCACAGATTCCAGTGGACAATATATTTCATTCTCTTGTCTTGCCACTTATTGTGTCAGGGTTTCCTGGACTGCCCCTCATTCGGATGTCCTCTCGACACAGCGGGCAGGTTCCAAACTGCAGCAAGACTCTGGAAGTGCATTGGGAACACAAACACTTGTGGCCACAGGGCAGTGCACTTTTGACTGCTCTCCACATGCACACCACACATGTTTCGTCTGGAACCAGAAGACAGGAATCAAGGTTATCTTACTGGAATCACGCAGACAGATTTCACTGAGCTGACAAGCTGCAATAAGATGCTTAAGAAGGGATTCTTTTCACCTGCTGACATGTCCATATCAAGGCAGGAGATGCACTCATCAGCTTGTCCAGATGTTGAGGTGTTAGCATTCCAGTTGCAGCTGTCTTTAGGTGAGATGGGAAGCTCAGGTATGGAAACAGGACAGGACTTTCTTCTATAAAACCCTCCTTTCATCTCAGAACCTGCAGCAATGAGGTAAAGCAAACGTCAGTTACAGAGCGTATCCATGATTTTCACATTTGAATAGAGAATAACACAAACATGTCAGATGTTGTGAATATGATTAGGTAAACATACCAAGCAGAAATATGGAGCGTGTCTGTCCATAGATGTCTATCATGGCCCAGAGGGGCTGACCGAGGTCCACTCCTGAGAGCAGTTTGTGCCTCGTGTTGTTGCTTTCTAAGTATACGCTTCCACCTGCAGAGACCCAGAACACCAGCTCTGAACCTGCAGAACACTGGGACTCATGCACAGCAGCAGCCCAGTGGCCCCTTTTTGGTGAGATTCGGGATGGCCATCGCAGGCAGAGGCAAAGATCTGGCTGAAGGTGGCACGCTGGTGAAGCCGATTCGCATGGCTCCTTGCCATCTAAACACTTCATCCTTCTGCACTCGAACACGAATCCTCTCCTGGAGCCTCACCGGGCGGCTGGTGAACACCACGCCATCTCTGAACGTGTCGCCTGTCCTCTCAGCCTGCAGACCGTCCGAGCTCAGGTGGATCCGGTCTCCAGCAGCCCGACTGTGGAAGGTCAGGGGTCCGAGGCAGCGACACCTGCACTTATGAGTCGTCACTGAACCAACTGTTGGAGAGCAAAACCAAAACAGTTACTTTTAATGCGCATACAATGGCGAACAACAAATCCATAATGCCAAATTCTGTTCCTCAGAGGCAATCCTTTATTTGTCATTCATTTAAGAGTTAGTTAATAACAGGGTTAATAGCTGCAATCAGTCCAAAAAATCCAAATTAGCAAAAAGGTGAAATGGAAATTCCTCATGTATTTAGTTTGTAAAATTCCTAGAAAACAGACATCCGTAATTCATAAGTCATTTTGGGCTGACTTTGTATCCACATTTTTTACATTTGCTCGCCAAATTGAGACCTTTTTGTGAGGGTTACATCCAATTTGCATTTCACAGGCTGTACACGAGCGTTGCTAGCAGGCAGCTGGACAATCATCAATCACTGTCTCCATCTACCTCCTCCTGCCTCCAAACAATATTGCTGTTTCTCCATCCATTAAGATTTTACATCAACAACAATACATTTTATAAAACCTATGGAAGCCCATACCTGCAGAACCAGCAACAGCTGTCACTATAAGACACTCACACAGAAGTTAGCTGCATAATTTGAAAATTTAGTCAAGTAACTTTATAAAAAGCTAATACTTTTCTACAAACATTATAGTTATAAGTTGTTTTAAAATGCTAAGAAAAATGTGTCATCTTCCTTGCTTGATGCATCATGTAGGTCAGTTATTATGTCACATTAAGAAAACTTCCACTCAGAAATGAGTCACAAAGAATGGAATTTTACTTGAGCAATTTGTGGATTACTTCCAGTCAAAACACCCATAAACTTCTTTTAAAAGTTTCCTTTATTTACTTTTTCATTACGTCTTCCTTTTTTTCAGCTTCCACTCAACCTCTTATGTGAGTTTCTTCTCTTCTTTTACATTTAAAAGTTGTATATTATAATAACTGTAATGATAAGAAACTTCTACTAAAAAACAGTCATTCTGCCTCAGTTTGAAATTTAGAAGGTTTCAAAGTTTTACATCTTAATTCGTGGAAGAAACTAAAACTGATACTTCAGAGGGTTAAGAACATAAAAACAAAAAGAAATTCAGATAGATACACATTTTCTAGCTCTATTCTTGAAGTAGAAAAGCATCTCACCAGAATTCTTCTGTTTGTCTCTCTTCTCCATCTTGAACAACAATTCATGAATCTTCATCTGCTCTGAGTTGCGCTCAAGCACTCGTCAAACTGTATATCAGTGGGTGTGTTTGCTGCTTTTAAGACAGGCCAGCACGTGCAATTTGAAAACACAAACATGAATCACATGAAAGCAAAAGAGGCGGGACTAAGGGAAGGACCAAGCCTTGGAAATTTACTTAAAACAAAATACAGAGCAGACATGTGATCACTTATTGTTCCAGTTAATGTGTCATTTATACACTTTTTATCTTTATTAAACATTTTAAATAAGCAAAATAAACCTGAACTGAACTATACTTGACCCACTATTGTAGATTTTTCATCCATTTGTAACTTTTTTTTTGGCTGACTTTTTAAAATAAACATTGGGTATTGATGCAACAGATTTTCTGAGATGATTCTTTCCTCTTTTTTAATAAAGAAAGTGTTTTGTGTATGTGTTAGCTTTGACATATCATACATGACTGCAGTGTAAAAAAAATACAAATTTGAGTTACGAGTAATAAAGTGAGGGAATAAATTATACAAAGTCCACATGAATCATCTGATTTATGGAATCCCCTCTCATTGGAAATCCCACCAGTTGCAATAAAAACCACCAAAGCCGCAGTTGATTTAGAGGAATTGGTCACTCTGCAAGGAAATGAAAGTAAACGAGGGCACGTGTCTGTAAAATTCTGCATTTGTTACAGAGAACTGGACAGAAGTCGTGTCTCCTCCCCACAGCCGGGTAATCTGTATTTGTTTTAAGCGTCACTCCTGCTCACTGTCACATGACTATGTGAAACAACCACAGGAAATCGCGGATGAGATTACCATCCCTGGAAAATACCCCGCCTTTGTGCAGCAAGGCCCCTCTCTTTGCCCTCCCCTGACAGTCCAAGCTACAAATCAAAAAGTAAATGATTATGTCAGCAGGTGTAAACATTTACAGAGCACGCACACGGAGGGAGATTTTTGAGGTGAGGTTTAGGACATCAAATGTGCTGGTAAAAAACTCCTGCAACACATTGTGTCGAAAGTTTTAAACTGAAACAAGTTCTGAATATACTCAGATTTTAGCACAGAATGGGGAACACAACGCCCCTGTGGCACATCAAACTATTTAGTCTGACCTGCTAAACTGGAAAAAAATTATATTGATATCCCTCATTAATGTTTTCTTTTCCTGTAATTCTGGTGGGCTCCCATAGAGGTCACACTACAAATAAATTGATTTTAGTTTAGAAGCAAAAAGTTATTATGCATTCATGTAGTGTTGAAAAATTTGTCATTTCTCTGATATGTGTCGGACAGTCATTTTTTCAATTATTCCAACGCCGCACGAATGCAGCTTTCTCTAACCCATTAGTGCAATGGAAACTGAAATTAGAACAAAAGTCACAGTTTTGATATAAAAAACCAAAATGTTCTTTTTTTAATAATTATTTTCAATAAAAGTTAAAACAAGTTTTCATTTAAATTCCATGTTATTACTTTTTCTTTTGAGTTAGATTACCAAAACACTCCACACATCTGCTCCTGATCCTATCTTTCTATCACACTTTAAAACCTTTTGTGGCCTATGAGTCAAAAACTTTGCCCTGTTTTAGTATTTAAAGCTAAAAGCAAGATTATACAAGACAATCTTACCTTGTATTTTGAAACCAAACAAGAGGAAAAGACACTAAGGTTCCCTAAAGACTGACGAACCTGCCATCAGCAAGGTATTTTTTAATGATTTTGTCAGCCCTTTATCTTATTTAATTCCACATTCAAATGTGCCAAAATGTGTGATTGCCTGTCACCGGGTCTAATTTAATTTAATTTAATTTAATTTAATTTAATTTAATTTAATTTAATTTAATTTAATTTAATTTAATTTAATTTAATTTAATTTAATTTTTATTTATATTTTCAATTTATATATTTTTTTCTTATCTTTTCCAGGTTAGGCAAGGCAAGGCAAGGCAAGTTTATTTGTATAGCACATTTCATGTACAGAGACAATTCAAAGTGCTTTACATAAAACATTAAAAGAAACAATCAAAAGAAAGTAAAAAGATTTTAATTTAAAACAAGCATAGATAAAAAGTGCGGACGTAAACTTTTGAATACATATTAATCAAATGCAACTGAGAACAGGTGAGTCTTTAACCTGGATTTAAATACACTGAGTGTTTCAGCAGATCTAAGGTTTTCTGGAAGTCTGTTCCAGATCTGTGGTGCATAGAAGCTGAATGCAGCTTCTCCATGTTTAGTTCTGACTCTAGGAACTGATAAAAGACCCGGATCTGATGATCGGAGAGGTCTGGCTGGTACATACTGGTCAGGAGGTCAGTCATGTATTTTGTGCTTAAACCATTCAAAGCTTATAAACCAGTAACAGAACTTTAAAGTCTATCCTCTGAGAGACAGGTAACCAGTGTAAAGACCTCAGAACTGGACTGATGTGGTCTACTTTCTTGGTCCTTGTGAGAACCCGAGCAGCAGAGTTCTGAATAAGCTGCAGTTTCTGATGGATTTTTTGGTAGTCCTGTAAAAACACTGTTACAGTAATCAAGTCGACTAAAGATGAAAGCATGCACTAGTTTCTCAGGTCCTGCTTAGACATCAATCTTTAATCCTTGAGATATTTTTGAGATGATAATAGGCTGATTTAGTGACTGCCTTAATGTGTTTATCAAAATTTAAGTCTGAGTCTATCACTACACCAAGTTTCTGGCCTGGTTGGTAGTTTTTTAGTTGAATAGATTGAAGCTCTGTAGTGACGTCTAACCTTTTTCTTTAGCCCAAAGACAATAACCTCAGTTTTGTTTTTTTAATTGAAGTAAGTTGTGAACATCCAGTCATTAATGTCCTCATGCATTTACCAAGAGCCTGTACAGGGCCTCGGTCTCCTGGTGTCAGTTTAATATATATCTGTGTGTCATCTGCATAGCTATGGTAACTAATGTTGTTGTTCTTTATAACCTGGGCCAGTGGGAGCATGTAGATGTTAAATAGAAGTGGTCCAGGATGGAGCCTTGGGGCACTCACATGTAATTTCTGTTGGCTCAGAAGTGAAGTTACCAATTGACACAAAATATTTCCTGTTTTCTAAGTACGTTTTGAACCAGTTTAGTACTGGTCCAGTGAGACCCACCCAGTTTTCCAGTCGTCTGAGTAGTATTGCGTGGTCGACTGTATCAAACGCAGCACTGAGATCCAGTAAAACTAGCACTGACATATTTCCAGGTTAAGCGGAATAGATTTCTTTATTGTCATTATACTTGCGCATGACAAAATTCAAGGTGACAATCACGGTAAGTGCATAATAAAAAGACAACAATAAAAGGTAAAAACATAAATAGTGCAAGGAAACAGTGCAAATACGTGCATACACATGTGTACAAATGTAATTAATTAATTTCATAGTGTTTTATCTTTAAATCAAACAATGATACTACATTTTTTTGGGAGTTTATGAAGTAAAAACAAGGAGGTGGACTTTTTTTAATATACCTGTTTAAAGTTTTTTATAAAAAGAAGTTGCCATTTTTTTAAATCATACGCCTATGACAGAACATAATTTCATATTTAATATAACATTGCATTAAAATGCGGGAAACCAAGACTTACAGTATTTCTTTAATTTTTTAGGACACCTTCTTTAAAGGTGTTAGTTTGTGATATCTCATATGACTTTTTTTTATTAACTGAATCACAGGCAATAAAGAAAGTACTAAATCCTTTAAACTAGTAAAGTCCACGTGAGTTTGTCATACTTTGGTTTCTTTTTTGCTTTTCTCTCCTTTGTTTTGCTCAAAGAGCAAGCTGCCTTACAATAAAAATCCTTATTTCAGCCAAACTTTCATTGACATCTGAAGCTCTGCTTGAACTTTGGGTGACATAAGAAACATGCATAAGAAAACAAAAGATGACCTGAACACTAAAATCTTAAAAATGTTGTATTTTGGTTGTGTTTATGACTTATTTCAGTGGATGAAGAAGCAGCTATTTATGTGGAGTGTTTTAAACATGTTTTATTAAACCTGTTGTGTCTTCTCTAAGTTTACATGAAATGGAGAAGTTCAATCAGCACATTTCAGAGTTGAGGATTTACAGTAAAGAGCCATCGTTTAGTCAAAGGACGATCTCCACTAAGGTGAGTAACAAATCATAGGTTGTGATTGTGAAAGAGTGCTGTTTGCTTTTTATTTGCCCTTATCAATGAGTTCACCTTCACCTTCAGTGAATTCTTAATCCATTTACAATAATCCCCTCACCACAAACGCATGAGCTTTTGTGTGTATGTGAAACTTATTTCAACGCTGTCACATTGCATATTTGTGGGGAGAAGTCACTAGAAACAACCAAGAACAAAGTTTGTTTTGAATTTCAAACAAAATGTGTCCTTTCTGGATGTCTGTTCAGAATATACTAATGTGTTTTTATATTTAGAAATAGATAATTAAAAAAAAAATGTCTCACAGTCGATAAATTAAAATTACAGGTAAGGTGAGGCTGCACATAGAAAAGAAACATTTTTAATTTAAGTTGTTTCACCGATCATGCATGACACAGTGGTGATGCATCTTTTACAATCCTTTTAAAATCTATCAGAAAAGAAGATTTTATTAAAAATACACAGAATATTTTTTGCAAAAGCCCCTCATTAATTTTTCTTTTTTTAATTTTATTGTGCTTGAAGTTTCTACAAAGGTTAGATACCAACAGTCTGTAATTCACTAATTTTGGTTAAATGTAGAGGATATAGAATACAGTGAGGCAAATAAGTATTTGAACACCCTGTAATATTTCAAATTCTTCCACTTAGAAATCATGGAAAGATCTGAAATTAAAAAAAAAAAAAATGAAAAATGTCATTAAATTATTTTTTTTATTACTTTTTTTTGTATGCTAATGCTGCAAATAAGCGTCTGTCTATCAGCTAGAACTCTGATCTTCAAAGATTTGTTAGTCTACCTTTTAAAGCTCCACTTATTATCCTAAATTAGAAGAACCTGTTTGAGGTTGTTAGCTGCATTAAAGCACCTGTCCACATACAATTAGGAAGACTCCAACTACTAACATGGCCAAGACCAAAGCGCTGTCCAAAGACACCAGAGACAAAATTATAGACCTCCATAAAGCTAGAAAGGGCTACGGGGCATTTGCCAAACAGCTTTAGGAAAAAAAAGATCCTCTGAGTTATTACCAGAAAATGGAAGAAGCTAAACATGACTGTCAATCTTCCACAGACTGAAGCTCCATGAAAGATTTCACTTCATGGGGTCACAATGGTCTTTAGAAAAGTGAGGAATCAGCACAAAACCACATAGCTGGTCTAAGATCTGAAAAGGGCTGGGATCACTGTTTCAATCATGTTCTTGATCATCATGGTCATAGTTTGAAATCATGTGTGGCACGGAAGGTACCCTCTACTTAAACCAGCTCATGTTCAGGCCATTCTTAAGTTTCCCAATGACCATTTGGATCATCCAGAGGAGTCATGGGGGAAAGTCATGTGGTCAAATGAGACCATAATAAAACTTTATGGTCTAATTCCACTCGCTGTGTTTGAAGGAAGAAAAATGAGTACTATTCCAAGAACACCATCCCTACTGTGAAGCATGGGGGGGTGGCATCATGCTATGGGAGTGTTTATCTGCTCATGGGACAGGACCACTGTGCTGTATTAAGGAGAGGATGATCAGGGGGATGTATTGCGAGGTTTTGGGGAACATCTTCCTTTCTTCAGTTAGGGTATTGAAGATAAGTAGTGGTCGGGTCTTCCAACATAACAGTGACCCACAGCCAGGATAACCAAGGAGAGGCTCCGGAAGAAGCAAATCAGGGTTCTAGAGCAGCCTAGCCAGTCTCTAGACCTCAACCCAATAGAAAATCTTTGGAAGGAGCTCAAACTCTGTGTTTCTCAGTAACAGCCCAGACACCTGACTGGTCTAGAGATAATCTGTGTAGAGGAGTGGGGTAAAATCCCTCCTGCAGTGTCTGCAAACCTAGTTAAAAAAAAAAAAAAAACCTGCTGGAAACCTTTGACCGGAGTTACTGCAAATAAAGGCTACTGTACCAAACATTAACATTGATTTTCTCAAGTGTTCATTCATATTGCAGTAGTATACAAAAACATTATTTTAAAAAATCTTACAATGGGATTTCCAGATTTTTTTTTTTTAGATTATTTCCCCCACAGAGGACATGCACCTAAGATTAAAAAAAAAAAAAAATCAGACCCCTCCATGATTTCTAATTGGGAAAAAGGTGTTAAAAATACTTATTTGCCTCACTGTACTGTATATTTTGGGGGGATCTTAATTTATAATACTTCTGATGTATTCTAATTCATTACTAAAAAATCAAATACAAAATTGTCTTTTTATATATTCATTTATTAAAAAAAGAAAACACAACTCGAAACCACGTCACAGGACTCATACGCTCCAGTTTCAGGTATGTCATCCTGCAACTTTGCAACTTAATAGCCGGTTCAGAGTGAGTGAAAATGAAGAAGTGCATGAATCTATTTGTCTACAAGCGGATGCATCAGAATGGAGCTTATGACCGGCTGATCATAGCTTCTACATCACTGCTGCAAGCTTTATCTGCTACTTATTCACAACAATTTGAATAAATAAATACTCAGAGTTGTAAATTCAGGCTTAATTCTCTTTATATATGTCCTCTATCATGATGCCACAAGAACATGTTAAAAACATGTCATGAAGACTGCCTCAGTCACCAGATCTCTCCCTATCCTGCTTGTTTGTGATTGGCCTACCACAGGTTTTTACCATGTAAATGTGTAAAGTTTTCATTTTCTTGGTGTTATTCCAGGACCGTCCTTCAGTTCGGTATCAGTGATGTCACGCTCACATTAAAGACCTTTATATTAACCTGCAGCATCATTCCAAGTATTTCTACAAACACAATTGGTTTAAACCAAAGGGTACTAGACTGTATTTGTTCATTGTGTGATAAATTTACTAGAGAGCATTGCTTAGATGGATGTGCCTTTTTTTCTGAATGCGTGCACATTTATCTTCTTCTGCTCCTCCTCTGTGTATTTCAGCAGCAACACACTCGGTCAGACATGGCAGGCCATCAAAAAATCTACTTGTTCCCAGTACACCTGTTCAAAAAACTATTAATCTGCTGCCGTCCAATAAAAAGCTTAGCTCTGGCTGAGGAGCCAATAGAAAGGCAATGAAGCTGCGAGACCGAGGCCAATCCCAAGCCGCATTCTAATGCGGACAATCTTTATCAAGGTACCACTCCATCTCCAGATGCTGCTTATTTATAATTTCTGAGAGGAGAGGCTGCAGGAGGAGTCTATCAGAAGGAGAAAATCAACTCAGGGGCGTCCAGAAGGCTCGCTAAAACTTTGGATATGGATAACCTTGGTGTAGTTGTATGTTTGGCTTTATTAGTAGGCATTGGGAACTGAGTGAAATCAGTGAGTTTAGTCGTTTCGGCCCGGTGTGACAAAGTACCTAATTGTGGTGCACCAAAGACCATCTCTGGAAAATCTGAATCTTTTGGATCTAAGTGGATGTGTTGCTGATACACGGAGACACGATTCAAACACCTCCCATGGATCCAAACATCCAGGGGTCTTTCCTCTTCAACAACAACCTGAACCAATTCCCATCCGACCTTAAGGGACCCGTGTGCCAGTACTCCGTGCCCAACTCTTTCTACAAGCTCAACCCAGGCCTCAACAGCCAGCTGCAACCAGGGACGCCACACGGCATCAACGACATCCTCAGCCGCTCCATGGTGGGAGTGGGCTCCACTGGCACCACCACGCTGCTGTCCGGGTACTCCACCATGGGCGGCTTCGGCCCCTCCGTGACCAGCACCTCCATGTACTACAACCGAGACTACAACCCTTCTTTGGGCAGCTTCTCCAAGATCGGCGCAGAGTGCCCGATGAAGGGTCGCAGCGTGAGCTGCTGGGCAGAGAGCACCTGTGAGTGGAGAGGACGGCAGCAGTGCACCAACAGTGAGTGTCAGCCACCAGGACTAGCTCTGCTGGGTTTGTCTGTGAGGCGTCACACAGCACAGGTCAACCAGAAACCCACTAAAGTAAATTTAACACTGGAGCTCCAGAGTTTATGTTCTTTGATTAACTGTAACTGAAAAGTTATAGTAAGGTAAAAATTTTGAGTTTAAGCGTCAGCTGTTTTTAGAACAGTATGGAGGTAAAACTTTTCTTTACTTAAATTTAGACACTTTGACCGTCAAATGTAATTGTTTTGTTGATTATTTGGTCAATTTCATACCCTCACTTCTGTGAATTTGTGTTTTTCATAAACCAAAAATGTAACAACTGTTGCAGACATTCCGTACTTGTCATGCCAAGCGGTTTATAATGGTTTGACATGGCGATGACATTAAGATTGCAACGCTATTTCTCGCTTTGACCCCCTCCAGACAGCGGCTCTCTTGTGGAAATGCCCAGCAGGAAGAAACACACCAGACCAACATTCAGCGGTCATCAGATATTTGCTCTGGAGAAAACCTTCGAACAGACTAAATACTTGGCTGGACCAGAGAGAGCGAGACTGGCGTACTCTCTGGGAATGACTGAATCCCAAGTTAAGGTCAGAGTGAAAACACACTTAATGTAAATAATGAGTTTAAAAGAAGCATCTTGAAAGTTGATGATAAAGTGATCTATCTCAAATGATTTGAATTTAAATGCAGTGAAATCAGAAGAGATTTGAGTAAAGATGGAACAGCAGGTTATTTATCTTATGGATTACATGCAGAGTAATGCCTTCCATTGATCACAACACGACATTTGTGTGTCAGGTGTGGTTCCAGAACCGACGCACCAAATGGAGGAAGAAGAGCGCCTCTGAGCCCACGTCCACGCAGGCCAGTCACGTCGGACAGGGCGGAGAGGCCTCCGAAAACGAGGTGGAGGACGAGGAGTACAACAAACCGCTTGACCCCGACTCAGACGACGATAAGATCCGACTCCTGCTGCGCAAGCACCGCAGGGCGTTCTCTGTTCTGCGCCTCGGGCCGCATCCAGTCTGACGCACCGCGGCGGGCTTTGACACTTCAGCAGACCTGCATGCTGTGATATGTATGACTTTGATCACAGAAGTTTGATCAAACAGCAGCTGCGCATGTCCAGAATAGATCCAATGAAGCATCTCCAAAAAGGGATAAACTGTTATCACATAAATGTTTAAGTATAAGAGATACAGGGTGGTGTTTGGAGAAATTTGTGCTTCTGACATTGCTTTGTAAAAACCTGCATGATGCTATTTGTGAGAGAAAATAATAAAAAAAATTGTTGTTTTTTTAATTAACCTAAGTTGTTTGTGAATATTTTAATTTTAAAGTTAATCTTTTTTTTTTTTTTTTTTTTTACCAAAATAACATAAAAAAGCTGTTCCTTTTCTCTGATCTTCTAAATGCTTTACTTGAACACAAACTGGCTAAATGCCTTTCAAAGCCCGTTCACTGCAAATGTAATATTCAGCTGGAACAATGCACAATAAATTCCGTATGTTGTTTGTCAAAGATGGTGGTTATTTTTTGTAACAACAAAAAAAAAGATTCACTTTAAACATCATTTGATTTAAGATTGGGGGGGGGCATGAATGCTGGAGAAAAGGTTATAGGTCAAAGCCTGAGAGGTTTACTGCTGTGATGGCTTAATTGAAGAAAATGACCTCAGTAACCTGCTCCAATATAAAATCAATACTAACAAATAGACTCAGTCACTGTTTAAGATAAGTGAGTTTGGCCTCCAGAAATTAACCTTAAAAAGCAAAAAACATGTATGAATTGATCAAAGGATTGATAGTAATTTGTGCTAAACGAGTTACTAATACATGTCTTTATGTCCATCTAGTGCAGGGGGCTGCAACTATTGATACTAAAAGACTCGTTTGGGCCAGTTTATCACTAAACCTAGTGAGAACAGTCGAGTCCCACCACAGAAAAATACATTTCATTTATGTATTTGTGGCCATTCATTTGTAATATATACCCTTTAAATATTCACAATCCTTAAATCATAAAAGTGTTGTGTTTTTCTTTAGGTAGCAATTTTACATACACATAATAAAATCCACCCTGTATTAAATAAGATTCTCCTTCTGTAGCTGATTTACTTAAATAAAATATCTAAGAAAGTCAAGTTCTAGCATTGGACTTCATGGTTTTTCTCCTTTCTCTCTTAAATATAAACAAGATAAAATTGTATAAAATTGGTGTAGAACGCAATTTTTTTTCTCTGAAGATGTAAATGCAAATAACAATTCTAAGAACATTGCCTCAACTACTAGAAACTGTTGTGCAGCAACGATAAAAATATGTGCCTTAAGATTAATCTGATAATTAACCACTCTGACAGTAGGTCAAATCTTTTCCCATAATTTTGCTCAGTAATCTGACACGTTAATCTAAAAATAAATTAATCCAAACTACAAACCAATTATCTATTCAAATCCTTTGAATTTTCTTTAAAGGCTAAAGAGCCACAATGGAGGCATAAAGCAGCTGCATGTTGCTCTGAAGCCTCAGGTTGCAGACCTTTGATCATATACATATTATTATACAGTCAATGCCTCTGATCCAGTCAGCTGTAGCAGTCAAGTGTTGATCAACATTAAATTGTTTGTCCAAAATCTATTCAACTGGTTTTTATATAGAAAGGAATCAGAGTCTCAAGTTTGTCCCCAGACAGGAAATGTCAACCAACAGATGTTATTGCGAGGAAGACATTTTTAATTTAGGGAAGAACTTTATTTACAAAAGTAAAATAACACATGTAGATTGACTGAAATACAATTCAAAGTTAATACTGGCCTTAAATCCAAGCCCAATGCTGACATTATATTATATTACAGAATGGTTCCACTCTTCGTAAATGTTGCACAAATGATCGAGGCTTCACGTGAATATTTGTGAACTCATGCGTGCATGACCGTTAAACAACAGTGTTGGATAGTCCGGAGAAGCAAAACAGAACAAACAGCAAACGTTTTCTACACAAATCAAACTGATCATCCAGACATTGAAAACACATTTACTGAACTCATCGGACGGCAAAAGAAACTGCAAAAATCTAACTACCTAAAGCACTGGTACACATACATGAAGCTAATGTTCAGAATTTAGTAAAGATAGACTGCATGGGCAAACATTTGGATTCCTGATTGTTGTTAAAATGCCTCCTGGGATGAATAAAGTATTCTGATTCTGATAAGTAAACACAAGTTTGTGCCGGTGTATCGCTGAAGTTAAATAAGACTACAGCTGAAGGTTACTAAATGAAGCTGCAATTTGGGACGTGAAGCTGTTGAAATTACAATCTGGCTGTTACATAAGAAGCAAAGCAGGTGAAAAACTGCAGCAAAACTTGCTTTGAAAGTGTCACTGGCCCTTCCCCTTTCTAGTGTTATTTCTACTTCATCTTTAAAAAAACAACAAAGTATTACAGTGACCCAGCCACATGTAAAGGAAACCGTGTCAGTAAAAAAACCCTTTAAACTTTTTATACCATCCATCTGGCTTAAAGTTTAAAATAAATCTTGAACTAAAACATGAATGATATGCAAGATAATCTTGAAAATCAGACAATGTGGAGAAATAGATTTTTTTAAGTACAGACATTTTGTTGAGAAAGATTATACAGAAAGTTAGAGTAAACATTTTAGCAAATGTGTATTTCTTTTTTTTTTTTTTTTTTACAACTATCACATCCTTAAGAACCTGCAGGGTTCATTATGTTTTTGCTTCTAATCTTTAAATGTGTTCAAACTGGAGGACTAGATTTCAGCTGAGTCCTACTACTAGACCTAAAACCTTAAATAAAAATAACCAAGAAGAAAGAACAAACAATCATTTTACATTTACTTAAATGCAGACTTCAGGAACCCATGACTTCTTATCCTTTTAAATGTGTTCATTTCATACTAAACTTCCATTCTTCTTTATGAAAAAGATATAAATTACTCTTTTTTTCATATTTAGTGCTAAAATGATTTTCATTAAGGAAGATGAGGTCTATAGGTACTTTTTGGATGTGTGAAAAGCTGCAAATTAATCTAAATTTAAGCTTTGAATTTACAGTTAGAGCTAAAAAACTCTGAAATTAAATGTTTTGTATTATCTTTTATTTTTTGAAAGGCTAATTTGTTCACATGACTGCATTTTAAGTTGTAGCATTAGATTGAGTAAACACAGTTTATCAGTCACACAAAGCATTTTCCATCAGATTTAATCCTCCTCGTCTGTTCCTTCCTAATCCGTTACAGCTGTAATGGACAGGAAAGCCCTTGAGGCTTTGTTTTTGGCGACCCTAAAAATCCCATTTTCAGTCCACATGTGGTTCTCTTCCGTATTATTTCACAATAGTTCTTCGTAGAGAGTCTTTTGTGACCTTTTTAAACTAACATTGCAGTTACTGGTGCTGTTTCTATCCTTATTTTGCTCATATCGCTACTCTTCTAAAATGTGCTTCACTGCAAATGAATTAAGATCAAATGGAAAAAAAAACAAAGTTTCTGAAACCATGAAGTCTGTAGTTAAATAAAAGTAAAACAAAAAAGCATGTATATTCGTTTTTGCTTTAAAACAAATTAAAACTTTTTTATGAGCTCATATAAAGAACATTTGCAAAACCCTTGTTGTTATTGTTTTTTAAATCTTTTTTTTAATTTATATTATATCTTAGAAAAATATGTTTTTGTTAAAAGCTAAAATAACTTGTATAGTTTAAGATGAAGTATTTTTTTTTACATTCATGGTCTTATATTTTAAGTCAAAAGTAAAAATGACAGAATTTCCGTCTACATTTGAAAAAAATGAGTAGAAAAGTGGAGTTGAGAGAGGACAGATGTGTTACACGTTCCTGTAGCACTCGTCGGGTCAGTGTTGGCGATTGGGACTGGCAGGGAGAAAGCTGAGACGGCAGAGCAGACAGTTCTTAAGTGATGCTGGGATGAGCCCTGCTGGAGGCAGCTGGGTTGGTTGTAGTGAGTGATCGTGCTGATTTTCCACTTTGGCTGAGCTCAGAGGGTTTCATGTCTGCACAGAGAACATTAAGCTGCATGACATTCAAAATGAAGATAGACAAGTGCAAATTATACCAACAAACCACTCAGTGCAAAAACAAATTGAAGATTACAACGACAAATAAAAAAGCAAAAGCAATAACTAACAGCTAGGGCTGGACATCGGCCAGAATTTCCATAATTGATTTGATTCGATTCACTGGAGCCTGGATTGACTCGATTCAGAATTTTTTTCCATTTCTTTCAATCTTCTCAATTCAGTTTGATTCAATTCAATTTTGAGTTTACACAGTTTACACATTTGTTTAGAAATACATTAATAATCTATAAATAATTTGAAGCTATTCGTATTAATCTGATACAGTTCACATACTGTAAGATGTATTAGTGAAATTATAATGAGACTGTTAATACAGTGTTACACAGGGGTGAAAATAGAATTTTTTGTTATGCCAGTACTAGCACTGTGGCATTTTTGAAGGCCAAGCATTCCATACTCCATATATATATAATCCATTCATATTCGCACACACAATGCTCAGGTGACTGGGATGGGATTGAATGTTCTCGAACGAAAAATTAAACGCACCCCATTACACGCGCATCCGCATTGGACTTGTTTATGGACAAGTTCCAGAGTCGTCACACACCGACGCCTGGTTTGCAACAATTGTTCTGCCTCTCTTGGAGGGTGTTTTCATTTGGCCACTAGGTGGCGATCACGCATTACATCTGATTCACATCTGAAGAAGAAAGAATGAGCAAACCAACGGCGCTTTAGACCATAAATGGTTACTTTAAAAAATATTTCCTTAAAAGAGTTTGGAAATTCATGCCTGTGAGTTTATATACATGTTAGTTTAGTCAGCAATGGATTTTTAGGTTGACCAAGCGTTAGCATTAGCCATCCTATGGGAAATCCCATTATAGGTTAGCATCAAGCTAGCGGACTTTAGCATTTTATGGACCGATGAGTTATCTTTGAAGCTGAGACTGATTTATCGATCTAATCAACTCAGCCCTGCAAAAAAAAAAAAAAAAAAAAAATGACATTTTAAAAATGTAAACTGAAAATCAAACACGTCATTTTAAGAAATCAAAATGAACAGTTAAAAAATGAAACACTAAACGGAAAGGGTAGGTACTATAGGAGATTGCTCACCGGATGATGATATCGAGGTTTAAAATGTTTTTGGGGGATTTGGACTTCAGGGCCAACATACAAATGGGATCAAATACATCACACTTCCTTCTTCTTCTTTCTACTCACGAGGTCACAGTGTTCTCAGGCAAATGAAACCCGTCATTTATGAAATCTTAAACACTCGTGATGATTCAGATGTACAGAGAGAAACTGAGTTGGGATGTCAGACCTTTAAGACTCCGTGATCAATTTAAAGCGGACTAAAGAATCATAACAAAACAGTCCGTCTTTTAAAGAACAAATTTAAACTGCGACAAAACAAAATCATGGCCGTAAAAATGCCAATACGCTGTCAGGCGCAATGAATGCCTCTCCCGCCGACCATCCAGATGGTAATTAATGAAAGGAGGACCTGCAGTGCAGCAAGTGTGCAGCCACAGCGACAGCACAGAGAATTCAATGCGCATCTGTCAGAGAAAGGTGCTGATCGGCTGTGCTGCAACCACACACGGCACAAAGGAGAGCCTGGCTCCCACAGGCACTTCATCTTAGTTCATATCGTAGCTCCCTGTGGGACGGCCCGGTTATGGCTCCCCTGAGAGCTGAACAAGATTACTACCATTGCTATAAAACTGCCTTCTAAAAAGCATGTGTAACACACATGTATGTTCTTACCATTGAGAGTTTCAAAGTCAATGAGAATTTGTCTTCAGTGAGAAGGACAAGAAAACAGGCTGCAGGATAAAAAAAAAGACTGAGTCAGGCCACGCCGCAGATTCATTTGCTGATTAATCAAACATTCTCCCCGATTCTTACCTTATGGTCTCCCATACACACATTTGTCCCCACTGTGTTGTAAACAACCGTCTTCTCATCATGTTCACCCTGAAAAAAACCACATCATTCAACAAAAATATACAAATAGATCAAAAAATGAAATGCATATAAAAGTGTATTGTTTGCCCATAAAAAAACGAACCAGCAATTAACCTTTAGTCAGAAAACATAAAAGATTCCAGTAGTGTGATGTTGTCTTTATCTAAAGCTCCTCTATAGACTACTGATGGTGGAGCTGAAGGTACGCAGCAGGCTGTGACTGACCCTGTGGATGAAGTCGTGAGCGGAGTGTGACATGAGGATCCGATCACACCAGGCCGGACAGCGAGTGTTCATGTACTGAGTCGGTTTACTGTAGTCTTCGCTGTACGGGTAGCTGGAACAGGACAATAAATACACCGTCTGATGAAACTAAGAAGAACAGAATCGATTGAAAGCATTTTATGTCCAGAAAGCTGGTTGTACCTGGGTGGAAATGAAATGTCCTCTTCCTTGATGTCATCATGAAATGCTGTCACTTCTTTGTCATACTTCAAAAGCTAAGTGAAAAAAAAAATACGGATGAGAATCTATTTTATTATCACAAAATATAACTTTTTCTTTCTATAGAATGAAATTGGTCAAAAAGCACCAAATATTCTAAAGGGGATGAGTGATCTTACAGCTTTGCCGTTGTCCTCTCTGAATAGCGCCTGGTGCAAATATTGGAACAGCTTCTCCTCAATATGAAGCAGCACCTACAGGACAAATTCATGTCACCATAAGCAGAGCTAGAAATAAAGGAGTTATGTGTTTTATATATATGTGTCTATCTGGTCCTAGTCACCTGGTGATCATTATCTTTCTCCTCACAAAAGATTTTCTGCACTTCGTTGCTGCTGTCCTTCACGGTCTGCACCTCTGATTCAGTGCACAGATGCTGAAAGTGGAAACTTTACATCAAGCACAAACTCACAAATAAATGGTGGGAAAAAGCAAATGCTTTCACAAACCTGGACCAGACTAAGAGTGTCCAAACGGAAGTTAAAATCTCCAAACAGGAAGAAGGGTAAGGACGTGTAACGATCATCTGACAACCTAAAGAGAGTTTCCACAGATGATAAATCTTGATTATGAGATTAAATAGGAAAAGAAAATTAATTAATGCTGATTCATGCAATCAAATCATAAAATTATAATATTTTACCTGTTGATGACATATCTGAGAGCATTTTTGCGGTTGGCTGAGTAGATGGAGGGGCTGGCGTTGCAGGCAATGAGGTTGGAGGCATCGTGGAACAGGTGGATGTTGACCAAGTCAAGACCTCTGTGAGGAACAAGAGGAACATTTATAACAGGATATCATTGACTGGAAAACGGGAAAAAGAAATCAATTTATGGCAGCGTGATATCAAGTCGATAAGAATGAGTATAATAGTGAGACTTTATCAGGAAGAATGAACATCAGTTTAGAGCATCCGTGCCAAGAGATATTCAGTTGTTAACAGACATCATGGGCAATAATTAAGTCAGTACTTTCAACTTTAGAACATGGGAACTAAACATTACATTTAAATGTAAGCTAAAATATTACAATTTACTTGCTAAAACTTTAAAGGATTTGTCTCAACAAAAGAATGGTGATCGATGAGACCGAACTCATCAGTTCTGTGAAGAACAGAAAAAGTTTTTTTGCTCTACACACAGTTTTCAACAAAAACTTTAAATGCTGACTCCTTCCTTTGCATTATAAAGAAAAAGAGAGATAAATCACCTATATTTTCACATTTCTGGTTAGTGACACAAGTTTGAACATTTTTCTCTTTCTTTAAGTCATTTTGGAAAGTTTCTTAAAGTTAATTTGAAACAAATTCTCTTCTAAGATGAGGTTTGTAATCCATGTTTATATGTTTTTTTTACTGTCTCCTTTTATCACTTGTCTATGTGTTATCTGAATTTTTTTACAATCCAATTCCTCCCATAAAAGCTCATGACTGGATACGAGTCAAACTGAAACCAAAAGCAAAAGTAAGGGTAGTAAACAAGTATGGCGTACTGATTGTGGATGATCCAGCGAGTCCTCATGAAGCCCTTTCGGGACCACTTGAACTGCAGCAGAGACAAACAGTAATTAGTCACTAAACTGCAGTGAGCTGTATTCTATAAAAAAGGGATAAAATGATAAGTATTGAGTCTTCTGCGTCATATAATGAAGACTCATTTGAACCTTTGCACACAAGCTCCTATAGGACTCACGTTAGGCCAGAAATTCTTTGGGAATTTTTCTTTCTCCACAGTGGTCACAGTGTCCAGACAGCCCACATACTTGTTCTGCCCCAGCACTGCTTTGAAATCCTTAACTGCAAAGGGGTGGGAGGGGGGCAGGGGCAGAGAGAGGCAGGTGACATGTAAACGAGTGAGAAAAACATGCAAACAGCAATCAATAAACTGGTGTTAACCTCATCAGAGCAGCATACGTGATGAGAGAATTTATAAGCGGGCCATTAGACCGAGTTCGGTGGACGAAAATCGGTTTCGGGCCTCACACCCGATGGCAGCTCGGCCATGTTTATGGCTCTTTGATCAGCTTTTCAGTGGAGCTTTTTCACACGTTACGTGACTGGACTAGGCAGCAGCAAACAACAGCTTCACTTTAAAATCACAGCTCTTTGCTAAAATATGCTGAGAGGTGAACACCATCTATGAATACACACATCTTAAAACTCATTAAAGAAATGCAATGATGGTGTTTTTTAAGCTAAACTGACGCATAGCAAGCTAATTGAACATTAAAAGATGCAAGAGTGAAGACTTTTTACCATTAAAGTCATACTGGTATACATTTTTCAGTGTCTTGTGAATGAAGTACATGCTCCCCAAAGCCTGCAGACAGAAAACACAAACTTTAGTGCCAAAAAAAACAAAAAAAAAACAAATACATGTACACACATTAGCAAAGAAAAATACAAAAATGAAATCTTTTCTAATAAATGTCTATTAGATCTAATGTTTTGCATAAAAAACATAAAAGTAGAAAAAAAAATGTTCCTTAATGTCAATCCCTTTCAAATCAAGCGATAGCCCTGTTAAAACAATAAACTACAGCAGGTAAACAAGACAATAAAACTGAAATTGCATCTAAAACTTAGATAACAACTGTAAGTATAAAACGTGACCTCTTCATTGAATTCTCCTTTACGGTTCAGTGTATTTCACTGCCCACATGAAACTTTGAGGAATAAAGGTGCTCCGTGTGTGCAGGGCGACCACACGGCGCCTCACACCTCCGCGTCCAATCAGTTCTGACACCAGGCTGACAATTTTTAATGTACTAACTGCTTGCTCCACTGATCTGATTAATCGTGGTCTGCCAAATCGATAAGGACAGAAAATTAAAACCATTTAAAAGGTATTAAGCAGAGGCCCTGCTGTCTGCCAGCGTCGTTGCTGTGACTGGGGACCGAAGAGAAATCAGCGGGAGCGTGGGGGGCTCGGGGCGTGACGGAGCGCTACGCAACACCCCACCCCTTCACACTCACAACCGTTTATTCAGCCAGAGCATGAGAGATCTCTCCCTGAAGACATCATTTATCTTCCCCGCCAAAAGTCATCCTGGTTTTTAAAAAATGGACGTGTCTGCATTGTTGGCTCCAGTGAACAGCAATTAGTGATCAACTTGTCAAAACTCAGGATAGAAGAGTCAGTTGGACAAGTCTGAGGGGTGTCACCTGTGAAGGTTTCTGCACTGGATTTCTCAAAACCTTCATATTCTAACCTACAGTACATTCCTAATTAATATGCCAATAGGATTTAAGTGCCAAAAAAATCTAATTCTTTGTTTATTTTAATTAAACTCCTGGATGATATTGTGTCTCTTTGGATTACTGACATCAATCTCAGACACTTGTAATAACTAGTTTGCCAGGTAGGTTCAATCAAAGGAAAAACTAATAAAGAAGGACGTTCTACATTAAGTAGACAAAGCTTTTCCAGCAATATGGGAAAGAAAATGATCCCTCTGCTGAAAATAATGAAATAGTTGAATATCTTGGACATGGTATGACCTTGCATATTTCACCAAAAATTAAGCATCATCATCTTTCTATTTAGAGATTTGTGGCTGATTCAGAGCACACATGGGGTCATGCAGATAGAGGAACAATGAGGAAGGTTTCTACCAGGCAAATACAACCTTCTATTTGGCTCCATCTCAACAACACACAAGCAAATGGCTGCAGTAGGTCCACATACATGAAGACTCATGTTAAACAGTCTTGTTCAGTGTTGAGTGCCGTGTAACCCTGGATGATCCAGATGTGAATAGTCGGTGGTTGGCTGATGGCCACCATGTCCCAACAAGGCTGAGGCATCAGCAAGGAAGTGATTTGGGCTAGAATCATGGGGAGAGAGCTGGTCGGCCCCTAAAGGTGTGAAAATAACCTCTGAAAAGTATGTGGAGTTTCTTACTGACCACTTTTTTCCTTGGTATAAAAAGATCATCTGTGCTTTTCGTAACAAAACATCTTCATGCGTAACAATCCACCATCTCATGCTCCAACGAATACCTCTGCATCATTGGCTGTTATGGGAATTAAAGGAGATAAACTGATGGTGTGGCCCCCCACCCTGATCTAACCTTAACCCTATTGAGAACCATGGGGAGAATCCTCAAGCAAAATATCTATGAGGGTGGAGGCAGTTCACATCCAAACAGCAGTTCTAAACTCTCCAAAAAGTTCAATGGATGCACAGATTGTGAAGCTGCTATGGAGTAAGGAGTCCTGTTTTCAAATGGAATTGACTATTTAAGATGTTTGTGTTTGGAAAAGTTTTGGATTTCAGTAAAGATGACCTTCTAATTACGCCAATTTAACAAATAACCATTTTCAGTTCTTTAGTTTATAAAATGTTGTGGAACTCTGCTGTGTGTAACAGTGTGGAAAGGGGAATCTGAAGGTTTTAATTCTTGAAAAAAATACTATTTTTCAACAACATTTCAATGACTTGAGTCAGGTGCTGTCATTTGCATGGAGATTTTAGAAAAATCATAGAAAGTATAATTTGCATAATAATTTGGAATGCCTACCTCTGCATGCTTGGATTTGTTACATTGTGTGCACAGACATGCAAACTCCTCTGCAGGGGTCAGGTTTGTACACATTTTAATAAAAAAATATTGACTTTGGAGCGATCTTTTTTTTGGGATCAAAATACCATTTGTACTGGAAATATATGCAAGTCTGGACCCCCACCCTCCCCACCTCAGTGCTATTTCAGCCACTGTGGAAAAAAAAAAGCAACCCTCCAAACTCTCACGGCTTTATAACTGATGATCTCCAGCCAGGAGGAAACAAATTGAAAATCAATGCAGGTGGCACAGCCGAAATGAGAATGAGACATTAGGCAGAATGTGTGTGTTTGTATGGGTGTTGTGTGTGTGTGTGTGTGGGGGGGGCTTTTCAGGGCAAACAGCGGAGAGTGCAAACACTCGAGTGCAGGGAAAACTTAGTCCCAGCTGTCTTCCACACACCAGACACACATAATTTATTGTGCACAAATAGGCTGGGATCAATAGTTTTAATCTAGAGTTAAATGTATTGACTTTGGCTTTTCTCCCTCCCTCACACCTGGCCATTGGCTTTACCCCTCTTCTGCTTCACGCACCTTCAGTCCACAAATGAAGCCATTGACCCCTACTGTCAGGCGTGCAGCACCTGGGAGGCGGAAGGGTTAATAGTTCAAGAAATACCCAGCCACTTTCCAGAACGGGATGCACTTCGAGTGGCGGATAGTGCAAGCAGTGCTGACACACCCTTTACGGGAAAACACGGAGAAGCCCAGGAAAGAGCCTTGGAGGCGACATCAAAGTAACCTTGACGTTTTATGATGTTACAGTCCAGGTTTGGATCTGAGGACATGCTGAGAGCTGTAACAAACGTATCTTTAACAGCATCACTCCTTTCATCTACCATACTGAGCAATGACTGAAACACTGTTTTACAATACATCATTGAGATCTATGTTGCTTCCATAAGGCTGCAGCTTGCACAGGCCTGAAGTTTTACCATGATGTATGAAACTCACCCCTGAAATGTGACCACCGTTATGAATTGCTACCAAAACAAGTGCTCTAAAAGGTAATCATAAAAATTAGGTCTGTTTTGGATCAATCCATCTTGTAAAGCTTTACAACGCTTTATCAAAAAAAAATCAAGTTAACTTTACTTTTATTAAATTAAATTTAAAAAAAATGTGTTTGGATCAAACATAACTTTTAGATGATCAGCTGGAGGCTTCAGGTACTTCAATACATTGGCATTGATCTCACTGTATTGTGTGAGATCTCCATTCAGTGGAGAAGGACTCCCCCTTGTGGCAGCACAACAGAGCTGCAAAGCTTGACAGCTCTGCGAGTTTCTCACCGTGAAGCCGTCTTCTGCTTGGAACTGGCTGTCTACATAAATGCAGGTCCTGTCAAAATCTTTCAATTCTTCACTGGACTCAAGTAACCTGGAAGAAGCAGAGTCAAGCAGAGCTGTCATACAGTAGCAGAGTAAAAGAATGTTACTTGGATATAAACGCATGACAGTTTATGGAAACTGCAGTTTTATCTGGTGAGGGATACCTTAGTGAAGTGTAAAGTATACAGTCATCCTGCTGTTGCAGAAAACCATTAAAATACTAATAATAAACAAGCTATTAGCATGTCAAAGGATGACAAAAGCAAGTGTGAGCTAAAACACAATGATCAATATGTTTGTTTTCTCCAAACATACCAGAAAAAGTTTTCCGCGTTGCCCATGTTGACCATGTAGTCCTTCCCTCCCACCTCCTGGAAGTGCAGAGCAATGAACTGCGGCTTGTATTTGTGGATTGTCTGTTATAAAGCAAAGGAGACAGAGCGTTTGAATGGAGAGTTCTGTTTGGCACAGATCTTCATGGTGTTTTCTCACAGAACTCTTCACATGTAGATTGTAATTCTTACAATCAATAAGGATTTTACAAGTTGGAACTTAATCTGTTTTTTCCATAAAAAGTCTAAGATTTTAAGTTGTGGTTTTATATATAGCTTGGCCAGTGTGAGACTTATTTTCAGGTGCAACTTGTATGTGATTAAAAAAAAAATAGGTTCATACATCCATTATTTTCCCTCTACCAACCACTAGAGGCCACTGTTGATGTGCATCAGAAGGAAAATTTCATGCTTCTCCTTTTTCTTATTTGAAACAATCCTAAAAAGATTCTCTAATTTTATTCTTATTTTTATTTTTTCTCTTGTCTGACTAATGCAGAAAGTCATTAAACTGGGTCACAGAGATACAGAAGTATTGCTGAAAACGACAGTCATTCAGACACCGCTCTTGCAGTAGATGGTGAATCTCACTGGACTGACAGTCTCTGAATGACCTCATGAACCCAGACATGGAGATGTGATTACCAATGCTTTTGGAGAGCTTTATAAAATAAATAAAACTGATTTTTCAATATCTTCCATGTCTACATTGCATCGTAAATGAGATATACAGAGAAGCTTCAATGTAGCTATAACACTCAGACACACGTACATATCAACGTAGTGGCCTGACTCCGGAGTGGGGTGTGGAGCTGGGTTTTGGGTGTAAAAAAAACAGCAAGAGAGAGGCATGGAGAGCAGTTCTTTTTAGCAGAAACATGGGGGAATTATTTTTAGGTTTTTAATTTACCCATGATGGCAAAAACAAACAAACAAAAAAAAGTTCTAGCAAAAGCGCCAGTGGATCGTCGCGGAAAAATGTGCGTCTGGTGTGAATAGTAGGAGAGAGCAGCCCCCTCGCCGCTTCCGCGTCCAGTGTGAACCAGGCGTAACCTGGCACCTATTAGTGTGAATGTTCTTGAACTCACATGAAACCCACATTTTTTCAGCCCATGCCCACATCTAACCTCTCAAAATCCTTCCTAAGCCGTTTACGCTCATCTTTTTTAATGCACAGTCTTTCATGCTTTATGAAAATGTCTGAGCTGATAAAGTTGTGCTCTCCGTTAGGAAGACCACATTGAAGCCTCTAAAATCAAACAAACTTCATGTCCCAGGTTTAGATAAAAACTACAAAGAACCTCTTGTTAGAGTACTCTGTTTTTCATAGGAAAGACTAAAGCTGAATATCTTTTGATTGATTTTTGATTTGGATTTTTACTCCTCCTCCTAATGTCTTCCCAAAAAAACACAATAAATAAACACAGGTCCTGGAAGACCATGACTTTCTTCTTCTGATGGTCCACTCTCCTTATGCTGCTCTCCATGTATGCATTATGAATCAGTAAAGGGTTTTTAGGCATGTTAGCTAAGCTTCACCAAACAAAAAAAAATTAGATAAAATCCTAAACAAGGCACTGAAATCATTAAACCAAACCTACCCTGTAGAGTTCTTGCAGCCATCCATTTTGAATTTCACCAACCTGCAAATGGGAAAATGCAAAAAGATCAATTCAGAATTTATAAGATATTATTTAAAAAAAACTGTATAAAGAAAGCATTCAATTAGTGTTTAACATTTTATTGTTTTGAGGTAAAAATCAGCGTTGTAGAACAGCACTGAAAAACACAAATAAAATGTTAATACTTTATAAATAATTAACACAGATTTCCATTGAAATGACTGCTGCCTGTTAGCACTGCAAGAGCATAGTGACACAGAAATGTAATAAGCACAGTGTTTGTGCAGAGGCTTGTATGATTACCAGGCTTATGATGTAAAATAAATTCAAATCTAATTCAGTTTAGATTTGATAGCAGATTGTGGTCTGCTCTGGTACTTTACATAACCCAAAAACACTCTGTTAATCTTCTAATCTAATTTTCCATTAGCTTATCTGTCATAGTGCAAAACAGCACAAGAAACGCCAGACAAAACCTCATTTTTATCTGTGACTGCAAAAGGGGTGAGGGTTTGAGTCTGAAAAGCAGTGACCACAGGCTGACAGTAAGGTTAGAATCTAGGTGGCAGAAACTATTTTAAATAACGTGAGTTACATTTTCTTCCTTTAACCGAGGACACCTGTTCGACACATATAATGATACAACCAGAAACAACAACAGTAGTATAATAACACCAATATGTATTTCAAAAGGGCTTAATATGAGATCAAACATTAAAAAACAACTTTTAAATTAATTAAAATTGTACTTGTGACGATGTTGTTTTTGTTTTTTTGCATAAAATGTACATTAATTTTGCATATTTTTACCTATTAGGAAGGCATTTTGGGGAAAAACAATTTTTTTGGTAATAAAAAAGTACCTAAAGTTAAGAGAAAAATATTTACTGACATACACATGAAAAAAGTATAAAGGAAAATTCATGATATTTGAGGCTGAATTTATTAGACCGTACCTGCATAGATCTACGTAAGAACCTCCAGCTTAAGACACTATGTAGAAATGGTTTAAATGTTCTGCAAAATGCGGTTCTTCTATTACAAAATTTTCAAGAGAATTTGCTCACTGGCTTCCATCGAAGTAGACCCACATTTAGTGTAAGTTTAGTGACATTAGTTTACTTTAACATTAGAAAATACATATTATTAAATACTATTCACTTTGTATAAAACATGCTTATAACCAGTCAAAAAAAATATGCAGGTGCTGGACAACTATTTTTGGTTACTGCAGGAGCTGTGTCCACAGTTCTGTTTGTGCTGCAGAGCCACAGCGAGCAGTTTGGAGATTTTAATAGAAAATCTTTAGGAGCCTCGCGTGTAGGAAGCAAGAACCTTTCACAGCAACATCAGCTTTTAACCATCACTTTGCTTCCAAGCACAGAAATAAGCTGCAATCGGGTAAAAACAGAAGTAAAAAATGAATCGTTTCTGCCACATTTGATTATATTGATCCTTCTAATACTTCAAAATCCGTTTAACACTTTCTTTTGGGGGGGTATTTTGCCACGGAAGTTTTAAACTAAATAGTGCTCTGATAGCTAGAAAAACATAAATCACACATCCTCTGCTAAATAACTAAACAAACAAGCAGAATTTCCTGGAAATATTAGCGATGACTGTGTGTTTCATTGGTGGTATGTTCCAGGAAGTGAAGCCTCTCAAGTATCCCTCTATGTGAACATATCCCTCTACTCCAGAACATCCTCCCGGTGGCATATTATGGAAAAATTTGTGTCCTACTTGACTGACAGTTAACAGGATTCTCCAGTTTGGAAAAAAAAAAACTTCTAGATTCAACTTAATGAATGAGTACCTTTGAGCATCTATTAAAAAAAAAAATAATGTAAATATAAATGATCAAGTTTGATGTAATGATTTTTCCTCAGCTTCTGAGCAAGAATGTAAATTATTGTTTGATCAATGTTTTCAACAGTAATTTTTGAAAACTTATTCTCGATATAAAATGAATAAAAAAACACAGAAAGAAATACATTACTTTTGCAACATGTGGTCTTTTTGCCAACTTCTTTCATGTGACCAGAGAAAAGGCTTTGCATAGACTATTTGCATAGGATAGATGACAACGGCTCAGCTTTTTCATCTGAAAGATAGCACTTACATCATTCTTACTGCCATCAACAGATGTGTTTAGACTAGACTCTATGATTACAGCTGCATCATAGCAAACACATGGTCATCAGTTGAGATTGCATAATGCTTACTTGGCGTCTGAGCAACCTAAAAGGATTACTTTTGTTTACTATTAATGAATAGATTTTGTAGCAAAAAAAAAAAACAATTGGTGAGAAATCCTCACAGCTGAGCTGCAATGATAGTAAAGTATATTTGACAGTTTAATTAACTAGAATGAGTGATCTGAAATGTAAACTAGTATATAGCCTGAACCTTGATCTCATAAGGCAAACACACACAAGTTTCCAACTTGCAATAAAAAAAGACCAAAGACAGGAACTCAAGAATCTTTGGCAGGACAATCCGTTTTTCCACTACGGTAAAGCAAGACGGTTTGTGTTGACTTCTGCTGAAAATCCCACACTTATCCCAGAACAAATGTTCAGGCCTGCTTGTTCACAGACAGAGAGGGGCCTCAGTAAATGTTAGAACTTAACTCCCCTGGTAGAGAGATATGCATCTGTTTATGCATCTCCCACAATGAAATCTTCCATGCTTTCATTAGAGAGCTACCTCTGCCAAACGGAAATCTGGTCGTGAGCCAAATTTCCATGACTGCAAGAGCCCTCCTTCCTCCAATGCTTAAAGGTTTTCTTGAGCCAGTCCAGACCCAAACAATAAAGTACTGACTGTTTAGGTGTGTTTGGACACATTGGAGAACAGCCCAGTCAAAGTGACCAAGCCCAGATGGGAAGTTACTTTAAATTCTGGAGAAATACATGCTAGTTGACTTAACAAACATAAAAGGATTGCACATTAAAGTCCCAATTTGATCATCTTTTGGTCTAGTTAAAAACTTTTCCAGGAGTCTTGATTATATTGTTTTTAGGTTAAATTTATAAGGCATAGTTTCTCCAAAACAACTGTAGTTAATAAGAAATTCACTTCAGAGTTGCTGGCGAGAAGTAAGCCTGCCCCAGCTTCCCAACATCCATCTGTTTACATGCTTAACTTAAAGCCCCTCACAACTCCAACCTAACATTACCAGTGCATCAACAATGTTGAGAAATATTGGAGCTATCCATCCGTAGTCATCTACAAGCAGATGCATCAGTATGGAGCGGAGCATGGAACTTGTGGCTTGCCGTAGAAGTTTCTAGTCAAACCTAAAAGCTTTTTCTAACAGTATTTTACTGTCTGCTCATGATCCACAATAAGATAAATAAAGATGCAGTTGTAAGATTAATTTTATTTAAATAGGTTCACAAGAACATGTTTAAAACCCCCCAAAAAACGATTTTCATCGTCAGTGGGTCCTTAGTAATGACATTTGCATCCCTTTATTAACTTTTAATAGTATAAAACGGCTCATTTTTCAATCGAAAAAAATGTTGTTAAAATTCTCAAAAACTAACAAAAATATAAAATATATAAATATACATATAATCTGAGGTATTTTATCAAATGTAATATACTATATAGAAGTTAAAATTAATCATTTATGCCAAAAAAAGTATAATCCTAATATTTGTTTTAGATTGAGAATCAGAGTTTATGATTTGATTGCCACCATGAGTGAGGAGTGGGCGTCGGAACTACTATGACAGGTCACGTGATTCCTGTAAGAGGTAAACGCGTCTAATAAAGTTTGATTTTTTTTTTCTTCAATCATAGAAAAAACCAAAAAACTTACACTTTTAAGTCAGTGGTTGAAACGCACCTCGATGGGCTCAAACTCCATCTGACTTACATAAGACATCTCAGAGCTTGTTACTTCCTAGTAGTAAAGATGTTCGCTGCGATTAAGGCTCGGTGCGCTCGCAGCCTACGTTTCCGCGAGTTTAATCCTCCAGCAGAACTGCGTTGTGTATTCGTAACACTTTTACTTACATTATCAAAGAGGGAGCCGACGTTTGCGGTCACGAGCAGCACATCCGTGGAGGTGTCCATGTTCAGCTTTTTTGTTGCTTCCACCGTCAGCGACGAAACTCCGCGGCGTCGGGAGATACCAGGCCGACGACCGCAAACTTGCAGCAGTAGCTTATAACAGCTTAACTAGCGAGCACCAAGTCGCGACTACCAACTCTACCTCAGAAGAACGCCAACATCTCGGCAACTGTTGGGTTTTTTAGTGGGGTTCGTCCGCGGATGGCGGGCTGTCATTTCAGGTCGTCATCTTGCTGTGGAGCGGCGCGCGCGCTCACCCTCAAAGCAGTGTTTCAGGCTGAATGTTGACACGCGCGCGCGGACTTTTACCCTGCCTAGCTTAATTGGACCAGGAGCTACTTAACCGACTAAACGAGTCAGGACCTGAAGGAGCATCTGCGCTGCCTCCTCCACCAACTGCGCCGAACGTAGCCCCGCCCCCAACGACGACGTAAGCAAACAAATTCAACTTTGAACAGCGCAAGCCCAACCCCCCCGGAGGTATCCTGTTTGTTCGGACTGGCGCTAAAACCCAACATAAACACTGTTTGTTTTGAGCGGTGGAGTCTTATATTCACCAGTTATTGACGTAAAACTTACATTAAAAACTTTGCATTTACAGTAATGGCTATGAAGGCAACTTTAACATCAATTAAAAAGCGTCGGAAATGTTCACTCTGACGCAACAGGAAGTCTCCCCTTTTTAAAGTTTTCTTAACAAAGCTCTTAATCCCCCTGTCTTCACCTGGCGCGCCCTTTTACTAAATAAGAACTGTCGCCATTCAGTCTTCCATAATTATAAGTCATTCTGGCACCACCCATCACCGCGTGAATTTTTCCAGAAATCTACAGACATCACTTTTTTTAGCACCAACTCTTCTTTAGAAGTGATAAATCGATACCATATTACCTACAGCCAGTCAGATAAAAGCAGACTGTTAGGAGTCTGATTCATTTCCCACAGTACTCCTCCTGACAAGAGCTGTATTCAAGAAATATATTTGAGGTACAGGGAAAAACTGTGAAACCTTTCCTGTTAGGCTGTGGTTAAAAAAAAGCAATCCTACTAGAAGACAGTCATTGTTGGAAAACACATTTCTAAAAAAGGAATTCCTGCCTGGAAATCATTATCCTGCACTGGAATACATAAGACAAATTGGTTTTGATCCTACAAAAATAATTCTTGATGACATTTAACTTGACACAAACTTAAATACTAACATTTTTATTCCACTAATCCAAAGGAGGACTGTTTACGTCTCAGTTGGGGGGGGGTCCAAATTGAGTGAATGTCATCTCAGAAACCTTTCTTCAAGACCAAACACTAAAACAAACTGCATAAGAACTATCAGGTATTTAATTAGTGTAACTTATCAATTTCTTTAGAAAAGGTCTGCAGAAATTCAGGAAGAAAAAACTTCAACATAAAACACAGAAGTATGGTTCAATTTTTCCAAAGTGCACTTTGAACATAGCCACAAGACTTGTGTAACACGGTCCTTTCAGCAGATAAGACTGAAGTGGAAAAATTTTGCCAGAATGCGTGCTCTGCTGTGAAAAGCAAACACTTCATGGAACCTGTCACAGCCAGAGATTGAGAGCTCTACATATGCATGTAAGGCTCGGGTATATAAGTCAATCATCAATTTCTGTAAACCAAAGTACCCTGGAGTCAGACATGAGGCGCTGCATTTGATCGTTGATACCGAGCGCAGAAGAAGAAAAAGAATTCAATCAATAAACAATTTTATCAAATACCTGCATAGTAGATTCGTTTTCACTCACTTGTTAAGCATTTATGATTTATTTGTATCAAGTTAGTGTTAAAAGTTGCTTAGTATTTATGTATTTGCAGTTATATTTATCCATGTATCCAGTTAAACATGGGAGCGTCTTTTTTCCACAGGTCTTTATGGTCACGTTTAGTATTACAACATTACCATCGCCATTAAGCCTTTGTCAGACAAAGAGAAATCAAAGGTAGCCACTTTTGCACATGTGTGTACGTTTATTTTCACAGACTGATTCGACAGTCTCAATGAGTTTCCCTGATAACAGAAAACAAGTGTCTCCAGGAGAAACGAGGAGGAGGGCTACCATTTCCAGATCAGCGGCAGTTTCTCTTAGAGAGCTTAAAGCTGCTAAGTAACAGATAGTTTTCAACAAAAGGAAAACAGAAAAAAACACAAAGCTTCCAGAGTTCATTAAGCGTGAATGAAAAATAATGTTAATTGCAAAACCAGCAGCTTGGAAGTATACGAGTTCAAATAGGCATCAGCTGGTGTTATGTTTCCAAGAAGACTGGTTGTGATGGTAGCTATCCCATAATGCCAACCATGCGCCTAAGAAACGGTGCTAAAACTGTCCCCTTGACATGTTTAATGAGGGGATTATTCACCTCATTATTATCAGTTCCACTGCTCTCTTGACTGGAACAGGAGGATCTGCTTCAAAGCATTACACCTACATTCAGGTGAGTGCAGTTTCCACATCATAACGTCAGGTCTTTAAACATTCAGTGGAAACCTCCAAAAAAAAATATTGAGAGCTTTCCTGTTAAGCAACTCCTTTTAATGTAAAATAAAAAAGCTCCAAAGCAAACTTTTTTCCCCTTGAAAAAGATCATTAAAATATCTGAAATGTAACAAAAGCCTTGCTCATAAAGTCTCGGTACAAGCCGGTTAGGCTTACTACCTACAAATAAATAACGCCAACAGGTTCTAGGTATAGAACAAACTATATTTCACCTATAATAGCTCTCGAATAAAACCTGATCTTTTAACTTAAACCACAGTATGAAACCAACATGACCAATTAAAAATCAAAGTTGAAACTATAAAACAGAGGGACTCAGTGTTGAAGATGATCATACGCGTTTTCCTTAAAAGACTGTTGCAAAGGAAGACTCTCTATTCACTGTCATTTCATGTCTAATGTAGTAGAGGCTTCTGTAAAGCTTGTCCGAAGGGGGCAGCAGAGCCCCCAACACCAATGCAACGTAACATGCCCAGCTGGGGCATGGCAGAGAACGCCAAATAGAGAACTGTTGACGTCAGGCAGAATTTTCCAGCCCAGCCACTCCAACAGCAGGGCCCGGTGCCGACGACCCATTTCGTCAGAAGTGCTAACGCAGTCGGGTCGGTGAACAGTCCATTTCCGTTGAAGCTCCTCAGGAGCGGCTCCGATCCTCTTGGGTGCCCACCAGCATTTTACTGTACAGTTTCTGTTGCTCTTCTTTGAAAGTATCTTTTACCTTGGCTCGTTTTAATCCACCATCCCTGCAAGAGTTTAGGTTCCGTCAGTGGATAACAATGCATGTCACAACTAGTCACATCTCCTAACCAACAATAAATCGGTGACCAGATACTTTCAGATTAACTAAATACTAAAACACACTAACTGATTGGTTACTTTTGAAAAAATAAAATATATCAAGTTCTCAGGTTTACAATAAAAGTCTACTTAAAAGTGATTTATTAGAAGAGATTTATGTATATAACTTTTGGTCAACTTACAAGCACAAAAGCAAAATAATACAACAGTTGACTGGAAGATGTAGTGCGGGTCAACTTCAGGCCTCGAGAGCCACTGAAATGCTTCTTTTCCAAACAACTCTGACACATAATCTAAGAACATCCTTATAACTTTAAATGAAAACTTGCAGTGGGATTTGAGTAGCTCTTCCATATTTCTAGAAACTTGAACAAAACCGTTGAATGTAAATGAGAACTATAGAAGATGTCTTACTTCCAGCTCCAACAAAAAAGAAGTCAATTAAGCCGATATTTTTCTGCAATACGGACATCACCGTGTTGGAGCCAGACGATCTCAGTAAGCAATGATTGATTCAAATCAATCTGAGTTTTTAAGGCAACTACTCTGCCCAATCGGGAATGAGCTTGCTGGAAGTCTACACCCCTAAGCAGCCTCCGGGGGGATTTTTCAATCAAATGCTTCGAATGTTTGATGTGAGACCACATATTTGTCTTGAGGCATCTGATTGGTCAGTTTATAACTTAAATAACTTCCACTACAGAAAATAATAGGATTAAAAAATAGGATTAGCAGGACTATGGTAACCAGTGGTAGAACAAGAAGGAGTCTATGGGATTTTGGCTTCTTGGAGCCAGCTGGTTCTTCCTATTTGGAACACGAGGGGGGAAGGGCCACTAAGTCCAGTTCTTATATACAGTCAATAATTCAACTGACTCTAAAAACACTGGTGATTTCTTTGCATCTTTATTACTGAAGGATTTTTCTGTGATGAGTGATTAGGAAATAATGTCGTACCACAGCAAGTCAACCAGTCCACCTTGTCTGGCTATAGCTGCTTTCACACGATTGGCAAATTGCACAGCATCCTCGCCCTCCTGTGAACATAAACAGTTTAAATGTAGCTTTTCAGAAGAGAGGAGAAAAAAGTTTTTTAAAACAGAGATAACAGAAATAGATGAGTAATGTTTTTAAAGAAATTAAATCTATGCTAAGTACTTTTGGACTCTTGATTTGTGGTGCGACAAAACGAGTCATTTTGATAAATACAGTCAAAAACAGCTTTTCCAAACCCCAAAAACAAAGAGTCAATGATCATAAGGTAAAGCTGAAGTCTGACCTCTCTGGACATAGGAGGAAGGTACCACACGCTGCAGACGATGGCCCAACTGCTCATCATTCGTAAAAGGTAGTTGACCATTCCGAACTTGCTGCTGTTCCAGAATGCATCTCCAAACCGTGGATCATACTGCAGGAAAGACATTTGAATGCTTAATCCTCATACTGTATTTGTAGCTCATTTGAAAAAAACATACACAAATAGCTACTATTGATCAAATTCACTCAACTCCATTTTTTTGGAGAAGAACAACAGCTCGTACCTTAATGGCTACAGGGTAGACTGTGGCTCCGATTTCAAAGCTGCCCTTTTTGAACATCATAACAGACGTGTTGTTTATGCAGGTCCCTATAAATTTCAGATAGTCAAACAATGATCTTGAAACAGAACCTTGATTTTATTTCTGAACTTCCACCAATATACCTTGTTTTATTGAAAGCTTACCTTCTGGAAAAATGAGAATTGGCAGTTTTGATTTATCTTCGACGTGGTCGCTCAATCTGTGATCCATGAAATAGATCAGCTGTTAGCTCAACATTGGACATTTGTAGATAAGTATGTTTGAGCATAGAGTGCAATTTTACCTTTTAGCCACTAGATGTCTGTCTTTTACTTCTGAGCGCTCAAACCAAACATGAGGGCAGGCTTTGACCATGGACCGCTGAATGACTCCCATCAAGCCTCCATGAATTTGACCAACCTAACAATGCAAACAAATAATACATCTTAAACAAATAATACATCTATTTATAAAGAGATTCCATCTGTAGTAAAGAGAATGCTGCAGGGTTGGGTTTTATTCACTAGCCTCAAAAGGGTATAGTTACCATAGCATAGCAACCATCACTGGCCAGGATGACGACATCAATTGGTGAGGTGTGGTTAGCAACACAGATCCCTCCATTCTTAGGTTTATTCTCACTGAAATAGGACAGAAAATAACTTCGTACTTTAAAATGTACAGCACATCCACAACGACAAGTTGTTGCAGGTGACAGAATAAAATGAAGCCATTATTTTGAAAAAAGTTGTCAAATTAGCTTTATTTCTGCTGAATTCAAGCTGAATTAGTTCTGGTCCACTTTAGCCTAGAAAGTGAACTGTAGTATCTTTGCTAAGAAAGGACTTGAATGCAGTGTCCAGATTCCAAAGATTAGGTTACAATCTGAAATAGAGGGCGCAACACTTCCTATATGTCAGGGTATTATTTTTAGTGCTATGACTTGGAAGGAACATCTTACAAGTGTCCGCGCCATATAAACCCTAGAAAACATATACTGGTTTGATTTCAGAGCACTAATCAATGCTATTGTACCTTTTTACAGAGAAGCACATCATTTGATGGCTAACATGTTAAACGGCAGCATTAGTCTTAAAATGTAAATTCACAGCTGGAGCAGAAAATTCCCAAAGACAATTCAGATGCAGAACATCTCCTTCCATGAAAAGGGTTTTGAGGAATGTTAAAATGGACAGAACAAAGGACGACAATCTGATGCACACAGAAAAGTGTTTACAGAGAAATTTTCTTCCTTTCTTTAAAATCTACACCTCAGAAAAAAATCCTTATATATATGTTATAATAATGCTAACATAAAGATACCAGATTTGTGCAGAAGAAAGTGTAAAGTCCTATGTTACCCAAATCAGTGGCTCTTTTAATGCTTTCACATTAAAACAACATTAATGCATTAAAACAACAGACAAGCAGTAATAAAATATCAAAGCTCTTCCTTTAAAAGGCAGGTTCATCGAAAAAGGAGACGTGATGATAACTCACAAAAGACTAGGTTACTAAAAACACTCCTCTCAGCATAAATTAAGCAACACTTAGCAACAACCCTTGTAATTATAGCATGCATGATGATGTAATTACAACATAATGAAGGTAAATGCATAGGCAATCTCTGTACACAGTCAGCAGACATGCCCCAGATCCACAGACTCACTCATGCTGCCAGTGAAGCCAATTAGGATAACACAGCTTCCACTAAGACTGCAAACGCCAGCAAGTACCATCCACTTTTTAATAATACCCTGATCCAGTTTTTGGGAGGTAAAAAATGTACAAGAATCACCCCCAGACCTTAACTAGCAGGTAATACTCCTCATTTGCCAAAGAGCTGTCTTTCAGTTAAGCCTGCAGTGTCCTTCAAAAAACACAATGGATTAGCTTCCTCTTCCGTATCGGATGTGTCATAGTCTTGATTAGACCTCTGCCCTTTGTTAGCTTCAAATCTTGTCCCACTAAGGGAGAATTTTTTTTCCTTTGGAGAAGAAAAAAAAACTGCAGACATATTTGTAGCAGATCTATGACACACAAGTTTTCGTTCTTCAAACAAACTGTGTTTACTCTGAACACACAACGATTTTGTGTTTTATTTACATTCAAATCAGCTGTTGAAATGAACGCAAAGCTCACATAATGTTCCCCTTCTGGCTCATGGTCAAATGCACTGTTTTATGTTAGGACCAAATATCCAAGTAATGATTTGCTTTAATTTCCAAATATTTGATTCAGTTTGATTTATGATTAAAATATGATTTTATGATTCAGGATTTTAATTCAGATTGAACAAACAAAATTAGGTTTTACCATTACATTAGTGTTTTATTTCAAACCAATATATTTAGTTACAAAAATCAAATTTCACATAACTAATTGTATTTGTTTTGAAACTTTATTTGTATTCAGAACAATCTGAAAACAGCTTTTTGTAAAAAAAAAAAAAAAAAAAAGAAATACAATAGCTTGAAAGGAAGTAAATCCCCTTGTGAATTTGAAAAATATAAGTTGGTTTTAGGTAAAGATTTAGTCAAAAGTGTTTTTTAACCTAGTCCTCAATTAAACATTTAATTAAACTAAATTTTTTGTCTGTTTTTTCTCCCAACTCTGCCCTTATGCTTAAACATCTGTCCGCGTCCACATGTTCAGGCTCTGCGAGTCATGAACAGTTCAGGTATTTTGTAGAGGAGAAATATTTAACAACAAATATTTTCTACTTGGAAAAGACTAGTTCTAAGGGTTGCTGAAGGTAGGAAAGAAACGTCTTGTTTTGATGTGCTCTGCCCACACCACAAACATGAAATGAGAAGGCCTTAGTTTGAAAAACCATCACTCTGACAGACGCAGTTCCTAAAAGGAACACACTGCTCCAGCACAACTATCAGCCAGCGTGACCTAGTTTAGACAGCTGGGTGTAGAATCCAACACAGCTCTGCAGGTGAGCATTAGGACCTGGAATTTGATGTGTGTTCAGAGAAATGATTTGAATTAACTCTTTAGTCACCAGCACCTTTTAGCTAAACATTTTTAGCCTAAATATGGTTTTCTTGATATTTTATAAACTGTAAGATAAATGTGAATGAAGGAATGAAATGCTTTATTTCTAGCAATCAGGTGTGCAAAGTACTATATTTGTCCCAACAAAGTGATTTTATCTAAGCCCAGAAAATAAGTTCTGTTCATGTATTTATACTGTAAAAAGCAAAAGAATAAAAGAAAAACTACATGTAGCTTTGGAAGTCAGACAGTGTTGGGTGCATACCTGTCGTGATAGGTTATAATGGCAGTGAGAGCTCTGACGCATATTCTGTAGCACATCAAATGGACTTTTTCACTGAGAAGACTTTTCATCCTGTAAGAGAATAATAAACAGAAGTGTTACATATGTAGGTCTGACCTAATCGTTTGATCAGGTTGAAGATATTTGTTGTCTCACCTGCCATTTGGCAGCAGACCAACTACAGAGGTGAGGAACACAAGGAGGCCTACACCCGTGAAGGCCAGGGTTACCCTGGGGAAGAAAACAGGCACACGTTTCACTTAAAATGTATTTAAAAAAAAAACAGTCATCCACACTATGAGAAGAAATATTTTGATAAAGATATGATAAAAATTAGACAATCACTTTTAAAGTATAATTTGCTTATTTATTTCCTACCATCACCCTATTAAACTTTAATAATCTGCAAAGGAGCATGTGAAGCCACGCTTGGTCGAGCTAATCTGAATGAACCAATGTCGCGGGACTGCAGAAGGTGCTGATTACATTTAGAGAGGATTAGGGAAGTACTGTCTGGTGGAGGGGAAGGTTTCATGAAGCAGTCTGAGCAAAGCCAGTATTAAACTTGCAGCGAAAATCTTTTATAGAGGAGGCGGCAAGAATGTTCAGCAGAGGTTAGGCTTTTTCCTGGCTTTAAAGCAGAATTCAGTAAACCAACCTTGATATGAAAGTCACAGCCATGTCTCTCTAGGTGGCTACACACACAAAACCAGATTTACCAATAAAAACAAGTTTCTTTTTTTTACAACAGATTACCTCTAAATAAGAACAGCAAACGTTGATTCTCAAATTAGTGTACTAGAAAACTTAATCAGTGGTCATAGCTGCTTTTCAATTTTTTTTTTTACATACAGTTCCTTTGGTTATACCATCCATGTAAATAGCTACATGATGGTAACACTGTCATGACCAAAACCAAACACAACAGAGAAGACGGTGTAAGAAACATTTCCAAAAATCTACTTAAAGTAAAATTATGTTATGTTTGTGTCACTGTGATTTTTTTTTCTACATGTTAATGCATGTTGTTGTCTGGACATTGACTATTATGTTTATTTATTTATCTCAGTCATAGATTCACTGATCATTCTCCTTCAGAATTAAGGTTGCCTCTTGAACAGATGGAATTACAGTTAAATAAAAAAAACACTTGGGTAAAAGAGAAAATATTAATTTATCAACTTGATCCAGTTACTTTGGAGCAAAACTAGCCAAATAATCCTCCCTTCGCTGTCGTCCCTGGTAGATAGTTTAGGCTGTTTATGCTGGAGAGCTAAGTTAAGTTGTTTTACGGAAAATCTAAACATAACATAATGTGCTGGGAACTTTTACAGACAACAAAACAATATGGAATATGGAGCCTTTTTTAAAAAATTCTAAACTAATTGTATATGTACTCTTTGGCTGATAACTTTTATTAATGCTAAGGTGAAAAATGTTGACTGATAGCTGTTGGGGCTCAGCTGTAGCTTTTTTCCCATGAGCTCTGTGTTTTCCGTTTAACCTCAGGGTGAACCTGTTAGAACACCCACTCCAGGGAAGACATGAGTAATGCATCATGCTATACTGTAGTTATAGCCCTTCTTTCTACACTGAATGTATGTTTTTAAACTAAAGCATGGACGAAAACTGATTGTAGGTTTTTAGTTTGATTCTTGGAATTCCATTTTACAGATTAGAGACACAACCCTGCTTTATAGAACCTGCTGGAGGAGGGTTTGATACCTGAGTGGCAGCAGAAAGCCATAGCGTATGAGGACTCCCAGCCCCCACAGGACGGTCAGCCTCAGGCTGATATATTGGAAGTTATTGTTGCTACGCGTCAGCAGATTCCAAGACTCCAGCTCCTCAGCGGAAAATCGCTTGGTCACCTCGTCGTCCATGATGCTCTCCACTCCTCGCCGAGCAAAATAAAAGATGTCAGACATCTCAAACTCTGGGGTTGAGCCCAAGTCTTTGTTGCTGCCGCTGCGGCGGATCTCCTTGATCTCCTCCTCCAGTGAGGTAGGCTCCTTGGCAATGATGGCTAAAGCAGTGCAGACGGATGGAATATTAGTTATATGAATACATAAAACAAATGCATATTTAAAGTAAAACAGCTGTAATAGTACTTCTTACCATTTGAATATGGTTTGTACAAAGGATGATTTTTTTCTTTGGCTCCTCTCTCAATCCTAAGTGTGGCCCACTAGAAGAAACACGACAAAGCCAGATTGATTATTAAACACCACAACAGAGACCTCATATCAATGAAATAACAATTACTTGAACCTTTAAAATGATTAAAAACTGTTTAAGACTATAAGTTGACCTTTAGAAATCTTGTTTTTTTTTTTTTTAGATAGCTTTTCTATCTCATAATTAGTCATGTAACAAAATTATATGTTGATAATATTTAGAACTCTCTTTTTTATTATTGTTTATTACAACTTTGAAAATGTACAATTTGACTTGTCTGACATGAAAAATAAACATAATCAAACTGAAACGTGAGGGAATACGACAAGGATGTCTTCTGCAAGCAACACAACAATAACAATAAAAAGGTATGAATTTGAATATGCAAAACACACACACACACTAGTTGAGCCCAGAGGTTTGCTAGAAACAGTGAACCAAATGCAAAAGGCTGACACAACAAGATGAGTAATATATTCCAGCAGGAGCAGCACTAGACACGAATGTCTGCAAGTGTCAAGAACAGAATTAGCCTGGGGGAGTTGTAAAAAAAATATTTCAAGAGGATTGAGTAATGGAGGCTTTACCAGTCACTGAGAAGAAAACCAAACTGTCTTATTAAGTTGCTGATAGCAAAAAATCTTTTTCAGTGGAGGATGCAAATACTTCAAAAATATTTTAAAGAGATATTAAAGTGTGGGTGTGTGTGTATATATATATTCTTCTCACTATTAAAAATGTATGCAACAGGCCTTACTTGCCTCACATACTTGCGGATCTGTTAGCCAACAGCCTTTGTGGTTTGCAGAGTTGTTGCTAAATCATATTATAATGAGCAGTATGACTCAGTCACTCTATAAAAATGCAATGAATCGAGCTTCTTAGTGCATTATGATACTCTAAAAATACAATTTAACTCTGATAGGTAAACACACATCAATCATCTTTTGAACAATTGTAAAAGTGTTTCCAGTGGTCTTTTAATTGCGATTATGCTGTTTTTAGCCATAATCCGCTAACCTGTGTCATATTCTAGGATGTAGTTTCTGCAGAGGGGCTGTAGTTCAAAAGAAATTAGGCACCAAGTTGCAACCCATCCTCAATTCCTGTCACCCCTATGTTTGCATTTGCTTGTCTTTTGCAACTGGATTTTTTGGTTTGCTTCTCATTCACAACAGTTTGAATATAGCATATTTGTTTAGAAATGCAATTTTAATCTTAATTTTTATTACACATCTTTTATTACGGGAAAAATACCAGAAGAATATGTTTAAAATGTCATTTCATTGACGTGGGGCTTAAAGAGTGGCAGTTAAAGATTAACTTGCTCACACCCTTACGACTATAAAGAGGCAGACGAGTTTTATTCAACAGGGAAATAGAAACCATTATAGCCCATATGTTATTGTTTACTGTCAAACATAACTCAATAGTATTCTAGCACTTCAGGACTCTCTTCATCCTTTATCCTCTAAAAATCTCACAACGGAGAATGCGATCAGCTGCCAACAGCATTGTGCATCTACCCCACTTGTCGATTCATTTCTGACAGATCTGATCTTCGAAGAACATGTATTCTCGAAGGGGATACAACGGAAAATGCTATATTTAAGTCTTTTGACATCCGACACCTGCAAAGGTATAAGGGGCCTCCATTCTAGCCAAGTTACTGACATTGGTTACATAACCGTGGGAAAGCGAGCAGCAAGCGGGATGTTGTTCTGCATTTGTCAGTTAACACACAACCACGACAAACTTTAGGATCAGCAGCTCACAGCTGCCTTTAGTGATCAGCAGGACAGATCTGCTTCCTTCAATATTAAACCTTGTTTGGTAAAAAAAAAAAAAAAAAAAAAAAAAAACGTTTTATGTACAAAAAATAGCACAAAAATATAGTTGCAAAACCATATTTTGTCTTAAAAGGTTTTTTAGTTGAAGTGTTAGAAAAGCCGAAGAATCGAGACACTTTTTTCCCCACTTACCTCAAAGATCTTTAGCAGAGTTTTCATGTAAAGACGGCGGATCCCAAAGGACACCCCAAAAATAGCAGGCACAATAATGAAGACCAGCAGCAGGGTGAACCACACGGTGAAGGAGATGCCAAGCAGGACACACAGCAAGTTATCAAAAGGGTTGAAAAAGAGGTCCATCTTGAAAGTCCAGGAAGGATTGATTTCCTTTTAAAGTTTATAGCAAAGGAGTTGGACAGAGGGGGCTCAGGTCTCCGGCTCCTGGTCCCCAGAGTCCCTGATTCTTTTGTCACAAAAGAGCCTTCATCTGGGTAACTAGGGAATAGAGTTTCTCCTCACACTGAATGGAGATGTGACCATCTTGACCTCCCGGAGGTGATGCATGAATAGCATTAGCTTGACAATGAAAGGGATTCTGGAGATGAATTCATTTCCAAGAAAAAAAAAAATGACCAAATGAGTCCTGTGGCTGCAGTCGCCCTCTGTTTGCTCGAGGCGTCCCGCCGATGACAGATGTCAACACTGATAACACAAACAAACTCGGCAGAGCAGGTGGATATCCCTCTATGGTTTTTGGTCCAGCATCACACTGACCTGAAAAGGTGGAGAATGAAGGAACGATCAGGACCGACTTTATAACCAAATTATGCAATATTTTAAGTGATTTTAGGAAACATTAAAAACATCTGTTGTACTCGGCGTTTAAACGCAGCTTGAGAAATGCATGCTAAAGCCGATAAAGCCTTTAATTTTTATTTCGTTTTATGTATTTAAAGTCAAATGTCATATTTGTATAGAGGAGCAGATCTTTTAACTCACTGTTTCCGTTATTGACAGCGGAACCGTGATAACGTTAGCTGGAGGGCCTCCATCCTTGTGCCCTCTGCCGATGTAGCAGGGGGTTCCCTGTCCAATAATGCTAGCAAGCACTAATAAACACCCCACAACTACGAGGAACATATAAGTTCAAGAAACAAATATAAAATAAGAAGTTGAGCAACTAGTCTGAAAATTGCTAAATTTACGAAACCAAATTCCTAAATAAATAGTTAGCATGGGTGCTAACGGTCAATTCTGCCCCCCTTAAGAGCCGCTCCTCGTTATGCTAATGCTAGCCCGCTCTCATCCACCGACAGCCGAGGAAAGAACACCCCAACACGAAGAGGCGACCTTTCCTGGGTGGGTACGAGAGTTGATGACTTCCGGAACATCGTTTCCCTAACTCAAAAACAAGATAAATGAAAGGTTTTAAACGACAGAATCACGCTAACCAACCTTAAGTCACCGCCAGTAGCCGCGCCGGTACAGTGGAGCGCCCGCCGCTCATCGTGTCTTTGTCTCGTGGACTGTAGCCAAACTCCACCCGCTGGACAGCACCAGCGGCTCTCCAGATTACTGCCTTCCCGTTTGAAACTAACAGCGCCTCAAAACCAAAACCCGCTAACTCCAATCTCACCTATACTGCCCCCTGGTGGACAAATACTAAAACATAATAATGTGTCAGGAAAAACTGAGACATTTGACAATTAAAAACACAGAAATAAACTGTATTTATTCACATTTTTACTTTATATTTATGCACACTCTTGCCAAACAATTTATTAAGCAAATCTTCAAGAAATCTGAAATGCAATTCAATGTTTGTTTATTTTTATGTCTAACCATTGAGATCAAAATTAAACTTTGTTTATATACATTGATTTTACAATAACACTGTTAGAACTAATATGAAAAAAGCAAAACAAAAATCGGCAACCTCACTACTGAGTTTTAGAAAGTCCATTCAGTTTTCTTCCTGCTAACGTTATCACAAGTACAGAGTAGACTTGAGCATCAAGTGCTCTTTTCTAGAAGAGCCTCGAAGTCTGGAGAGCAAACCATTTTGTGCTTGACATTTCCAAGTACGGTCAGGGTGCCGGTTTTACTCTCTGGATTAATGGACACCAGCTCCTAAAAAAGTAAAAAAAAAAAAAAAAAAAAAAAAAAGGATAAAGCATGTTGGGGTTAAAAATCATGTAATTATACATTTTTATGAAATAAAGATCAGCAGAAAAATCCATATTGATTTTGCTGCTGTTTCTTTACTGCTTTTCAACCTCTTTTCAAATGTTACTTAACAAACTAGGGTTGAAAGTGCCACAATCTAAAATGAAAACAGTAATTAACTAAGAAAAAAAATCCTTATGTTGTAAAGAGTAAAATTTGGTGAATCATCCGCTTTTAACTTCAAAAACTGATGTTGGAAAAAGTATTTTTCAATCACTTTTTCTGCAAGTTGAGAGGCTTGTAAAGTTTATCATAGATACTCTTTAACTGCAAGAGACGGGATATTATGTGTCTGAAATTGTAATATGTATAAAATTGTTAAATAAAAGGCATTCTTCTACATATATTAATAAAATGCAAACCTAATGTTTGTTGATAGAAGCTTAAATTAATTAATATGTTCTTATTTACATAAAATTTTGACCATATCTTTTTAAATGTCAAAGCAAAATGCAACAGTTACCAGATCATGTAACATTTTCTTTTTTCTTGACATCGATTTTTAGTGATCTGTCTGAAATCAAGCTCCTCTTGTGTGGTACCAGCTCAGTATTTTTTGTTTTACTACTTGCATATCCTTAAACATAGATGAACTCATCTGGCACTATTATTTGTTACATTAATACTCCCTTTTTTAACCTCTTTTTGTTAATGGTGAGCAGGTCACTCTTTTCAAGTCGTTTTGCTTGAGTGCACATTTGCATTGGTGGGTCTACAGTCTAAGTAGTACCTGTAAGAAAGAGCAGGACGCTCCTAAAGACACATCAAGTGTCACCTGTCCCAGTATGAGCTGCACTCGTCCAGACTTCCGCACCAGCATCTTTCCTACCAAACCCTCTCGCAGATCCTTCAAGTTACAGCTGTTCTCTTCACCTTCCTCTTCCTATTTTTGGAAACAAACAATTAAACCACTATTTACATTTGTAGGACATTGTGTTGAGAGGCTAATACTTGAAATGTACCTGTGACTCAGTTTTTAGAAGTACAGACTGTCCGTCCTCGGACTGCACCTCTGTCCTCACGGGCCTGTGCTCCTTGGTAGGAGGCTGACCAGGAAGAGAGTCAGGCAGCTGAATGAAAAACAGCTCATCTCCTTTGTTCAGACTCCATTTATGCAGCAGGTCAGGAAGAACTTCAGGCTCAGGAAGGGGAGGAGGTCTAAATGTCACCTCACTCTTCTGTATTTCCACTTCCTCAGGCTCTTGTTTGACTGCAGACAGGATATTGATGTTTAATTAAAAAAAAAAAAAAAGCTGTTTTGGGAAGCTATAAAAGTCGCTGGACTGATAAAAGATTCTGTAGTTACCTAATACTTCAGACTCCATGGGTTCATCTCCCTCTTGTGACATCTCACGTTTAACAGCTGATTTACTAAACTCCTCCCTAAATCCCCATCCTGACACAGAAAGGGGGAGCTGGACGGGACAGCTCCTCTGGTCGCTTTTCAGGAAGGGGTCGTCAATAAACTGCAAGGAGATGAGGAAAACAATAAGTAGCATTTAGTGAAAGTTTTTGATGACCTCAACTAAAAAAACGGACAAACTTACATTGTCCCGCTCCAGCTTGCGCAGAATTTCTTTGGTTTCCTCTTCAGTCTCCCTCTTCTCCTTTTTAATGTTAATGATGGGTGAAGGCCCCATGCTCGGGGCATCTCTTTCGCTTTCATATCCACCTATGAGGGGTAGGAACATTTATTGTAGACTTTAAAAATAGAAGTTCAGGCTTAGGCTTGTCCTGCTGGCTCCACCTACCTCTTCTTTTCATCATCATCTCAGCAGGTCCTTGCTCAAAAATAGAGTGGGACTGAATGACCTCCTGGCGACCTCGGCCTCTGCCTCTTTCTCTTGGCCCTCGACCACGTTCTACACCTCTCCGATCTCTCCTCTGATCCGACTCCACTTTGGCTCTGTTGCAAAAAAAAAAAAAAAAAAAAAAAACAGTTAAAGTTTCAGTCACATGACGGTTATTTGTTCTTCACTGCTTTTTAAAAACAAATCAACTTACTCCTCTTTAACTTTTCGGCCAATGATGTTAGGTGTGAAGGTTTTCTAAAAATTGAAGGGAAAAAAATATTTTGAAATTTTGAGAAATAATCTTTACTGCAATAACTGCAAAGAAAGCAACAGAAGAGGTCGATCCCTCCATTGTGACGCACCATGAAGATTAAAATACAAGTGAGAGATGTGATGCTAACCTTCTTCACTCCTCCCAGGGTGAGGTCCCTTGACCGCATGGAAGGGAGGCGCCCAGGAGAAAGTCCAACTGGTGGTCGACGGCCCATCAGGAGCCCCACATTGCTGCTGCTGGTGCTCGCAGGAGTGGGAACACGTTGACTGCTGGACTCACCAGAGTCCGCCATCTTGAACTTGAACAAGGAGACCTTAAACTCCCAACCTGGTGGCCAACAACAATAATAATTTAAATGACTTTGTTATCTCTGTAAGAGAAAAAGAAAGGAAAACCATACGCCCCAAAATACATCCTCATGTGTAGCAAATGACCTGATTTCAAAATAGAGTTACTTGAAGTCAGTTATGACTTTTTCATGCCCATAATCATTTATTATTTCACAATAATATCAACACACTTCGCTTTGTAAAACATATTTGCTAAAAGTTAGAATCAGAAAAAATATTAAAAGATAAGGGAGAAGTATTTCACAGCTGTATATTTTTTTTACTATGTTATCTGAAATATGAAGCCATTGCCTGTCAGTTCAATAAAATCCATTTGCACTTAATGAACAATACTAAAGGTATGTTTTTGTCAGTACCTCGTGTAAGCAGAAGTGCTATTTCCTCAAAATTTGCCATGCTTTCTAGTGAATAAAGTGATACTATTTTAACCGGAGATAAGAAAACGTTTATTTTTTTCTTACTATTTAATTTTAGTTAGTATCTTGCAGAATTTTAAATAAACACTACAGATTTTAAGAAATATGTAATTTTTGTATTTCATTTGGATGATTGATAGGGACAGAAGTGGCCTCTGGCTTATTTAGGTTTCTAATGTGTTAGAAAAGAAAACCTCTACATTCCATATGAAAAAAAAATTTGCTTTTTTTTCCCACGTTTGTTGCTCTAACCTGAACCAATGCAAAACATGAATGTAGAATGATTTCCTAAAGTTGTAATTTTAAGCACGCATAAGGATAAAACCGTGTTTGCAATAGCATTTGACAGCGATTTAAATACGCAAAACGCGTGTTTACACTCACTGAAATGAACACAAATCAACAGAAATACCAACACGTGACGTGGCTAAGTTACTTCGCAAATAACGCTAACGCTGTTCAGAGGAACTATAAACGTACCGCTATTCTCTAAATACTCACACGATAGTTCCTCTGTGGCCGTTAATCGCGTTTTTCTCTCTAAAACCCGCCAGATATCAGAACACTCTCCTGTGCTGCTGCTGCGGTCTTCACTGTTGAAGAAAACACTAGCGGCGCCATGACACTTCCGCTTTAGCTTGGGCATGCTCACGCGGATCAAAAATGCGCAGAAAATGCGCATATTTTATTTTATTTCATTTCATTTCATTTCATTTCATTTCAGTTTAGTTTTAGTTTAGTTTAGTTTAGTTTAGTTTAGTTTAGTTTAGTTTAGTTTAGTTTAGTTTAGTTTAGTTTAGTTTAGTTTAGTTTAGTTTAGTTTAGTTTGTTAGTTTAGTTGTTTTAGTTTATTTATGTCTAGATATTTTTATTGTATTTTTATTTTATTTTATTTTACTAAAGCTTATTTTTTTATTATCATTTTAGTATGTTTTCTAAGAATTTTAATGCATACGTATTTTGTTTTTATTTGTTTTACTATAGTTTATTATTATTGTTGTTGTTGTTGTTATAGTATGGCTCATAGTTTTTTTTTTTTGTATGTTAATATTTTCTTTCATTTTGATTTAATTGAGAATCCACAGACAACAATCATCGTAGCATTACACTAGATTCCATGGAAGTCACTCTGATAACATTGAGAAAAAACAAGTTCTCCTGCAAGCTCTTTCAGATTTCTAAAATGCTTTTGCTTGAGTTAATGTTTTTTATAGTTTTAAAATAAACATCTCATATTTTATGAACCAATGAGCGTGGCATATGTCAACATCTGATTTAAATTTGTCTTTTTTTTTTTAGTTCAATAAGCTTTTTTACTCTGACACGCTAATGAAATTATTATTATTTTTATCATTATTATTATATTTGATCAATTTTTGGGGCAGTTGTTTGCCTGTTTTTTGTCTTTCAAACAGCAGTAGGCCTATGCAACACTCAAATAAAATGTGTAAACAATTGCATGTAGTTTAACAAAAAAAAAAAAAAAATCCAGGCTCACATCTTTATGAAAATAAAACTGTATATTATATATATATAATATATATATATATATATATATAATAATATTATATATATATATATATATATATATATTATAATTATTATATATTATATATATATATATAATATATATATGGGGGGGTTAATTTGTTACAATATATAGTTACAATATTTGAATGACATTTATATTTGGAAAAATTCTATTGGATTTCAAAAATGTATGAATATACATTTCTTTAATATGTGAAAACTATGAATAATTACTGTATAAATATAAAATTTTAATAACAGCATATATGTTACCTTATGAGCGGCACGACATTATTTGTGGTATTGGTTTGGTGTGAGTCAGTAATTAAAGGGAATTTAAGATCTAGAGAAAATATGTTAAAAACTACAGATTCTTTGAAGAATAACTTTACCACAGAATACGTATATTTTTTATGCTTGATGTACACGAAATAAGAAAAAACAGCCCAACAGCAGGAGTCAAGCTATCCTTTCGAATTGGTCTCTTTAAAGACAAAAGTGTGTACTTATCTCCAGAGCAGAAAGGGTTTCATGGACAGTCTGAATTGCCATGACTGATGATGGATGATTGCAGTTTAATTACATTTTGAGGGCATCACTTCTCTGCTGGTGACTGAAAGTAAATTAGGCTCCTCAGTACTGCACACTGTCTGTGGAATTATGGCAACACATCATGGCTATTTCTGAAATACAAAAAATATAGGTCGATGAAGGGACTACACTCTCACTTTGGACTCTATCCTACATTTATATCCATTGTTTCACTAGCAGATTAGTGCTTAAATCTGAAAGAGCTTTTTTAATCGTTGAAATAATCCTACATTGAGTCATCCTTTGAGGCTAGAACAAGAAGAGAGAAAACAATAACAACAAAAACATCCTTTTGACAATGAATGCTGGTAAAAATCTGCTTACTTGGGACTTATAGTGTAACATCCATCGCTCTGGGATAGGCTGGGGGGAGAAGCCCTGTCGAGTAAGGCCATATGGCATGACAGTTGGCGCACGTATATTTTTTGAGGTCTTGATGGTGTTCCATGTAATCCTCAGGAAAATACTGAGAGATTAATCTTTTTGGGAAAGCCAGTTTAGTATGTCGTGATGGTTATGCTATGTGTTTTGCTTCCAGCTCTCACTGCATCTCCATGTTTGAGAGATGGCATTTATGAAAGCGGCTAAGTGATTTTGCACTTCAGGGCAGATTTACTGCCAAGTGATGGGTAGTGTATGGTTGGCTGACAAAATGGTGATGCTGATGAGTTTGAGTGCATATCCTACTAAGGTCACATGGCGGCTGGATTTTTTTCTGGGTATTTATTCATCCTGTCTGCACAGAAGTCAAGTAAACATCATGCAATGCTCAGAGCAAAAACGAGATTGGGAGGAGGGGAGGGAGGGCGGAAAAGGGGAGGTGGGGTTAGACTGTTTGTATGATGTAGAGAGCGAGAAACAGTCAGGAAGAGGATGAAGAGGAGGAGAGGAGGAGTGGATGTGTGTGTGTGTTTGTTTCACCTCCTAATCAGTTTTCCTGAGGGATCTGTCATCGCCAGCATCTCAGGAGGCAAGTGGAAGGCAAAATAAGGAGCTGGAGCTGTTCGTCTTGGCTTTCTACCTTCAAACAAGTAAGAAGAGTTTGTTCATTGATGCTTTCTTTAAGTACCCTGAAGATCACCACTGCATACCACTGGAACAAAATATATGCACATCCAGGTAGTTTGTGAGATTCCTTCATGTTAATTTGTGATGGGACATTTCTGCAAGCTTTAAAGGAGGAAGCAGTTGAAGGGATTCATAATAAGTATTGGATGTTATTCTAAAAAGCTGCACAGACACCCTCAGTGACATTTTACCTAACTTTCTTCACACCTTTTATTTTAAAAGTGACAATGTTATGAGAAAACAAGGAATTTTTTGTACAAATAAAATTATTCAGATCACCTACTTACTATGCTTCATCCTCAAGACGCAAGCTCTCTTTTTACTGTTCGTTTTTTTGGACTTTGTTGCAGACAATCACCACAATCTGAGCAAAATAGTTGCTCTATATGTCCTCCTCATGATTTTGACAGCAAAATATGGCAGCCAATTATTTTGGTGAAAGATCAGAGAACCCAATGTGTATGACCTAATAAGTTATGCTTTGTGATGTGATGTGAGAGCTCATCATAATCAGCTAAATCCAGCTGCCGCTTTCGGATAGAAGTGTATTGCAACCCAAGACAAACTCCAGCTCCTTTTATTTAGATCGATTACTTAATGTGGGGTGTGTGTAAGTGGAATGAAAACCCTGGGTTTGAACTGTGCTTGCTAGTATTCAAACCAAAGTGGTGCACACTCAAAGGCGTGGTGCTTTGATCACTTGCCTCGTGAGAATCTCCTCTTGCCCCAGTTTCTATCGCTGGAAAAGGCACGATGGTTAGAAATGAGAGCAGCAGCTGGAAAACAGACGCATGGAGACACACGTGTCTCGTGCAGCCGCACTGTCCCAGCTCGAACGAGCTAAATTTCACAGTTCACGGCCTTTAATGGGCGGCTGAAGTCTGTCCATCATTCTGACTGCAGGGCACTTGAGCAGAGCCAGCCACATCACAGCGACTCCACTCCACACCTAGCATGTGTGGGATCATATGAAGCACAAAACTGAGTGGGATATTTTTAGCCACAATTACGAACAAGCATATTTTCACCACAAGGGTTCTTTTAATAAGACTCATTCAGTCTTCTCCTTTGGCTTACAGATGTTTGATTAAACTTCGACAAAGAGAAGGAAAATGCTTTTAAAAGCTGTATTAAAGAAGATGAACGCTGATACAACTCCAGATGGAGGAATATCTCAAGCAAAATGTGGCAGAATTGATAAAGAATCTGGGCCAAATATGGGAAGAAATAAAAACAAGTGACAACACAGATAAAAGGCAGGAAATTGACACTAATTGAAAAAAGGTAGAGCTGAAAAGCAGATTACAGTCAAGGAGGCATGCAGCCACCTACATCCAACTGCTAAGAGGCAACCACAGAGACATGAATGTACACAACCAGCCACTGCTGCTCAACTGTCTAAATTTAAATATATTTATATAAAAAATAAAAAAAACTTAATGGACATTTTTTCAAAGATTCCCTCAATTTCATTTCATATATGTTTATATGTGCACCCTATTGAAAATCACTGAGGAAATTTGACGGAGGCTGCAAAATTTGTGTCTTTCTTTGGTAGATTATGACACACATTGAAAAAATCTGAACCTATTCACAAAGCTGGGAGCATCTTAGGTTGTGAAATGTCAATTTAGAATGGAAAAAAAGAGATAAAGGCTAAAAATACTTAGATAACTGAAAACACACACTCATAATAAACCTTAAACGTGAGATTGATTAGATTTACCCTTAGATGAGCTCATCCATTTTTTAAAGCTGCATATTTTGTGTAAATTCTATAGATTCTATACTCTGATACAGTGTGATAATGTAGTTTTCTGTCTTGTTCTAATGGCAGATTGCAGACATGGACACCCCTCTCTCCACTCCTTGCAATATTCAGATTTGTGAGGTGACCTGCGACTCCTTCCGCATCATGTGGGATATGACCCCCGAAGACACTGACAGGGCCACGCACTTCTTTATTGACCTGAGCCGCAAAGAAAACAGAGACGGCAACCGCTTCAAACACAGGGTCTGTCTCTGCTGCATGATATTGTGTGTCATTTTAACCTTGCAGCTAATCTGATCTGCGCTGTAGTTTTTGTTCCTGGTTCACAAACTTAACTGTAAAATATCAACATTTGGTTTAGCAGAAGGTTAGCAGGATGGCTGCCTCACGATATTCTGTGGTGGTCTGAACAGAGTATAGTTGCGCCCTTTCAGTCACTTCCAATAGAAGCGAAAAGCAAAAGTCTGTGTAGTAAATAGCTTCAGGCCTGTGACTCACTGGAATATTGCTTCTTTTTAAAGTGAACAAAAGCTGACAAATTCAACAGCAGCACAGAACTGTTTCCAAGTTTGTCAGTTCCGATGTACATCATCAAAGTCACAATTAAACACAAAGCAAAAAATGGTAACAGCTTTGTGTAAAAATATGCAAACAATTATTTGCAATTAGTTTGTTTTAGTAAATAACTGCAGCTAGGTTCATAATCGTCAGGCTCAGCAAGTATTTCTACTCATTGACTGTACAAGAGAACTGGACTGAGCGGGTGTGACATCACCCCACAGAAAATGCCTTACTACTGGGTCCAGCAAAATTAAGCCAATTCTGTTGTTGCCATGTTGGAACCAGCTGACACTGATTGGTCCGACTCAATGTTTCTATGGAAACTTATTGTCGACAATCAGACATGAGCCTTTTCCAAGTTGACACTCCTTCCACTGAAAGTGAGCTTGGGAGAATACGTGAGTCAAATAATCATTGTTTATGTGTGTAGGTGTGTGTGTGTGTGTGTAAGACAGTGACCTCCCTTTTATTCCGTATAGCTAAAGCAGCGTCCAAAAATATTAAAACCACAAAAAACAGAAGCTGTACAACCAAGAATTAGAGCAAATTGAAAAAAAATCTGCAGATGCACAGCATATCAGGCAATTGTGACCTAATGAAGCCGTCTGTGTTCAGAATCAGAAAACGTGCTAATTGAGTCAAGGTATTGTCTAGCATAGCAAGCTTCCTCCGGATTTGACACAAAGTGGCACAGACAAACTAGTATCACAGGTGTTGTCATGGATATCTGAGCTCAAAGTTATAATTATTGTCTGTTATTTGGAAGGATTGACCAAAGCAAAGCCGTTAATTTGATTAGATGTATCTTGATTATATCAGCCCGGGTATAAGGCCGTCCATCAAACTACTAATGTAAATTTGTTTAATGGAGCAATTTCCAGTTCTTGACACTATAACTACTTCTTGCTTTATTGTCCAGGATGTGCCGACCAAGCTCGTGGCCAAGGCGGTGCCTCTCCCCATGGCTGTAAGGGGACACTGGTTCCTCAGCCCTCGGACAGATTACTGTGTTGCTGTTCAAACTGCTGTCCGGCAACCAGACGGTGACTACCAGGTGTCAGAGTGGAGCCAGGTGGTGGAGTTCTGCACTGGGGGTAAGAGCTAAATATAATTAGAACAAACACTGGAAGTATTGATGATCATTGAGATGTTGTGCACACCTTGTCAAACATTTTTCCAGACTATGCAATGGAACACCTACAGCAGCTTCTTGACAAGGCAAGTGGTTCTGCAGGGAGACTGCTGAAGTTCTCAGTCTTTTATCCGCAACCAGCACCCAGAGTACTTCGATTATGTCAGGTCAGAGCCACTTTCTTCCTCTTTGATTGCATTGAGTATTGCTCGCAACTACCAATTCTTATGTCCTTGTCGTTTCTTGAAAAGGAGGGAATGTGGAGGTCTGATGCGTCCAGCACTGAAAGACAGCAGCGGAAGTCATGGTTCTCCTATCAATGGCAAACTACAGGGAGTTTTCTTCAGTTGCAATACAGAGTTTGATACAGGGCTCCCCCCAAACGACTCCCCATATGGACCTTTAAGATTCCAGATCCCAGTGGGACAGCTGTTGAACCCCAATGTCTCCCTGTACTTTGCAGACTTCTATTGTATGTACACAGCTTACCACTATGTGGTGCTGGTTCTGGCGCCCATGGGCTCTGAGGGAGACACTTTCTGTCGTACCCGCCTGCCAATGCTAGACTTGGCCTCCAACCCTTTCTTGACATACATCGCTCCCGAAAGGCCGGAGGAGGAGCCTTTGTACTGCCACGCCAGTGATGTCATCCTGGAGATTCTTTTCACCGAACCGGTTCATTTGGATCGTGGCACAGTGGAGCAGATCAGTGGACATCACCAGCTCATGAGCTTGACCACAGCCAATGCAAAGAAAGATCCGAGCTGCAAAGTGTGTAATATCAGTGTGGGACGCTGAAATGATGAAGGCGGGCTTTGAGTCTGCAGCATGGAGACGGACAAAGAAAAAAACAACCATGTCCTTCTGGTAAGAACACAGTGGAGAGCTTTCTTTTGTAGAATTTTTACATTTTTATTTCAACTACTGGCTTTTCCTTTGGGAGTCTGAAAATTGTGATAAAAGTACACAAGTATGGATGCTTTATGAAAATACCTAATTAAAACACTTTAAAAATAATGGCTTTGTATACTTAAAGTCATAACAGGTCACTTCAGGTGTCATCTTGGCATTTATGGAACTGTTTGAGACAAAACATAACACAAGTTATTTCAAGCAGCTTTTGACTTCTTTTTCCCAAGCCCCTGCCAAAAGGTTGAAAATGAGAGCTTCAAATCCAGATTAAACTTTAACAGCAATCTGCTGCATCCACATGAAAAACTTTATCTCTTTCAAACCTGACCGCAGAAATTCCTATAGAAACGTACTGATCTGTGAAAAATGACAGTGAAGGCTGTTTGGATGGCTGTGGGGGTATTGGGCATCAGAAGATAATATCTTTTAAGCTGCCTGCAGTAAATCTCTGAGAGCACACTGGAGGCCTTCGAAAGAGCTGAGCTATGATTAGCTCTCTCCTCCTGCTATGAGGCTCCTGCCTCCCCCAGTCCAGTAATTTCTGACCTGTGCAGGAAAAATGCCCTCGACAAAAGAAATGGTGTCCATGAATTCTATTCATGGCGGTCAGTCCAATATGGTTCAGTAAAACAATAAATACTAGGAGTGTAGGGTAAAGTGATTCTGTGATATATTGTGATATTTCATATGGCGATACTTGTGTCAATTTAAAATGCTGACAAGGCAATATTTAATTAATTATTCATGAGTCTTACTTTTGTTTTCCACCTAAACCCCCGACTGCTAGTTCGCAGCACAGCACATTGAGCCTCTTTGACCATCTCTACACCATGGCCAAAACAAGATCTGGAGAGAACCATCTAGTCCTAAATGTGCAGTCAGCTTCGCGTTTTCAGTTGTTCTAAGATTGTTCAACTAAGTTTTTACTTGGGATAGGTACAGAACTAAAACTCTGTGCCATGTTGCTGCCAGCATCATAAGAAAAGGCAGATTACAGTGCTATGTACATAGATTACAATGAATACAACTCCAACATAAAGGTGGGTGCAAAAATACATTTATTTAGTCAAAGTGGGAATTAAAATAAATTGAAATAAAGTACTATAAACTGTAAATATAATAAAACTAACAGTAAATTAGTTTCATTCATAAATGTATTTAAAAAAATGTTATGGTTAAAAGTTAGTTTACTCTTTCGCCTTCTTCCCACAGCAGAGGTGTGAGTTCACACACACCACAATGCTATAGTTTTTTCCATTGTTATTGTCCCAAAAAGGCTCGCTGTAACCCACTGGCATGTAGATGAAACAGAATTCTATCTTCCGCTTGGCGTCGATCACCTTTGGAATATCTGTGGAGAACTCAAAGATGTCTGTCTGAGGTCCTCCGAAGCGCTTCTGCAGGTACGTGCAGGGGACATCTCTGTAACTCAGCCAAGAGTTGAAGGTGATGCGCATTCGCACGTCCTTCTGGAAGGTGATGTTTCTGACCCGCACTGTTCCACGGAGGGTCTGTTCACTAATGGTGCAGCACTCCAGGATCACCATGCTCTCTGCCAGTTTAGAACGGAAGGCCTGGAAATCCAAAGAGGGCTGCGCAAAGCCCAGTTTGAGGCGTGTCCCTGGGCAGGAGGTGCTGACAGTGCAGCTGTAGCCGTCCCCTGTCATGCTTCCTAAATCCTGCAGCGTGGGCAGCAGATCGAGGTCAGACTGCTCCTCTTCTTCGTCAGAAAAAAGTCGTACATCTGTCAAGGAAAGGCCCTGTGAGTCAGCAAAAATCACACGCTTCTCCTTGATCGGGGTTAAAATGTCATCATCCACGTCATCAAGGATGGATAGAAGAGGGTGGTCCAGATCCTCCTGACTCAAGATGCCGATAGGATAGAGCTCTGAAACCGGAGTGCGGATGCATGGACGCAGGGGCTTCAGGATGGGGACCCACACATGAGGGCACAGCTGTTTACGTTGGTCCAAGCACAGCCTGACGGCGATCTCCACAAGGCCTTTTGAATGAGCCATTGACCCCAATCAGACCAGCAGCTGCAAGAAATATAGCAGTCTGTTGCTTCAGAACATGCACTTTGTGAGGCAGATCCTACAAATGTAACCCACAGGAAAAGAATATGCAAACACAGCTCTGGACTGGACTTCTTCGCATTCTGGAAAATGAGAACAAAATGGTCAAAAACCGTAAAAACAAAACATGTCAGAAGCTCTTTGTTGTATATGTGGTTGCAGTCCCTGAAAACCAAGTCAAACTGGAAATCGTACCTCAAAGTAGATGTCACAAGACCATTCAGATTTATATAGCTGAGATGAATGTTTGCCCCTCCCACCAGACTCTGCTGACCAATCAACTAAGCGATTGCAGTTCTGAACTCATCTGGGCATTTTGATTTCTTTACGTTTTCCTCACAACTTCTGTTGACTTATATTTCTTGCAGAAACGAGCAGAATTCAGGAAGAATCAGGAAACTGAAGATCTCATTGGCTCGGTTGATGTTTACGTGATGGTGTGAGCGTAAGAGCTCTGCTGCATGTAATTCCACTCTGCTTTGTGGAAAACATCTCAGTCATCCTGTGGTCTATTCTCAGACCTCAGAGGAGACGGCCGGCACAGAGGCGGAGCTCCAAGCTTTTAGTGTTTTGGCTGAAGCTCCGAGTGGATCGATGTCCTGCAGGCTGGGAGAAAGAGCGGATTAAAAACAGGTCTCAGCAGGCTAAACACCAGGATATCCATGACTCAGATGCATGTAAAGGGTCACACACAAACACGTAAGAGGTAAAAGGAGAAGCTGAAATAAAACACATCACTTTACTGACCTCAATAGCTCATATTACCAACAGCACGCCTGAAATGCTTAAGAAAAATATTCTTTTTATTTGGTTTTCTCAAACTTGACAATTTTTGAAAGTTAAAAAAAAAAATTTAATATAGTATAAAAATATTTGCATACCTTTCAAAGATGAAGAATCCCAACAAAATAAGGCTTTAAATGAGCCGAATCAACACCGCAGGCCAAAAAGACAGTGCGCTAATGAAGCACGCACTCCATTGCAGTTTCTTATTAGCTCCAATTACTGCGCTCTGGTGTGAGAGGAAACAATGAGTCCTGATTGCTCCCATTAAAACTCTTACATAACTGCTGGGTTCCTGTGTTGCACAAAATAAAGACAAGTCTCATCGATTCTCTTGAGCTCAAAGTTTAACCTGCCACTTCATGTAAAAGAATGTGGAAGATGAATTACGACAAGCAATTAGATTCAATTTATTTATTTTTGACAATGAAAATACACAAACAAAAGCTTTCAGAAAACAGCTATTATTTACATTTATAATTATGTACATTACACCAATGGATGTTGCTGCCTTAAAACGCCATTTTTCTTTGCATGGATGCCAAATTGCCATGATTATTGCATTGCTAGAAAACAAAATAAAATATAGAAAAAATAGGCAGTACTGAAAATTAACATAAATATATATATGCATTTGGCTCATAGGTTATTGAATCCAGAAAGGGAAAACTTTTTCCACTTGTCTTTTATGGCAGCACAATTTAAGATATATTCTAGTGATTTACAGGAACTGAAACACACACTGGAGGAAAAACCTGCAACATAAAAATCACAGTTAGTTCATGAAGCTCTCAACTTCTCTGTAAATAGGTAAATTAAAGACTTTATTACACTGTAAACATCGATTTTATTGCCAGGTGGTATAAAAAAAAACAGATCATTTGAACTAAAAATAAACATCACTGTACAATCACTAGCTTATGTAAGATCAGCAGATGTCTATGTGAGAGTTTGAGGCTATCGAGAAAGATGAGTCAAGGCTGAGAGCATCTTACTGGAGTCTTCAGATCAGCTGCACGGCTCCGTTGGAGATAAGCGGCGCGATGGCGCGGTACCGCATCAAGTGCTGCGAGCCCTCTTCCAGATCCACCACATACTCTCTGGCAATTGAGTCACAGAGTTATCACTTGGTTGGAAATTGGAAAAGACCGATACACTGTATAACAGAATGGGAAAAAAAAAAAACTTTGCCACCTGCTGGTGAGATGGTAGAGAACACTTAAAATCTCATTTTCTTCCTTTCAAAAGGAGGAGTTTAGTAAAAACTGATTTTAGTACCTTTGATCATCTGTTTCAGGCTCGATCAAGATGTTTTCTTGTTTCTCTTTAACTCGCAGAAAAACAAATGAGTCTAAGCAGGGCTCTGGAACTGCAGTTATAAAAGAGTACAGTAAATATTATGAGTACAAATAACACCACAATAAACAAAAAACATGTCAGGTAAAAAAAAAGGAAGAGACCTGCTTTGAGCATGTCAATGCTCTGTAGGTTAGGGGGCATGCGCTTCAGAGCTACTGCTTTAAGGTATGCTTCTGTGTTATCATAATACCTGAAAAATATACACTTTCTTGTTTATGCAAATTATTTTATTCAAAATGGAATACAAGTTCGTTTTTAACTCAAACACACTCACTCTTTTGCAAATGCAAACTCCTCAGGAGAAAGCAAGGATGGCTCTCCATCCGCTCGAGTCTTTTCTCTCTCCAGGACATGAGGGAAAAACTTTTCAATCTAAACACAAAGAAAGGAAGCTTGGCTTTTATAGCTTTAGAATGAAACCAGACCTTTACTGAACATCTTCCATGTGACTCACTTTCTGCAGCCGAGAGCGCAGGTAACTGGCGAGGACAAAGCGGACCCGGTCTACTTCCATGCGATGTATGCTTGCCTTGGCGTCGCCTTTCTTCACTCGCTGCAAGTTGGACTCCTGTTGGCAAAGAAGTAAATGAGCACTTTGCTAACAATTATGGGAAAAGTTCACATTTACAAATAAACAAACAATACACCAATGAGTCCGTTGTCCTTTATAGCAAACCATTAGTATGTTAGTTGGGATCTACACATTAAAACATCTACATTTTTGGGTCATTATATTAAAGACCAATGAAAAAGGTGTTTTTAACATGTGCTTGTGGTGTTTTTCTAATGATGCTGGATATATATTAAGAAAATTAATATTAAAATAGCATTTCTAAGTACAAGGTTCCTACAAGTTGTTTCAAGTTGAATTTAAGACTTTTTGAGGCCATGCAAGTTAAAAACTAAGACCAATTTCTCAGTTCATATGCCCCCATTTTATGATCAAAACTGTAGCTTGAGGTCTGTGACATGATGCTTTAGCGTACTTCTTTGTTTAAAGTGGCGGTTGGCATTCATCGTATTAGTGCATAATTATTGTTTCTCCTGCTGTTTAATTACATCATTTGATCAAATTAATCAAGTTTCAAAATTTTTTGAAACTTGATTTAAAAGTTTTAAGTAGCACAAATTTAAGGCTCAGCAGAAACTTTGTCCTAGAAAACAACACATTTTTTTTTTATTTTTGATTAAAAACTGTTTAATAATACATATAGGGCAGGGGTCTGCAACCTGCGGCTCCAGTCTTTTACCCCTCCATTGTGGCTCCTTTAATAAAGAAAAATAAAAAAGTTTCATTATGTTAAAAATTATCTATAAAATTAGAAGGGAGAAAGTAGAAAATGGGAGAAAAAAGTGAACAAAACTTAAATGTTAACTAATTTACAAACAGTGGAAGACAGTGCGTATCACAAGTTGAACTACAACATTTTGACCAATTTTTGTGCGTCCTGTCCTGTACTACAGAAAATCAATAGATGTCAATTAGCACAAACAATATTCAGGTGCACCGGGTTATTAGGTACATTTTCTCTTTTTGAAAAAAAAATAGGGAATTTAAAGTGTGTCAGAAAAATATGTCACTTAATTACCTCACATCTCATTTTGGTTAGTTAGATTTACAATTCTGGCAGAGATGAACCAACAACAGTGAACTTAACTATTTGACAGCTGATATTACACTTTATATTACTACTTTTGCTGCATTGAGATTATAATATGTGACAGGGTGTCCTTTATTTTGAAAGGAACTTCTGTCAAAAGGGAAAAAAAGGTCATTTTCTTTTAATGTTTGTGCTTTATTCATGCAAAATAAATATTTAATTTATGTTTATCATAGTAGTAACAATAGCATAAATTCAAATCAGTGTCTTATTTTTTAAAGGGTGAAGACTTTATGGTTCCTACTGGGTTACAGTGAGAAATCAAATCGAATGGCCCTTTCAGAGTTGATGGTCGCAGACCCCTGGTATAGTCTTAAAATAGATCAAAAGATGATTCGAGTGGTTCATTAACTTACCCTTCAGAGAGAAACATAATTTATTAAATACATCAACTATGACCTGATTTTTGAATGGCAGTAACCTAAGAAAATGTAACATTGAGAAGTTCTGCAACATAAACCTGACTTCAACAGACTCCTGAATTTTTAGCTCTTTACCAACAAACCAGTTAAAGTGGATCTGCCACTAAGAACTGATGGTGATGAGGATCAAGCAGATTTTAAGTGGTTACCATATGAGTGAGCTGCTCCATCACACATTCCACCACTTCGGATTTGTTCTCCTGCAGTTCTGGGGAGAACTTCTCATTCAGCCACGCCTGAGAGTCAACGAGAAGAGCGTCGCAGTGAAGGTAGAGCTAACAGACTGGTAACAACAATAGCTTTTAAAAAAAACACAGTGAAGGTTTGAGATCCTTTTAGCTTGATCTCACCTCTTCCAATTTGGCGATCAGCTCTGCTGGAGTCATTACGTCCTCCTGGCTGTCATCTTGGTTGATCTCGCTGTCATCAAACGCGGCTTCCGACATATTTTTACCTTTTAAAATGACTCAATTACTTTCTACGTTTGTTTAATATGTAAAACGAGCTTTTAATTTGAATCCACTCAAAGATTCTATCGAAATAGTCCGGTTAAAACAACTGCAACCACAGCAAAAGTCTGTGTACAAAGACAACCCTTTATTTATTCGCGCCAAAGTCATTACTCTCGCGAGATTACAATCGTTCTTGGGTGTTCTTTACCCTGAGTTTAGTATGCCAGGCATTCATATCGCCTTACTGGTTAAATGCTGCCACTGCTCTTTAATTATATGAAATTTATGTTCTCCATATTCTTCAATAGTTCTCCATATTTTTATATAACCCCTAGCCACAACTGCAGTTACTAGGATTAATCAATGTTATTAAAAAAACTAAAAAAAAAACAAAACTGAAATATTAAGAACGATAAATAAATCCTACTGACCCTTTTCTGTTTAAATGATATTTTCTTAGCTATTAAAGCTCCTCATAATATGTTGATTTTAAAACTGTGGAGCATTTTAAAATCCAAAACAGTATTGTCAACAATGCAGGATCACATTTTAAAAAGTGACCTACATCGTATCGAGTTGATAGCTTGTTTCTGTAAATTAATTACAGTTCATAAAATTTTAAAATCCGACAACTTAGAATCATTGGAAAAGAAAAAAAATCATATGTCCTATTATAAAGTCCTATGATTTAAACCAAAAGGCACCAGAATTGAGTAGGCCAACTTTCATTAGATATAGAGTCTTGTGATTTCTGTATTTGTTTTAAATTGGCAACATCACATTTGTTCATAGGAGTGTTAACAATTCATTTTAATAATTTGGTGCATGTAATAATTTGTGGTTGCTGATAAGTTTCATATATTGGTCCTATTTGTTCACTATTTTCGTTCACTCTCCAGAAGTCGATCCAGGACATTTTTCGCAAAACTTCCACCAGTGTGACTCAAAGAGAAATACCTGGTACCGAACAGTGCAGGTGAAGTTTTCTAGATTTCCTGCGCTGCTTGCAAGATAATCAAGTGCAGAATAAATGTGTGTACCAACAAAAAAGAAAACAAGAATTAATGGAAAATCCATTCACATTTTAGTTTCAGAAAGTCCACCCGACTGTTGTTTTTCCACATCAAAATAATACAAAGGGAGCATTATTAGAACATTATTAGACCAATTTCCTCACTGTATGGTCACATGTCTGTTAAATTCAGTGTTTTCACACATTGGACTGTAATGGTCAACGTAATGATCGATTGATCATTTTTTGCTGCCATCACACGTGTGTTCCACTCTGATGGGACTTTTTTACATTATGATCAAATAAACCGTGTAAATAAATTGATTGACATAATCGATTTATATCACTTTGAAATGATTTTATAATGGTATAATAAACAACCTGCCTCCGACAGATCGATCTGGTTGGGTCATGTATAGATCCATTCATCGATTAATTGTTAAACCCCTATTAACTTATGGTTCCTTGTGCTTTTAGTTTTGGAGAAGTGATAAATTATTTTGACTTGTGATTAAAAAAAAGACAAAGGCTAAGTTTTATCAGGTATCCAGTCAGTAATTAAGAGATTCTGGTGAGTGTGTGTCTCAAAAATGAAGATAGGGATGGGATTATATTGATGTTTATCTTCCCATTTCCCTTTCAAGCAATTAATCGAACTTTATTTGACAACCATTATCTTGACTTGATTCAATGCAGCATATGTGTGTATTGTATGTGTAAATGCAAATACATCTATTTGGAATAATTATGAGAAGATAGCATCACTTTATTTATCTTGTCAATTTACAAAATAATATCTTAAATAAATTCGGTACATCTTTGTATTTCTATCATCTTTTTTCCTTTGTTTTCTTTAACTTTACATGCTTGAAATAAACCCATAATAAATCAGTTTGTGTAAATCCACCATCAGTTGCTTCTCTGAAAAATTCTTTGAAAATTCAGATCTATATTTAAAAAAAAATGTTTTGTTGAGAGTCTAAAACAATTTTTTTAATTAAAAGTATGACGACTAGTCTAAACTCTGGAAAAAGCTATAATAAGCTACTCCTTTCGCTCCTCTGTCTAACTTCAGAGAGGGAACAGTGCAGTCAGGCAGATAAAGTTTTAACCAAAACTGACAAATCGTGTCACACTATTTGGCAGCCAAACAAAGGGCTTCTCTTTTGCTCCTCATGTTGTGGATCAAACATTATTTAATTAGTGAGAATGTTATATAATATATGATTATAACTCTTGAGAATCAGACAATTTTCATGTCACTATTGAAAATTTAAAACGATAGGATTATTTCCACACATTTACATAGTCAAAATGTTGTGCTCCCACAGATATACTGAGTATTAGAACAATTGTCCTCCTGCGTTTGAATGCTTTCTGTCTCACTTCTGCTGTGCATTCGAACATGCCTCATTTGTCTCAGCTGTTTCAGACCACATTGTGGCCTGCAGTGTAATCTCATTTGTGCAGTTTCCTCTCACTCTTTCCTCCTCGTTGCTTTTGCCTCGAAGTTCTTTGTTATTTACACTGCCGATGATCTGGCATCCGCTAGACACGGCATTTGCTGCGACGTCAAGTGTGGCACAGTTGCGGCGTCTTCCTCCAAGGTTGGGCTTGCTGCGTCAGACGGACCTATAGTCTGAAGTCTGCACATGCTTATTTGAGCAGCGGTGCAGAGGGTCCCAACCACAGTCTGTGCTACAAACGAGAACAATCTGAACAAATGCCACTTTGGAAGGCATGCTCTGAACACACAATAACTTCAAATTTCTTTGTGTAAATTCACATTACATTAAGTAAAAAAAAACAGTCAACTGGATTTGTTTTATATATAAATGTATTTTATTACTGAAGTCATTTCAGTTTTCAGACATTTCTTTCTCAATTCTTTCCATTTTCAATTAATTTTTTGTGAAAAAAATGAGGAAGCACAAGCAAATAAAAACAGAACCAGAACCTCTGTTTAATTGTATTTGTAATGTTAAGGTTGCAAATCTTTTCTAATGGAGCATAATACTGACACAGGCATATACAGTACAATCCGTCTTGTATATTTATCAAGAAAGTAGTAGAGAGTGTTTTTTGCAATGATTATTAATATATCATAAAGATCTATACTGGAACATCAGAATTGAATCTCTTAAAATAATAATTACAATAATACAGCCTCTAATCTTGCACCCCACTGACATGTTACCCATCATGCACTCTGTCGTGTTAACATGTTCGAATTAAGCCAGTGTGCTTTTACTAAAAATTAAGTATTTAGGATCAGAGGTTTGACTCAAAAAAAGAAAAAAAAATCACAGCTTGTGTGAATAAATAGGATTCATGGGGGGTAGAGTATATCCAGCTTGGGGATTTAACAGCGGGAAGGTGTAGGCGTACGGGTAAACGGCTGGACCAACGACAGCTGAGTGGCCCGGGCCTAGAGGCATGTTGCGATACATCAGCTGAGATTGAGGTAGTCTCATTCTGTGAGGGAAAAATGCAGGATACGAGGCTGGCTGGTGCCGAGAGTCTCTCCCTGACTTGTCATAGCCCGACAGGATGCACGAAGCTGGTAGGTGGGCGCCGGACTGAGACAGGGTTTGCTGAGGAAGAGGAACTTTTTGCAGCAATGTCCTGGATCGCTCTCTCTTCTCTGTCTGATAAGGCCAGGGGGCAACACTGTTCAGTTTCTTTGCACACGCCAGAGAGTCGTCCTGCTGATAAAGCCTGCTCTGGTGGATTTTGTAGGCCGGTCGAATGGGAGCGGGTCGCAGAAGCTGCACGGGCTTTGGAACAACTTTGGTAAAACTAGAGGTAGAGGTTGCAAAAGTGGAAGGCGTGTAAAGGGGGTAGGTGAAATACTTGCCCGTCCCCTTTTGGTAAGGCTTCCAGGCAGAGTCCTTTTTCAGACTCTTTGCTGAATCGGTGGTTAGCGTTTGGGAGCTGACCTGTGCCGCAGGCACTGTGGACTCCTGACTGCAGCTCACAGGCTTGTCTTCCTCCTGTTTTTTGGTGGGGCTCAGACTCCTTTGGGGCATTTCTGAGCCTTTGGTAGATGGAGAGTCCTCTGATGACACAGAAAGAGGGGAGGGGCTACGAGAGGAAGAGGAGGATAACGGAAGCGGAGAGCCATCTGAGGAGTTCCTGCTGGAGGAAGCCCTGGCTGGAGACAGGGAGCAGTGGATGACGGACGGCCTTTCCTTGTCCTCTCTAGGAGAACTGACCGGTGCGTTAAGGCTGGCCTGAGCCATTCTCTTCTTCTTTTCCAGGGGAGAAATGACCTCTCCAGAGGCAGATGGGATGTGAGCAACCCATGAGCGGGCTACAGGGACTTGCAACGTGTGGCCGTTGACAGAAGGGCTGAAATCGGTGGAGGGTCTGCTGGACTGCCTGCAGTCTGAGAGGCGTCCTTCAGAAGCCCAGAGGGCAAAGTGTGGATTCATCATCGCCTCACGCTGGCAGGCCGCTTCTGGACTTCTTTGAGCAGACATCTGCATGAAAAATAAAGGATAAGAGTTTACCATTAAGCACAGACACAACATGCTACATTTGTGACAACATTTTATTCATCACCTCAGAATCCAGTTCTCTCTCTGACGGCGTCCTCTTCCTCTTCCCGTCGGCCTTGTTCATTTTGCTCTCAGGGTTTCGTTTGTAAGGCTTCCGTGGTTTGCTGGGAGGCAGAGGTTTGTCTTCTTCTCCCTTGACGTGTCTCTCAAAGGGAAGCACCAGCCTGTGGGATCAATGGAATGTTTTGAATTTATAACAAGCAAGTTCTTTGGCATGAGTCGACAGGAAACGTGTCTCACACCTCTCATAGTGTCTTCGGGTGCAGGTGGCAGCACTGGTGCTGCCTGGGCTTCCTCCCAACTCATCGTACACTTTTTTCCAAAGGCGTCGAGCAGTCACCTGTTGGTAGAAAAAAAGGGAGAAATGTGCATTAGTTTACACATAACTATATTATCAGTATATAGAGAACATTTTGGTGATGAAAACTTCTGGACTTTAAAACATCTCAGGACTTTGTCACATTGTACACTACAAAAACACAAAAGATCAAAATACTTTCATCTAGTTTCTAGATATAAAACAAAAGTAGTTAACTACTAACAAATAAGTAAGATGTAACACTTGTTTAAAAATAAATCTTAAATAAAAACCTTGCTGAGTCGTTTAATCTTAAATAAACATATTATTTTTAGTAATATTTCTTAAATAATACATTTTTTGATTCAGAATTTACACATAATTTTGACAATTTTATTTTAAAATGTGTATTTCTAGTCTTATATCGACTGACCAATTAATTAGGATACTGTTGTAGCACTTAGAATAGGATATTTTTTGGGGGAGAAGTATTAAAAAAAATGTACTTATTAATTAAAAATGTACTGTTTGTAAATGTACTTATTTTATAGGTATATAACATTTGTTTTACATTGCATGTTTATTTTAATTCTTTGTATTTCTAATTATAGGTATAAATATGAGTTTTAGTAAGTAATTTTAAGATTTAATTTGGAATTTAAAGTTTGGGATTTCACAATTTATTTCAAGAAACCTTTTCAGGACAAATTCTACCACTTCTAAAAGCAGTTTTTTTTCATCTATAAAAAGGTAAAACCATCTTATTTTTATTTTCTATTTTTTTTTATTATTATTTTTTTTAGAAGGAGCATTTTCCTAGTATAGTTTTAAATGTTCACAATTAGCACTTTGAGATCTTGCTTGGACATTCTTGGGAGTAACTTATTTTGTATTTTACTTTTTGTTATTTTTTTCCATTTAACTTGTTTTCTTTTGGAAGACAAGCTGCCCTCTGCTGAGTTTTAAATGTAAATGCAACTTTGAAAATCTGCATATACTTTTATGAAACTGAGGCCACCCATTGTGCATGAACAAAATAAATAATATATCTTTTTTTTTTTGGTTATAAAATACACACATACATTTAATATTTGCATGTTTTTCAGCTTAATTGTGTTGTATTCGTCCATATGTGCTTACATTTCTTTTTTAAGCATTTAACAGCAGTGGCTTGTTACCCCCTTACATGCCACGAATGCAGCATGCGTGGGTGACCTGCATTGTAGTCTTGATGCACAGGAAAACTGTGCTGGTGGTCTACCCTAAGCCCCGCTCTGGTTCCATTTCAATACGAGTATCACTTTCGGAACTTCAAAGGTGAGGAAACATCAAGAGCACAGTTTTTAGAGAGCTCAGCAGCTTTGCTGTCCTCTAGTGTAGTCTTAAAAATAAGTCCTTATTTTAGCATCTGAGAGCTGCTCACTTTCCACTGACAAACCAGCGCCGAAGTTTTACAGGTAAAGACTTACGAAAGAATGTTGAGAGGAGAACTTACGGAATCATAGCCACCAAGTTTGTCGACAGCTTTATAGATTCTCCAAAGATTGACTAGGAGAAGAAATGAGGAGAGCTGTTGTTATTTTCAGCCAAATCGAGAATTTGGTTGGAAATAAATAAATAAGTAAATAAAAGCATCAGTGAATTGAAGACCAACTCACTCTGTTTAAAGCCCAGATGTGGGATCCTTTCAATGGGTGTACCTTTGTCCTTCATAAAAGAGTGCAAACTGGACACAAAAGCTTTCTCCTCCTTCTGCAGCCGGTCAGGCTTTGCTTCTTCCTCACATTCAGTGGTAGAGTCGTGGATTTCAATAACACACGGAGAAGCCTATAAAATGAAAAATAAAAAAAAAAGCTCCTAAAAGTGGAAAAGATGGGGACTTGTAAGATGTTGATGTAGAGTAAGACGAAAAGGCACTAGATCTCAGTGAAGACCCAAAAATGTTGAAAATGAACACAATCAAAGTGTAGGGTTTCACAGCTACTTTCAATACGCAACCACTGCACACCCAGTCCGCAGATTTGCAAGGTTTCTGGTCTGAACTTGTGTCACGAATGTCGCTTTGCAAAAATAAGATTTTAACATGGGCTGTAAACAAAAAAACTCTATCGCTGGTGTGGTGTGCTGAGACAATAGGGATTTAAATGATAAAACCAAAAAAATAAGAATGTTTGTCCCATGGGACAAAAAACAAAAACTGCTGCTACCAAGAATTTAAGTCTTATGGAATTCTCAGTACTTTCTGGTGAAAGAAATTGTCTCTATTTGTGGTTTGAAAGAAAAGAGAAATGAAACAGTGAATGCAGGCAAGATAAAGAAAAAAGCTGCAAAGATAGCTACAAAAAAAAGAAGCACCAGACAGCAGGGGCCCAAGATAAACTTTTCCTATTTGTTATGCAGTTTTTGTATTTTAGTTCCAACAACTTCAATAAAAAAAAACCCACAACTGACCAAAATATGATCATATTCTTGCTGATAAATTGTCTTAAAAGGATGTAGTTAATCATGTTGTATTTTTGGTCCGTAATTTGAACTTTATCATCATTAACCTAATTAAAGCTCCAATGAGTTCAATGAATCTGCCTCGCCTATTTTGGTTTTGCGTAAGCTTGATTACTATCGATGCTGATGAAGATAATTATATATATATATATATATATTTTTTTTTATACAAGTTGTCACTCCTCCTCAAAACAAAACTCAACACAAATATAAACTTGATGTAAATGCAAATCATTAATTTTTTTTTTTAGCTTTTGTTTTGGTAAGTATTAAACATAAAGTGAGGAAATACACAATTTTTAAGTATATTTGAGTATTTGTATGGCAAGTAAACTGCATGGAGGAAATGAAGTAACTGAATACGTGTTTAGAATAAATTGGAACATTTTAAGTTTACAATATAGGAGAGTGAGTATACTGCCTCACTTTTAGGATACTTCTAATACACTTCCAGTACTTTTAGCTGAGGGTATGTACGCAATATTGCTTACATCATGTGGTCATTTACGCCTTCCAATGTTCTTTATCTGCTTTTGCTTGTGCGCAATGACATTAGAGTTCCATTTAATCTAAAAATACCAACCTATTACATGTGCGGTGACAACACTTTTCTAAGAGCATGTTATATTAGCATGAAATTAGCATGTTTTAGAATAGAAAAAATAAAATTTAATTGTTGTTCTGTTTTTAGAGAAGGAAGCAAGAGTCAGAGCATAGCAAGACTGGTGTTTGGGAAATTTTGCATTGACGCAAAAAGAACCTGAAATTCAGACAGACGCAGAGCAAACATGTGATTTGTTCTGGAAATGACACACTTATTCTTACAATTCAGCCTCGATATGAGATGTATTAGTCACTGACTTGAAGTTAATGAAGAAAAACACAACAACTGGGTGCATAAAATATTCAAATGTGGAATAGATGCCTCTCTGATCAATTTCAGAGCCGCACATTTCAGTGAACACCACCAGCGTTGCCGATATTTTACCTTTAATCGTCACATCTTGAAACCGCTATTTCTGTGGCACTCATTGTAAAACAAAAAACGAGCAAGGCGGTTTCATATTGAATCAAGTTCCTCAATGTGGTTCCTGGTTCCGAGAAGTAAACCTCTAAAGTGAGTAATAGTGAAGGTGCAGGCCTTGAACTGTAGACAGTCCAAACTGAGTCAGTTTGGTGGCTCCATGCTGCCGTTCCCAGCCGGCAGTCGACTGCTCTGACACTCTGCTGTATTTCTTTAAAATTCTATTATCATGTTCAGTTTATGCATTTCCGAAAGGCTGGAATGTAAAATTAAAAACAAACCAAAAGGTTTTTATCCTCTTATCTAAAGTGAACTTACTCACTCATCTTTTTCAGTCTGATTCACAAAAGGGCTGTGCATCAGCGGCTGCGTACAGGAAGTGTCAGCGCTGTGGGGTACACAGTGAAGCCCCCTCCGATCTCATTTCATATTATTTCTCAAATATTTGCGTGAAACATTCGGTTGATTGTTCACAGATTGAATTTTTTGGAAAACTGTGTGGGTGATGATGTCAGTATGTTGATATGTGATTCTCACTCTGACTGTCAGTGGCGTTCAGGACTGATGCTATCTGTGGGGCAGAATCCACCACAGAAACCAAGATGCTTTCAACTAACATGAGCCTTGGAAATTTGATGAGCTAATTTGTACTTCTCATATTGTACCTCTCACTTCAGTTACCAGAACAGGGGCTGCGAGTTTCTGCTTCAGTTTCTTTATGCGCACTTCAAATATTGCAATAAGATGTATGTGTGTGTGTGTGTTTGGTCTTTCTCAGAATAAAAATACTTATCTGCAGATTTCACAGCAGGCCAAAACAGATAAAAGAAGTGCTGGCAAACACCTCTTAAAATAGAGAAATTGACACAGTCTCGAATAGACTACCAAAAAACGAAAAAAGGGAAATGAAAACACAACACACAACCGATTCCGAGCTGTCATTTCAGTAGTTGCAGATTAACTGTAGCTGATGGAAACTGCCCCACCACCCGTCCACAGACCCAACTGACGGGGCAGCATGGCTGTACCTGCTTGGATCTGTCCATCTCCTCCTCGCTTTCTCCTGCTTTCTGTCCAGCCGCCTCGCTCTGCTCCTCCTGAGCTATTAGCACATCATAAAGAAGAATTAGATTATCAAAATTAAAATATGTGTGAAATAAAAAAAAAAAAATCTAATCTAACAATCTAAAAATGATGAATTTGTGAGGAATAATTTGTGTAATTGCATTAGTTCCTATCTACACACACACAGTAATCTGTAGAACATATTGTCAAGTGAGCGTGATATAAAACCACAGGTTGCAAAACCACTTCCTGCTCAAGAAAACAACCACTTGTATGCTGCACTGTATGATATCGTAACACTTGAACTACAGTGTTAATTTATAAAATCGCCTCGAGCAAGATGCATCTGTGAAGAAAAGAAGCTTACATAGATTTTAATTAAATAAATATATTCAGTGATGAATGAAAGGAGGATAAATGATTTATTCAATTATAATTTTCTAATCTGTATTTAATTTTAAAAAAATCAGTATTCAGCACCTCGTGCATTTAGATTTTAGGAGAAACTGAAAGATGAGTGTCAGAAATCAAACGCCTTAAGTGTAATTCTGAGAATGAGATGTCTGCTCAATATCACACAGTCCTCCTCCTCCTACACCGATATTATTTTTGTGTAAAACCAATATGCTTCTCTCTTGAGATCACTTGTTTCCTGTGTTGTGGCTTTGACCTTTATTTCTGCTTTCAGTATAGCCTCTTTAACTTCGTAATTTTAGAAAAAATAACCAATAAATCTATTTAAAACAGCACCGCACACTCTCAGACTGATTTTAAAATCACTTTTTTACTTTGAAATCTAAACTCTTAATTTTATTGATTTAGTTTGTCAATTTTTTATTTTAAAAAAATAAAGTTTTTTTTCTTCTTTAAATAATCATTTCTTCAACAACATATGTTATACATTGAGTCAAAGCAGGAGCAGTTTTTGTCAAACCTTATAAATATGTGCGAATGTTACTATATATATATATTTGAAAAGTTTAAAAGGATCTAAACAGAGAAAACTTTAGTCCTAAAGACAGCAAACAGAACATGAACAAAAAGAAAATTCCCTCTCACCCATTGTCAGAAGCTGTCCTCTGGTCTTGAGCTTCACTCTGTTTGCTGACAGTAATTCATGCATCTCACTCTTCAACTCGATACCACGAAATAGGAAGGTATATCCACAAGACAGTTTCATTGGTTGACTGATGGCACTGCTGCAAATGAGGCTGGGAAACTGAGTTTTTCTTCTTTCTTTTTTTTCACATTCATGTCTCGTCATCACTATTATCTCTGCATTTTTAGATCAACATAAAATACTTTTATTGCTAAGAATTTGTTTTATACCTGGATCCTTTTTTAGACCTTTTTTGACCATATTTATTTAATGGTATTTGTACAAATAATGAACTTCTAGGCATCCACTTTACAATTTAAAAAAAAGCACAATACGAGTGCAAGCAGACATTTAGTATACATGAAGAGAGCTAAAGCTACACTCAAAGAAAGGTCAGCTGCAAACACTGGATTCCAATTCAGCAAATTCCATCATTTGGGGAAGTGAAATAAACCACTCAAACAATGTCCAAATAAAGGTCTGAAGGCGTCGACGCGTCAGCAGAACATTTCCTGGGTGTCTTCTAAAACTATGTTTTATAGAAATGTTTTCGCCTCAAATAAAAAAGGAAGCAAAAGAGCCAAACTTACTGTCAACCATGTGTGACGGATGAGTCAGAGAGGCGTTTTGCCTCGTTAGGGACACGCTTTTAGTTAAAAATGTTCTTACAAAGTACTTCAATTTTGGTTGGATAGCAATTTTAAATGTTAAAATCGTATAAAGGTCATAGTGAAGGAAAGTAACGGCTTGAATTATTAAAATAGTTGAAAGTTTGAGTGTGTCAGCAAATTCTGTCCTGGCTTCAGAAAGGTGAGGAACAAACATAAAAAAATTAGCCTAAGGGGAGGAAGTGGGATTGTATTCGTATGGTTCCATCTGCCAATCTAACCTTTAATAATTTGATCTGAACTAAATAACTGGAAGTCCTAAACAAAATACTCAAATATGATAAAACCCCACAGAAATGACAGGTGTTGATGCACGTGGAAAAAAGATGATTTTATTGGTCAGTCCGACTAAAAAGAAATTTGTGATCCTCATGGGGGGTTCATTTAAACATTGAGAAATAAAAAAAAGAAAGAAAATCAAGAAATCAACTTTAAAGATTTCAATTTGATATATAAGCTGGGAGACAGCCTGGTTTCAAGACTTCTCAAATTTTAAGGAACAGGGACGCTCCACTTCTTTAAAATGGGCTCCACTGACCATTGCACAAATACTAAATGGCTGGGAAAATGCAGAAGCTTCGTTCTACTTTTTAAAAAAATCGGGTGACAAAATGGTCATCCGCTATCATATCAGATGGAACTTTCTTTAGGTTTGAGGATCCCGAAAATAACACAAAAGGTCAGATTTTATGATAGCAATCATTTTCCTAAACTTGTAAAGTCAGTTTGTGGTTTTTTTTTTTTTTTTATTGTTTTGATGTTTTCAGTGAGAGACAGGAACTTTTGAGGTATTTTCCCTTCACTTTCCTTAAGCTGTTTAACAATAGGCTGATCTTGTGTGTGATTTAACAGTCAGCACTAGAGTTCATCCACGTTTCCCTCGTGTCATCTTTGATGTCTTTTAAAGGGGGATGTCCTCTACAAAACATCTGCTGCAGATAGAGGGTGACATTTCAAAGTGATTCACGTCTAAATGTCAAAATAACTAAACAGGCAAAAGCAGTTTTTTTTAGACAAATTTACAGGAATATATGTATAAAAGGTGGAAAATATTCTCTTTTTTTGCAAGTAAATTAAAATATATTAAAATCTGTTTGCACCACTTATGTGAGAATTTCTTTCTCGTGCGCCGGCAACTGAAGTGAAGATGATGAGCAAAAACAGAGGTTTAAAAAACAAAAAAAAAAATCCCCACCGAATCATTTCAGACTTTCACTTACACAAACATTTAGAGCTGAGACCAGAGCGGCACAGTCTAAATGAGAACAAGAATATTGTGAATGCTGCACACCAAATATTTCCTCTCTGAAGTGACTCACTTTCTTGGGAACAATTTGCAAACCTGCAGCTCGCACCGAAGGTTCCCCATCGCACGAGTACAATTTAAAAGCTGCCTTACATTTCCTTTGATGAGAAAAAAAACAAAAACAGGTACAGTAACCATCACCTTCTCATTAGCTTGGAGGATTTAACCGAAAGATGTAAAGGCAAGAGGTATAACTGATTTTCGTGAGAAAATGAAACCTATGCCTTTAGAGGTAAATTCCCCAGCTGTTGCCTCATTCCAGGAAACCGTGTGCAGGGCAAATACTGAGGCGCTGTGTACATCTGAGTTCCTGTTAAACCTGAGAAAAATCCCTCCAGGCTCGTTCTGCTGACAGATTGTTATTGTATTAGAAAAATGAAATACGAAGACCCACACAGTTTTCATCTTTATTTTGACTCTGTAGAATGTGTGCACAACATCAGACTCTGCAAAACAACCACAAAAATGCCCGTTTCTATGCAAAAAGAAAAACAAAGATTTTCTTCTTTTTTGAAACTTAAAAGGAGGGTGGGAATCTCTGAGAAACACACAAAAAACGTTGCATAAAGTCTACTTTCAAGCGATTATCTCTGATGGCACTACAGGACTTCATTATACGGCTCTTGATTTGAATTGAAATAAATGTATGTGTTCCTCATTTCAGTCATTCCCTGAAAAGTTAAGTTTGTTGAAAGGATGTGGTTCAAATGAGGAAGAACTTGCACTGAGAACGGCTATTTATTCGCATTTAAAAATGGAACTGATGCCCTGCCCTGCTGAAGGCACAACCCACAGGATCGTTTCTCTATTTGGATAAACACTTCAGCCACAGTCAGATCAGGTTTGAAAGTCACACAGGATTGAAGGTCGATCACAAAAAAAAAAGAGAGAATATTTCAGTCTGCCGGTAAGAAAAGGCAAAAATCAAGGCAAAGGATTAGCTGCTTCTGGTAACACCCTTTTCATTTCCTGAAAACTGGACAGGAACAATGCTACAAAGAATCACACCTGAACATAAACTGAAGCCACTTAAGGAATGGGGACTAGAAGATGCTTTAAAGCTGATGTGGTGCTGGAATGAGGGGTTGCCGAATTATGGGATGGCCTCAGTTCCCTCTGCAGAGCCGTCGGTTTGTGAAAACATCAATTGAATGGAATCGTAGACTTGAAATGTTAAAGGATTTTGAAAGCTTCTGGTCCACATTTACCACCCCATGCTTGTTGCTCCACAGCCTGCAGGCTACTCCCTTTGAGCCTCCTACATGTGTATGGACTGACTGTGCAGCGTCAGTTGCTGCAGAGCTCCTCTGGGCTTGTGGGGGGGGTTGAGACGGTCGGCATGCGCCGAGCTAAATCAGTTCCACGTAGTTGGCCGGGAACATTCCGAAATGACCGTCGGGGCCAAAGCCTCGCCACCACCCTTCGTCGATCATCTCGATGCCGGTGATGACTTCATCCGGGTCGAACGAAATCTCTGTTTCATCCGCTGCAGGAGAGGAGGCATCAGTACAGACACTGCAAGTTGCTAAAAATAACGGCCAAATTTAAGCAAACGCTCAATTATGATCAGCAATAAACCCACTAAAATGCAGCATTAATTAATGCATTTGCTTAAAAATTAATTGATTCATATTTCCATTTCAAAATAAGTAATTCCCAAACCGATGACCAATATGGAGCATGTGCAGAAAGGATTAGAAACAATCTGCAGACAATAACCCCCCCACCCCCCCCCCCACCCCCCCGGGTGTTTTTAGCATAGCTAGCTCATTAAGATCTCATGCAAGACCGAGTTAAACACGCCTCCATCTCCATCTTGTTATTGACCATATACATCCCTCCTGGTGAGTGGAGACAACATTTCATATTACATATTAGCTTCTCTGCTTTGTATTTTATTTTTTTTGAACCCATCACTGCTGCTCACCAACATCCCCTTTTCGCTCCTCTCCAGGAGCTACGCTGCGCTAAACACAACACGTCTGAAGCCAGAATGTAAGGGGAGTGCAGTCACAACTCAACAGTTACAGCAAATGCCACATAACCACAAAGTCCACAGCGCAATTTCCGCTAAGGCTTTTACATATCATACCGGCACTGTCACTCCATGTTTCCTGTCAGCCGCTTTACTCGCGACTGTCTGATCCAGCGTTAAGAGATTTGTCAAGCTGACGCGATTATTCAGTGTTAATTTTCCTGGAGACGTCCGTATAAGATGAACAGGGAGGTTTTGTTTTTATAAAAAACCGAGAGATACTGGTCGAGCACTTGGGGGGGGGTGTTGAGAAACCCACTCACACTAAAGAAACCCCCTAAAAACTCCAAACTCACCAGCCTGATAGTCGTACAAAGCTCTAGCACAGATGCCTCTGCCTGATGAATCTGCCGTCACGTTATAGGAGCTGCTGTCCTCCACCTGGGCAAAAAAAGGTTGCTGATTAAGCATATTACAAACTATTGTTTTTTTCCTCTTCCGTGTTTGTAAAATTCCCCTTTCAGTGCTTTTATGCAGTTTTAGATGCTTTGCATTTGATGCAGTTAAAAGAAGAAAATAACAAGCAAAGAAATTTAAAAGGTGGAATTAAAACTAAAGTTGTTTCATCATTATTTACTGCATCTTTCCTTTGCCACTTCCTCTTACATCTACTTTTTCACAAACTTCTGCTGTTTCAAAATAATCCCTTTAGTTCGGTGGCCGAGACCGCCATCGCAGTGAAAAAAAAGTAACTGTGCAAACAGAAACGCTGCTGTAAATAAAACAAAAACTGCTGCAAATAGAAAGAAATTATGTTGCAAATAAAAAAGTATATATAAATAAAAAGAAAAGTTGTGCCAAAACAGAAAACACTGCAAACAAAAAAGCCACAACGGAAGTGGATTATTGAGGATAAAATATCTTGAACACAACCTGATTTATACTGCAGTGTGTTGACACATAAAATAGAACATACGAGTGATTTCCAGCAGGTCAACGCGTCGAAGAAAAAGAAAAGCACTTCCTGGTCCAAAATAAAAACTTCTGTCATACTTGAAAAAAAAAAAAACCATAACATTTAATTTCATATTTACAGGGACATGCCCACGCGATTACACACATAACATCGCAGAAGTCCATCATCGCTATGGATAACTTAAATTCGACTAAGTACAAAAAAAAAAAAATCATCCATGACCCAAAACCTGCATTTTACAGAGACTCAGTGAGAGGGAATAGGGCCTGATAGCTAAAGTTTCTGATGTGGAAGACACGAAGATGCTCCGGGAGCCAGGGGGAGGAGGGACAGACAGGAGGCGCAATGGAGTCAATGTAAACTAACCGACGGTTGAGAGACGGACTCCCCATGCAACACAACAGACCAGTGAAAATTTGAGGTTATTTTCTCATTTGTCTTCCAATTCTTGCTCTTGTTTTTTTTCTTTTTCTTTTCACACAGGGGCCAAAAATCCACTTCTGTTGTGGCTTTTATTATTTGCAGTGTTTCTTGTTGTTTGAGTTTCTTTTTTTTTTTTGTTTGTACGGTTTCGTTTTTTTCTGGGATGGCAGGTGTTCCCCAACGTACTTTAGAACTCATATCAAACTGTTAACACAAACCAGTAAAATGTGCCAAAAGCGTAACAAATTTAGACAGTTGAGAGTTTTGTACGATCTGGACAAAACAGTTATTCATCATTGAGCTGCGGGAGTTTCACTTCTGGAATGATTCAGTGATAGTTTACATTTTCCCCTATTAAAAGAAACTAATATTTTAAAAGCAGCACAACAAAGAGGCAAATGTCCTAAAGTAAAACTGCGGAAAGGGCTTTTACTCAAAACCACTTTAATCAACTGCAAAAACTCTTTCCGACTCATAGAAAACAGATTGGAAAACACTCCCAACCTGAGTGGGCTCTTCATTAGGCGACTCTTGAACATATGAGTTGGTGGCGGGTTCTTCCTCTAATGAAAAAGAAGAAAAAAAAGTGAGGTCAACAATTGGGAGTTACCTCCCAACAACTGATTATGTTACGGTCTTCTACCAGCAGGTGGCAGCAAAGATAAAAAGCATAAAGCTCTTCAAATAAATCCAACTGATAGAATATTAAAAAAAAATGGAAAAGATTTAAAAAATATATAAATAAAATATATAAAAATAGAGTCAATAAATTAAAAGAAAAAAGTCACAAATTTACAAAGGTCATGGTTATTAGAAAATAAGATAGATAGACCTTTATTGTCATCATCGCAAGGACAATGAAATTGCAGCAACCGTTCCAGTGCAAGAAGTAGCATAAAAAATAAAAGACATAATGTAAAGTGGTCTTAAATAAAGTGGTCATTTTATGAAAATAAATGTGAATATTTACAAAAAAATAAAGCAGATTCAGGGAGATTCTTATGATCAGCAGCCGATTTCTCTGAATTGTCTCCCAACATTATTTAAATATTTTTTTATTGTCTTTGTTGAAAAATAAAATGCATTACTTTTTCCTTGAAAAATTACAACTTTTTAAAGCATAAATTTACATTTTAATTATCGTTAATTGTTGCATTTTTTATTTAAAATTACGTGTTCATTCTTATGTATTTGTTTTCTGTTCTTATTTTATTTTTTCCTTGTTACTCCATCTTAGAAAGCAGATGAAAATGTCAAGGAAGTTAAAAAAACAAACACAAAACAAAACTGATGAGTGAGAAGTGAAATGAGCCCCCACCTTTCCACTGCTCCTGGGGGGCTGCCTCCTGCTCATCATCCACAACAGGCTCTTATCACCCAAAACACAGGCACAGACATGCATGAACTCGATGCATGAGCATTCACCTCTGAATAATGAATACGAAACACAAACTGGTTCCAGAAAACAAAACAAAAAGAGGATTTTTTTTTAAAGAATACGAGTAGAATGACAAACAGAAGTGATGGTGACGATGAATGAAACACTGAGCTTTAGTTTAGCCAGAGTTTGATGCCCAGAATGCTGTGCAGTCGTTTAGCGTGTGTGTAGTTGTGTGTGGTTTGAGCTCACACCTGTGGCACGGACAGGAGAGGCGGACTGTGCTGGCGCAGCAGAAGGAGAAGGTTGGCGCTGAGGCGAGCTGCTTCGCTCAGATTTAAACGCTTGCTCAGACAGAAAGGGGCTTTGAAGTCGCCCTGACCACAGACGTACATTGACCCAGAAGACATGCAGACACATGAAGAAGGAAAACAACGAGCCGGCAGACTGAGCAGAAGGAGGAAACCGTGTTATGAAGACAGAGTCAAGCACGAGACAAACCAGACGAGCTGATGTGTAGTTCCAACTCAAAGAAAGGAAAAAAAGAAAAAAGACAAAACAACGTGACCTGCTACAAACCAGAGGCTAGAGGCTCTGCAGGCAGATTGGATGAACACATATTAAGAGCGTAAGCAGGTTTGTAAGGAGGAATACCTGGCTGGGGGCTGGCAGTGCCTGCAGGAGTAACATCCGAGTCACTGGGAGTTATTCCCCGCTCTCTTTGCTTGAACATCTCTCTGGGGTTCATGGCGCGCTGAGAGATGAGGGATGCAGCCTCCTAGAAAGGAAGACAAGATACAATAAAATATTTGATGTGAAATATTCAAAGAGAGGAAAGATGGAGTGAAAAGCTTGAAGAGAGAAAAATGCTTCAGATTGAGTCTTTTCTGGAGGGAGGGGAACTCACATTGACCTTCTCCACAGATTCACCCCTCCTGACCGCTTTCCTCTGGGTCTCCTCCTTCTCCTGCTGGTCCTCCTGATGAGGTTGATACTGATGATTTCGCTGATGGCATTTGCAACCTTCTTAAACCATTCGTTTGTATAAAACCTGAACTACCAAAATTTGAGTGTTTTTTAAATAATAAAGGACGACGACATCACTAAAAACCCATTTCCACGTTTCTGTTAAGCTATGTTCACACCAGCTTCAGTGTCAAGTCAATGTAAAGACACGATCAGAGGGTTTGAGCATCAGTCTGGCAGGAGGGCCAGAAACAGGTTGAAATACCTGAACTCTGGCGATGAATTTGGCTTTGGCTTGCAGGTGAAGTTGAAAACCAACATGGAGGAGAATTTGATCGTTGGCGTTTGTGCTCCTCCTCTTATTTGTATCAAGACAGATATAAAAAGATCCTCTAATTTTATTCTTACTTTAACAGCAGGTAATCAAATTGGGTCACAGAGAGACAAAAGTACAGCTGAAAGAGGCTGTAATCTCGGGCCCCCCATGTTGGCATTACGGCTCCAACGCGAGCGCCGTAGTCTTTATGTGACTTTAAAAGGGCGGGAGGAAATCCCACGGCAGACAATCACGTGTGATCTCTGCAGTGCTGCGAATATGCAAATTGTTTTGTTGGGTTCAAATTTTACTGGACGCCGCAGCTGAACTGTAGGGAATAAGGGGGGGATTGCTGTACTTCCTATGTAAATGGCGGATTATCGTATGAGTCATCGCGTGAGTTCGGAGCCTGTAGCCGCAGCCATCCAATAGCCAATGTGAGCCATCTGGTGTGGCTAGACCACTCCCACATCGTACCTGAGTGGTAACGCTTGCCGTGTGGCTTAGTGTTAGTCAGGCAGAGCTCCTACAGTAGATAGTGAAGCTCACCGTACTGGGAGAATCTCTGAAGGATCTCATGAACCCAAACATGGTGCTTTTAAAGAGCTTTTAACAATAAATAAACCAGATCTGTCAGTATCATCTGTGTCTATCATGCATTGACTGTAAATGATACAGACATGTAATGTAACGATTAGGCTCAAAATTTTGACAGTAGCTCCTCCCACACTCATTGGGTTTATAAACACATTTTAGAAGCCTCCAGCAGCTACTTTGACGTGCATCATAAAAGAGGCACAAATCATGCTCAGTATGAACATAGCATTAGCTTACATGTCTCGAGAGCAAACTTGAGCTTTACCTCACAGAAAGACTCACCCACTGTTGCTTGTCCTGCTCTTTACGTTCAGCTTCCAGCTGCTCTTGGTACTTCCTAAAAAACAGGAAAAAAAAGAAGAATCACTATACAGAGCGCTATTTTTAATTACCAAACAAACCTTTTCTTTTTTGTGTGTTTTAAAGGGTGCAGCGTACTTCTGCTGTTCGATCTGAGAGGCCCTCTCCTTGTCTCGTTTCTCCCTCAGAGCAGCTTCTTTGGCCTCTCTGTCTTTTCTCTCCTTTTCCAGGTGCTGGCGCTCCTGCTCTGCCTTGCGTCGCTCCTCCTGCCGGCGTTTTTCCTCCTCTTTCTGTAAGTTGACAAATTCATCATGAGTTAGCTTCAAAATCAGCTTGAAGTCTGCACGAGGAAGCTAGAGTCGTTTAACTTTTTGTATTAATTTGCCAACTAAAACAGTTCAGGGGTGAAAGACTGGGTCAAGAGTACCAAAGAAGAAGCTTTAGAAATCTGGAACAGATGCTTCATGAATATTTAGTGTTTTACGGGATTTTTTTTAGCCTGTTGTGTGAAAGCTTACCTCCGCCTGTGCCCAGAAGTTGTCTTTATTTGTTTTCCTGATTTCTGACATGGCATTGGTTTTCTGGTACACAGAGCCCTGAAGAAAAAGATGTAACTTCTTTTTTCTGAATTTTCAGAAGTACAGTCAGAGCATAAAAACCATCAGATATACTCTCATGTAAATTAACATGTATATTTGTTTGGTACAATAATAATTACCTCATTGATAGCTAAAAAGTCAAATTCCCAAAGAAGCTAACTTAGTTGAACACAAGAGACCACTGATGTCAAACGTAAATGAAACTTTTCTTCACTTTGTTGATCTCCGTCACAAAGAGACAAAAAGGAGAGCTCACCACGGGCCCCTGAGGGCCGCTGTCCTGAAAGCGGCTGGAAGTTTCCTTGTGGAAGCTGTAGTTGGCTCCTGAGGCTTTAGCGACCTTTTGCATGATAGCTTCAGGCTCCACATCCTCCTCTGCTCTTGCATTAACTGTGACATGTGCTCCCTGAAAAAAAAATTAAAAAAGGACTTGAATTCTTTAAATTAATGGAAGTTTGTTAGGTTTTTAAAGTGTATAGAGCAGACTGAAAAAGATGATCTGAAAAAGTGTATGCAGTTTCAGCTCTAGCTGAGGAGAACTTTAGACAATGTAAGAGGAGCGGGTGAGGTGTCAAGAAAACCACAATCTATTTTAGTGGCTAAGCTAACAACAGATAATGACAAGAATGACAACCAGCACTAGAGTTCGCAGAAAGCTGATTCTATTTTGGATCATTTGTTGACAACATAAAATAACCATATGTAAAAATAAGGAAGGATTAAAAAAACACAATGACACTCAAAGGCTACTTTGGAAAAGAAAATTACAATATTTTGCAACTAAATTGTTTGTGAAAAGAATTGTGGTTGATGAAATGAAATGAAAAAGAAATTCGGCAATTTATGTAAACTTTTAACAGAAAAAATATATAGGAACCATTTATTTAGTGTTTAAGTGTATTCCTGATGTGACTTGTAATGAAATACATTCCAGGTGGATTAAATCTCTTCTGGATAACAGCCTAATTTCCCAGCCTGGGATGAATAAAGTATTTCTATTCTGGATATAGAAATGAAAAATCTTCCAGATTGGCACAAAATATGAATTAAAACCAGAAATTAAACTGCATATTTAGAATAGACAAAGGAATGAGTCCAAGCCACATGATTTATCATTACTGAGCTTCTTAATCGCTTCAGACACTTGATAATTGCTTTTCCCAGTGTTTGAATTACCCTGACCCTTTCCAATTTCAAATGCTTCACTTTTTAGTCAGCCGAGTATGGTGACATAATGCTGTTACCAGAGCTCTCTGTATTGTTGTCTGCTCCTGGGATTCCTTCAATAGTACCTGGTACCTCCTTCCAAAAATCAATAGCATTATTGTTTACTAGTTTCTTAGCCATGCGCTCATGATCTGCTCATTCTTGCAAATAAAACAAAGAGCATACTTATACTGAGCCTTTATCTTTTTTTTGTGCTCAAATACCAGCCATTGTCTGCATTTTCCTGTTACAACCCATGATTTAAATGTGTCTTTTGCCTCAATATGTTAATCAGCAGCATGATCATTCGATCATTCACTTTTTGCTTCCTATGTTTAAGATGCTTGCTGTTTAAGAATGTTTGCCATCCTTAAGAAGGGAGTTTATAATTTCACTGTACACGACTGCTCTTATCATTGCTACAATCAAAACTACAGCATAAAATAACATCCCTAGGAAGGTACGAGCATAAAAGTGCAGGATTTCCTCCTCAGTAAAAGAGAACGATCTAATTGTATCCATTTTAAATAGCAGATGTTTCTCATCAAGGCAGTTCACATTTAATTGACATTATAAACAACTTATGATCAGAAATTGCTTCTCCATATAAAAAGCTCTTTGTGCTCAGTGTACTATGTCCATTAGCACTACTAATGCAGTGATCCAACCATGAGGTAGCATGCCAGGGTTCACTTATGTAAGGGAAATTATCACTAGATAAAAGCATTAAATTATTACTAAAACAGAAATCACATATGTGATCTGCAAATATAGACACACTGAGTTATCAGCCTTCATAACTCCAAATATATATATATATATATATATATATATAATATATATATATATATATATATATATATATATATATATATATATATATATTTATATACTTTGTGATTCACATTCAAATGGGAAACATTTGTTGTTACCTTCAGAAAATTGGCCATAGAAAGGACATGATTTGCACACATTCCCTTCCTGGCATCATTTACTCCTTCTCCAGTCTGTAATGAGAGAATACAGACATTTGACAGATTCTGGACAAAACCCACGAACAAAACAGCGCCACGTCATGCCGTACACTCACCCAGTTGATGAGGACGTATTTGGGCAGACCAGAATTCGGGTCCTGAACTCTGCAGAAGGCATACATCACTTTTCCACTGTTGAGCTCCTCAACCAACTCCTCCAGTCCTCCATCTAGACATTTCGACAAAGTAGGGGGGAAATAGTTTCTGTGGTTTGTTGTGACTCTCTAGGAATGTCTCCCCCTTTTGCAAATGATCAGCTTGGAAAGCAGAGGTCAGCAGTTCTTTTGTGGTGATTATTCCACCGCTTGTACTGTATGCTGACAATAACATAGACGACCAGTCAAAAGTTTTAGAGCAATCCAATGCTTTCAGGCTTTTATTGTGAAAGGTTTTTTGTGTAATGTCTTGTTGCACCTTGTAAATAAAAACAGTAGGGTGTAGACAAAAAGGAATCAACTTGTCTTTATGTTTTTATTCTTTAACGTAGCCACTTTTACAGCCTTAGCCGCTGAATGCAGTCACTGCATTCCTTCTTCAACATTCTTCTGGATGTTCTTTCAAACCTCCTGCAGAAGGTCCTGTAAATGCTTGGCACATGTTGATCACTCACTTCACTTTGCTTACCCACAGCCATCCTACCAGGTTCATGTGTTGAGACTGTGCTGTGTTGTGTTTTTTATCACTTGGGAAACTCAGTGAAAGCTTGGATCAAAGATTTGGGTCATTACTTAGTTATAGGATGAACTGCTGATCTACTGGGAACATGTCAGGTCAGGGAGATTTTTTGTTTTTAATGCAGAATGCCGTGGTAGCCATCTTGGTTCAGGTGTTCCCCACACTGTAAGAGCAAAACAGCCCCACACTTCCTCTTCCATGTTTGACAGTTAATGTCACACACTGGAGCCATTATTTCTCCTTTCTGACTGCACACAAAGAATCTGCATGATGGACCAAAGATCTCACATTGTTGCTCATTTGTCCATCACACCTTCAACTAGTCTTCAGTAGTGAAGATGTTTATTGGCCCCAGAAATTTTCTGAAATCTTAGCGTTTTTGCCTGTCAGACCTGCAGCTCAAAGTTTTCTCTTCATGGTAAAAACTGAGACTGGTTTACAACAACCACAGTGAAGCTGTTGTCCTGTGAGCCGCCAGTCCTGCAGGGGTTAAAGCTCAGAAACTTGTCCTCAGATTCATTTGGGGCTTTGGGTCAGCCAGACCTTTCAACCTCTCTTTCCATTTTTTGTTGCTCAACAAAAAGATAATTTAAAATCAAGTTAAGGCGGAACAAATGAAGGAAGGATTGTTCGTCTTCTTTTTTTTTACTTCACTAAAAGGCTTTCATTGTGTAATTCTGACATGTACACAACTTTTCTGTATTAGGTAATCTTACCTTTTTTACCATTTTGCAGATTATAAATTGATCTTCACAACATGTCTACTGAAATTATAAAAATAACTTTGATAAAACTTTTGACTGATAGACACATTTCGCAACGTGAAAATATTCATTAAAAAAAAAAAAAAAAAAACAGAAATGACTTGCCTCCTTTCTCTGCCAAACGGATGTCATTGCTGTTTCCCTCATAGGTGAACAAGGCCCTGCAGGAAACACATTTGTCACATCTGAACTTGAAATGTTTTGTAAACCAGTTTTAAGCAAGTGTGACAGTAATGCCCCATTAAGACAAGCTGCTTTTTTCAGCAACAAGAAGTATAAACAGCTATAATCTCTACTTCAATCGGTAATCTTTAAAGGAATTCTAGCTGCTGCACAAGTTGGAATATCACCAACTTATATTTCCGTTTAAATAAGAGCACTTAAACAGTTTTTAGAGGTAAACTGTTGTAAGTCTTAACAGTAGTGAAGAAAATGGTTGCTTAATAGTGGATCCAGCCAGATCTGCCATGGGTTTGCAGTATCAAATATCAACACCAGCTGGCCGGTGCTCCAACACAAAAAGGAACCATTTAGCGTTAAACTTTTTTTTTTTACCACAATTTGTTAATGCTGGAACTTCTGCAAAGATGAATAAGATAAGATTCTTTTTTTTTTATATATATCTTAGTCAAACTAGACTTCAAATATAACTAAGCAAAACTATGTTTTGAGTCATATTTGATTCACAAATTTGTAGTAGTAATGATGGTATCAATAACCCTTATAGCCTTTATGGTCAGTCATTTTTGAGACACATTTGAATGAATTTGGGTTCTTCAACGGAAGTGTGTCCAGGACATTTGCATCAATAGTTTCTGTCCATTAAAAAAGGTCCAAACAAGGATCTGTGAGTCCTCAGATTGTTGTGGCTTTAGTTTAGTCACAACCAGGGATTTGAATGCCCAAAATTAGGAAATTGGTGAATAAATTATCCATCTTTCAAACCTTTCAGACAAACGCGAGAGTTTATTTCTAAAAGCTGGTTATGAAACGCTTAAATTAAATTAGTGGGTAGATTTTTGACATATTTCCGGTGTCAGCTCGTCCCCCTGAGGGATCAGTCTTTTGCTTCATTTAATTGAGGTCACCATTAAACACCGCAGCTGTCTGCAACAGGTCCATACTCGCAGGAAAAATACTCCGTCTAAAGCCTGATAATTTGAGGAGGAAGTATGTGGATGTTGGTACAGTCTAACTTCTGATATATCTTACCAGGAAGTGGGGGGTTTAGCTAGCAACTTGTCTTGGGTAATGTCATACCATACAAAAACAACTAATAATATATGCTAATATTTTTTTATTTGAAGCTAATTATTAATCAAAAACACTATTATTATCGACTGGTCATGTTTCACTTCAATACATCGATATAGGGGGAAAGAGGGGTACACTGTCACCTGAAATAATTATGCTAATTTAAAACATTTCACCTCAAAATTATATTTAGAAAAAATACACAAGGTATGAGACAGTTTTAAATGACTATATTCGTTACTGATTACGTCTCTTTAATATCAGGTTAACTTCTTTGCCCAGTGAATCAGAGCTAGCACTGCAGCTAGCATGCAGCTTCTGTCGCTTTAAAAATGTAGCTTCTTACCAGTTCGTGTTGGATTTTTCATCCACCACTTCTTTGTATGCAGCTGTCAATGCTGGTCCGTTTTTGCTGAGATTTACTGACATGGTTCGCCTCAGTTCAACTAGCCAGCTAGCTATCCGGGGAGCGCCCTTCCTACAGGAGGAGCGGCGATGATGATGATGATATTACTGACTTTCGGCTCTGACTGTGACGTTTCTTCAGGGATTCCGCGGTTAAACACCATCATCTCCTGTCAGCACGGCTCTAGTCTGGCTTTGAGATTTCAGTAAAGAAACAAAATGATAGTTTTTGTCCTACGCATAATTAAACTATACAAATATATCATCTAGGCTAGATGAAACAAAAATTATTTGAAGTGAAACTACAGCAAAAGTTTGCACCGCCCAACCTGCACACGCCGTGTTGCTTATCGAGTAGACCCCAACGTGAACCGCTCAGGTAGATGCAGTGGGACATTTGAATAATTACATTAAAAAAAAAAATCTTCTTTTTACATATACTTCTTTTATTATACTTTCCACCCTCCAGTATAAGGTTTTACAACATGGAAGAAGGAAAATGTATTTAAAACATATGAATAACTCAGAAGGACATTTACAAATTTTGGGGAAATTAATAGGTTTTTTTTTTTTTTTGCAATCTCAAATTAAAAGTTTAAAATCCCAATTTGTTCATGTATTAATTTTAAATAGATTGCAATTCATTGTTAAAACCATTTTAAATAAATCCAAATGACACTCTTATTGGTGCATCAATTATATTAAGATGTGTATTATTGTAGGGTAACTTTGTTATGAGGAAAATGTCTGTTTCAAATTCTAATTCCACCTGAGAAGATGGGTTCTGTAATTAGTTGGCAAACACATTCATAGGTTTACACGTGCATATATGCATTTGTTGCAGTCATACTCCACAGGCATGTACTCCCATGTGTGTGTGAGTGCATCTATCGTTCAGTTTTCCTACGTATGTTACAGATGTCAAACAGTTTCAAGTGTTCAAGCATTTAAATGTCAGATATATACCTCTAAATCAAATATTAAGTTCATTTTGTAACATTTTATTTTCAAAATGTTGGATTTTTGTTTCCTGAACATTAAACCCAAAGATAATTATTTTTGCAACACAAAAAAAATATAATAAAATAAACAGGAATTCTGTCTTCTTGGTATGACGACATTCTAATAATAAAAAAAGTTTGACTAGGGAAGGAAAAGAAAATGTGTGAAAATTAAGAAAAATATTACTTCTAAGTGCACACATTAAACAGCATATTTGTTTCTTGTGTGAAATTCAGTTCTTTCAGACATGCAATCCAATACTTTATGTAGTAGTTTAAACTATGGTTTTAAATCAATAATTTTGGCTTCTTTCTTTTCCTTGACACAAAAACATGTATTTATCTTTCATTTCTTCTAGCATCAAGCGACAGATGCTTTGTTTTCATCTTTAAATTAAAAAAAAAAAATTCTTACCTCTCACTTATACTGTAAGTTTTGTTCATTTTTTTAACTTATTATGGGGGAAAAAAACACTCAAGACAAACAAAAACCAAGATGACTTTTATTCTTGTTATAACAATGTCTGTTACTACTCAATACTGTTTGAAGACTTGTATGTTGATGGCAGTCAAAACAGTTCAATTCAAACTTTTTGAATATCTTGAATAATAGTTCTGCATTCAGACTAAATCACGTACTGGTGCCGTTCCAATCGGGTTTTCATTTCTATTACAGCCCTATAGGCAGAGTTACAGTCTATGACACATCGTCTAAAAATACAAAATGAGGGTTAAGGCTAGAAATTTTGTTTGAGGTGTTAGGCAAATGAATTGTAGTGAAATCCCTGATGCCTGAAAAAATGGCTGTGAAAAGGTTCTCCAGAGTGCAAAGCATGCCGATCTGCCCATGTGAACCCGACCAAGCACACTGGACAGGAAGTCCATGAATCATGACTTGCATTATGAACTGCATTCAAGTGTCCAGATGAACAACCGTTAATACACAGAGACTGAATTAACTGCAAGACATCGAAGATCTTTAAGCGTTTTCATTCAGACAAAAACAAAAATTCAACATACTGCTTTTGAAGGAAAAAAATGGAGTTGACATTTGCTTCAGCAGCTATTACTGACAAAAAAGAATCCCCATATAGAACCTAAATCATGTTATTTCTTCAATAAAAACTCTAAAAATCCATCATGCTAAACTATTTTCTGAATTGAATCTTCTATAGCCTCAAAAACAAAAAATGAATAATTCCCTTTATGTTGGCAGCATAAGAATTCTTACAAAGGTTTCCAGCAGTTATTACATAATTTGCATTCTTTATGACATTTTTTTTACACATACTTATGTTCTTTTCTTATGAACCAAATGAGGGGAAAATAGTTTAAACTTAGACATTTAAATGATGTAACAAAAGGTCTAAAACATAGATTCTACCATGTTCTTTCCAAATGGAAGCAAAAACGTGCAGACCCCTTTAATATAATGAAGATGAAGAATTGATTGAAAAAGCAAATACATCCTTTGACAGTTTACTGCATCTTTCATAACTATAACTGCCCAAAAATAAGTCGATTCTGCAAGATGCCAATTTTTTTTTTTTTATCTCCTACTTTCAAAACAAGGAATCGTGATATCTGAGGCCATTTCATCTAAACAAAAGACTCCTGGAAAGAAAAGATTGTGTTGTTGTTCCAAAGAAAAATGAAGATGATGATGGAGACCTGGATAAACATAAGAGTTCATTCTTACGAGGCATGAATGCAACCCAATGCTTGTCTTTCATGGCCGTAGAAGAAAAAAACTCACTAAATAGAGCCAGGTTTTTATTGAAAGAGGCTTGATAATATGGGCCCTGGTCTTCTCCTCCCTTGGGTCAGTGCACGTTCAAGGCTGATGATATGATTAGATACCTGAGTAACTGTACTGAGGAGGCAAACAGCTATGCCAAAAGGTAACTATTTCCATACATTAGTAGTGAAATGACTGCTGTATACGGTGTGCGATGAACATACCACTGATGATTGCTCGCCATACATGAAGAGGAAATAACGTGTGTACGGAAGCAACAAGGGCCTTCGCCCACCACAGCAAATCCCAGGCTTTTTGGCAGCCCTCCAGTGTTTTCACGGTGTGGATGTTCGAAAGCCGTTCCTGATTACTCATTTCACATTGTTTCAGGGTAGAGACAGTAAAGTGCCAACAGATAAGCTGCTGGTAATGGCACCGCACCATTTTGCACTCAAAAAGGGGGAAACATTCTGTCTCAATTGCACATACACCAAAAAAAAAAAAAAAAAAAAAATGAACACAGAAAGGCCTCTAAATACATGGAAACACAGTCAGAACGAGACATCCAGTGCAACGTCGATGGTACTCTCTGAAGCAATGGAGAGCAGATCTCCTCAAATCAAAACCTTTGCGTCCCGGGAGCACAATGACCTGACACGGATACACAAAATGAAGCGCGTGAATTGCAGCGATGATGATGACAACAGCATGAGTAGATGATATTAAGTCTTGAGTGTGGCTTCTAGGGGATGGAGGAAATTCCGGTATTCCGCGCGGGAGTGCTTTAAAGAGTCCGTCGGGTCCTTCTCGGCAGATCCACAGAAGTTATGAAGAACAGCACATGGTAGCAGATCAGCACACAAAAAGCCAACTGGCACTGTACCTCACTGAGGGTTTTTGTAACTATTTTATTTGTTTGTTTTCCCCTTTGTTGCTCATTTGGTTCTTTTGTTCTCAACTGTGTTTTGATATTGCTGGTGTTATCACATTGCATACTTCTGTGTCCATTCTCTTGCTAACTTGTTGTACCTGTAAGAAAAAAAGTGCTTGTTTTTTTTTCAAAAGATTTTGAGCATAAAATGAAATAAAATACTATTTTCTGGGCTTTGAGATGAGAATTTTTAGTGTCATGTAGCTTTTTTTAAGCACATCACATCCGTCAAAACATTTTTCATGACTTCAGAGAAAATTGATTTAAAGGTGTAAAAGCTGCAAAAGTGTGGTTAACACCAAGAGGCAGCGCTCACACCTTCAGACAGACTTGAAAACCAAAGTAACTGGGTTTGTTTTCAAAGCAAAAATATTTCTGGTTCATTCCAAAGCTTCACAAGAGACAGAAACACAATACAAACTTCCTCTTTCTCTGTAAGACTGATGATATTTGAGATCAGAATAAAAAATGAGCTTTAGCTTGATAACAAGCATAGTGGACGTGTGAAACTGGCTTTATATTGATTGGCCAATTGCAAACCAGTCACTGATTATGTGGAAGTGCAACCTAAATCCATCTGCAATGTTTTGTTTTCTTGATCTCTTTGGCAGCTGCATATAACTTATCATTTCTATTGTTGTGGAGAATAAACTGTCATGACTGAGAAGACTCTTTGTTGTGGACTCACTTTTCTCTGTCAGCTTTGTACGTATGGGCAATCTCTGGTACCAGTGGGTCATCGGGATTTGGATCACAAAGAAGAGAGCAGATGGACAATAAAACTGAAAAAAAAAACAAGATATGAAGGCATTAAATTAGAAAGCCAGCTGACAAAAAACTAAGTGTTTCCTAAAAAGGAAATCATTTATTATGCCCCAAAGCAAAAACATTGACAGAAATTTGTATGTATAAATAACAGTCACCCCTTTCTTTCAAATATAATACATTTAAAAAATGTTTTATTACGAATTTTAGATATTAAACTCAGAAATTGGTGTAATGTCTTGAATATTTCATTCAGAAATTGAAAAATTAGCTTTGCTAAACTCCACTTATCATTTTGAAATACTTAGAACACAAACAAAAACCCTTTTTTTTTGTTTTTTGTAACTCTTACCTTTTGATACTGTGAGTGCAGGCGACCACTGTGACCTCAGTATATCCAGACAAATACTTCCATTACTGTTGATATTAGGGTGGTAAATTTTTGTTGTAAATGCAACCTAGGAAACAAAGAAAATTGAGAGAAAAGCAACAGACCTGACAAAATCAAATCAAGTAAATATTGTGAATCATTTTTTAAAAACAGAAGCAGTCTTACTTTTGGTGGTTTGAAAGGATAATCTGTTGGGAAGTGAATGGTGAGGAAAAACACTCCACTCTGATATGGGCTGTCACTCTGTTCAAATAAGAATAAAAAAAAAAGAAGTTGAAACCACTTTGTACCTTCTTTTTGTAATAAATCTAATAATTTGAGTTAATGTTAGAACTACTTACTGGACCCATTATTGTTGCCTGCCAATGGAACACTAGAGAGAAAAAAAAAAAACCAAATAGTACTTGTGTTTATTTTTGATAATGCTATACTTTCAATTTTAAATGTACTACAGTATTATGCATAGAATGAATACATACTGTAAAGGTATACAATGTTTCAATGACTTACAATCATCCCCAACAGGTCCAGCAGAGCACTGGGCAGGGGGGTCCCTCTGCAGGTCTGATAGTTCCTGAAAGAAATAGATTAAAATGGTAAATAAAAAAAAGAAAGGTAATTTCTATAAAGCAATTTCCAAATAGGTATTGAATTTACACAATGAGCAAGTGACTAAGTAAGCATTTAGTAGTTATAAACCCTTAGTTATTTATACATATTTCTCTGTTACAAATGCTTATTTCATATGATTTGAGTTAGTTTCCTAAATAGGCTTTACTGAAAAATCATGAGAAGACAAAAGGCTAAAACACTAGGATAAACATCATTTAAATAAATCAACCCAAGCAAATCAATGTTGGAGTTTCTTAGAATTTATTTCAAATGCGAATATTTGATGTATTCCCCATCATATTCTTTGGTTGATATAAAATAAAAACTCAATTAACTGCTTTTATTTCAAGTTCTGATTAGCCCATAGACCTTAACTACAGTTTGCCAAACTTAATTATATGGTCTATAAAAAGAACTAGTGAACAAGAATTTCAGTTGGATGCTAGCTGAAGAAAAATAAACAAAAGCGTTCAGCATTCATGCTCGACTAACATCACATATACAACCACAGACAGAAAAACAAAAGAAGCTTAAATGGATGTTAAGCCCGTTATTTAACATCTCTAGAAAAGACGCCAATCTATTCCGTTATATAAATACACACCATAGCCTGCTCTAGTGCCCCATTTGCCATTCCTTATATGGCAACGATGACTCGAGGGTTCAATTTTGGCAACAATCAGGCAGCTGTCACTCAGCGACTACATACATTATCTGCCACAATGTAAACCAGCATATCCATAGATAAACCTAATATGAAATTAGTTGAGTCTAAATAAAGAAAAACACCCGGACAGGCTAAGAGCCTCACACATTCAAGTTAGCTAAACATATTAGCCAAACACTACCTCACGTCTCAAAGTAAATATACATCGATGGCATTGAAAGTATGGTTAGAAAAGATATACCAGAAATCAGTGGAAACTGAGCTTCTAAATAACAAAACAGTCCATTTGTTATTGGAAAACACCGTTGCCGTAGCAATGCACCAACAAGGCCACTAGTGGTTAGGTCGCCTTTGTCTTCAGAATTACTTTGAAGAAACACAAAAATTAAGCTAATGCGTCTACTTCGACCTTCACAAATTGGTTGACGAATAGAATATCTTCATACTGTGTTCGACGTTGTTACAACAAGTCTACTTCACACATACGTCTGGTACATAAAGAAAACATACACTCACCTTCTGAATTCTTTTCAACGCCATTGCTTCAATGGCTATAACAGTTAGCCTATCAGCTAACAGTTAGCACCACAAACATACAATTTGAGCTCTGTGGTGGCGTACCTTGAAATCTCACTGAACAATAAATGATATGAAACGAAAATAAAGATTGGGTCGATATATAAACAACACAAATAATATTATATTATTCGTCACTCTTTAAAAAAACAACAAAAAACAGATATTTTGCTATCTCCTTCTCCGATTTCTACTCTTCTTGGATCTTGTCAATCTGAGTCTCGCGAGACGTTTCTCATAACGGCAATTTGTGAGTATCGCGGGATTCTTGGCATGATGTTTTTTTATTTTTCATTTTAATTACTTTTTTAATAATAATAATAATAATAATAATAATAATAATAATAATAATAATAATAATAATAATAATAATAACATCTCAAATCAAAATGTTATTTTTTTATTTTTTTATTTTTTTTTAAAGTAGTTCAAACTTGGGATTGATGTAATTAAGTGAAAACAAACAGCCCACAAGCCTTCACTCTATCTTAATGCAAATTTACTCAAGTACATGAATCTGCAGCGGAGAAATCTTGACAAAATTCAAAAATTTGTATTTTTTTTAAATAATTTTTTGGGTTAAAAATCTTTGCACCCAAATTTGAGAATTTTTAGAGAATTACAGGATCTCTCAAAATTAACTGCTTAATTTTTAGTTTATTAAAGCAAATGTTTGAATGTTTGAAATGAGCTAGTTTTTCCTTACAAAAAGAGCTTAACATTAATTTTAACACTGAAACAGTTGGAGTATTCTAACAGGAAAAGGAAATTGTGTACGTTTTTTTCACCCATAATACAAAGTAATACACAATTCTCAATTGACAAATCAATTTAAATATGGTTGAAAAAAAAGCTCTCCATATTCATAATTTTTAAATCTGACATTGAAGTAGTAATAAAAATTAGGATATATAGGAAAACTGAAACTCATTTAATGGATTTTGATAATTTTTTAAACTGACGTGGACTTTTTTATTTACCATAACAAAATAATGTGTCATGTTCTTTACTATATTGTGGACATTCTTTAACTTTCTTCTTTGCTCCATTAGCTCTTGAGGTTGCAGGGTCATCCCAGCACTAAACAGGCCTTTTTATTCAGCTTGTCACCGGTTCTGGGATAATGAGTTTGCTTGGATTCTACTTTTTTTTTCGTATGATGTGACGTATGAAGTGACCCTTAAGTTGCTAAATGACTGCCATGATAAATGCTGTCTGAATTCATCAATCTGAAAGGTTGAACGGTTCCTTTATTATCTTCCTTTCCATTCTTCTGTGAGAGACGAGCAGTTCACTTAAACTCACAATTATTTGCAAATGAAAAGCATTTAAAGTGACGCAGAACCCACTCAATCAAAAGTGCTGAACAACGTGTAAATACTGCATCTGAAATATGTCAATATGTTTAAAGAAAAGGAATCATCTTTTTGGAGATTCTCATTTGAAGAAGCAACCAAGCAGCCAAATATCTTCTAGATCAGAGATGTGTTACCTGTAGCTTTTTTACCCCTTCCATTGTAGCTCTTTATCTTTAAAGCAAAATAAAAATTAATTTTAAGTAATTTAAACATAAGGTGCAGTGGAGTATAAGACAGATTGTAGTGTGGACCAAACATCAAGGATTTTAAGTTGTGGTTCAAAAAATATGTGAAATAGAATGTCTTTTTATTTTGAAAAGAAATCATCTGACTATCTCAAAAGTAATAAACTTTTCATTTTTCAAAAGTTGGCCATTTCCTTTTTAAGTTTCCTTTGTATGTATACTTAAAAAAACTATAATGTATTTATATTTATCCTAGCAATAACAATTCTGTAAATTCAAATCAGTGTTGTATTTTGCTGAAGGGTGAAGACTTTGTGACTAAAGACAAGCTGCAAAAAGAATTAAAAAAAAAAGTCCTGAAAGTATTTGTGTAGTATATGAGCTTTATCAGATCTGTAAAAACTACTTGAACACTCCTGGTGGAATTCACAAGAGATTGCAAATTAGTGTTCTTCCTAAACCTGGTAAAATTGAGAAGCCTCTAGATCTCTTTAGCCTATTTCAAGTCTCCCCCAAAGAAAGGAGCTGTATATATAGAGGGCACAAAACATGCTTTATTTACTCTGAAAAGTTTCCCTGAAGTGAGTTTTTGTTGTCCCTCTTTGTAAAATTGATGTCTGAACTGGGAAATCTAATTTAACCTGTAGTGCTCTCCACAGATTCAGGAGTTAAATGCAGAGGCTCTCTTCCACAACACAATCTTATTTATATTTTATCACTGTAGCTTTTTTCTTTCATTTTGGTTTTTAATTTAACTCTGAAATAGTACTCAACAATGGAAATGACTTTAAAAAGTGATAAAATTGACTATTTTGAATGAATATTCCAAATAAATTGCACCTGTGACATTTAATCCAAGAAACACTTGACAGACAATGCAAGACAAATATCATAAACAACATGGCAAAAACTCCCAACCCGTTGAATACCATAACTAATCCCTAAATACATTTCTAAAACTAGTTTTAATCAGTTTCTTTTTTAAGAAGAGTGCTTTAGTGTGACTAAAAGCCTTGACGGCATTAAAATGAGACTATAAAAGTCAATAAAATAAAACTGAAGGACAGTTTTATTGCTCAAATAAAATCATTATTATAACAAGAATAATACAAGTAAAAGGCAAATTTCAGATTGTATTTGTTTCAGCTCTTGAAACATTTAAAAGACTAAAACATAAATGTTGATTCATTACAAAACCCAATAAAATACTTCGCTAAAAAATACTCTGCTGAACACAAAGCTGTTCAGTGAACTAATTACTGCTAAACTTATTTTACTTTTTTTTTAAGCAGGTATCTGATTTTTATGGAACCCCTGGAGAGCTATAAAGTGCCCCATACCTGCATTTGAGAACAACTGATCTGGTTGCAATCCTGCTGGATTTTAGAGGATGAGATTGTTCTCACACCATGCCACAAATCAGGTGACCAGTTTCATTACTCATGCCTTCCGCCTTCCACTGATACGCCCTAAAAAAAAATTTAAATCCTCTGAAAAGATTTCAAACCTGTTAAGGTTTTGTGGACCCTCAGCCTGTTTGACACGTTGTTTATTCCAAAGTTGTACTTTCACTCATCATTTAACACCTTCCTCACTTTCAGTTGTGCGGGTAAACATCACACCAGTTATTAAGAGAGAAGCCAAGTGAAAAACAAGGAACAATCTGGAGAGATCAGATTACAACTCAACAGGAAATAAAAGCAACAATACGCACGTTTACATTCACTTGTTAACAAAGTAAGATGAAACGAGATCTTTTGACAGTGACGGGGCAAAAGGGTCAAACCGGGTAATCCTTGTTGAATTGATCCTTTTAAACTTTGACAATTTAACTACAAAACTGATATGGAGTTTTGTTGTTTAACGTTTTTGTTCTTATGAAAGAAGTAAAACTACATAATTTTTTTCATTATTCCATATTTTAACCCCTTATTTAAGTCCCACTCTAATCAGTTTTCAATTACAAGAATTTCCAGAGGTCATTTAATTATACCTTTTAAGCAAAAAAAAAAAAAAAGTTTCTGTAGAGCGGCATAAGTTCATTGGAATCATAATTTATTTCTATTTGTCCTCCATCACAAGAAAAAGAGTGCAAGAAAATGTTAGAAATACAAAAAATAAAAAAAACAGAGGTTTGATTAGAGTGGGCCTTTCACCTTCATAACTGTGTTCAGTGTGAGAAGTGAGGCCAGGTGTCCACAAGATGTCACTGTTTGAAAAGAACAAGACTCAAAATGGCCATTTGCTTTGGAGTGCTGAGCTGTGTTTCTCAAACTTTTACCAGGTTAATTTCCAGACAAAAAAAACAGCACATCGGCACAAAACACTCTTGGAGCCATTCTCTCAAGTCCGTGTTTTTCAGCCGTCGACTTGCATGACAATTGATCAGCAAACAAAAGAGTGAAACGTGTGTTTTCTTCACGTGTACAATAGAAAAGAGAGAGGGGGGAAAGAGGCAGTGGAATTGTTCATTCAATACCCAATGACTGTAAAGGCACATTCATCTGGATCAGCTGCGTGCTCCGGTTTCTCCGCAGCCTTGTCTTGCAACGCCTCATGAGCATCCCTTTATGTGTCTTTAACAAGAGTGAAAAAAGAGCTCTTATTATTTTAGTGAGTAAGTATGAATGGGAAGCAGTGTTCATTCTTCTTAAATGGCTGATTCAGTGTCAGGTTGAGGATCCTATCCTCAATGTGACACTGAGAGGGACCATTTTCCTTTTGGAAAACTGAAGATTCCTTCAGATAATATCTTATTGTTTGCTCATCTCCGTGCTCTCAATGACCTGCCTGTCCTCAGGGCTTGCCAGTAATCAGATTCAGAGAGCAGCAGAGGTAGCAGTTTGGGTCTTGTGCAGCAAGGCTCTTGTTTTTTGAGGTTTGTCTACTTGGAGAGGCAATTTATCAGCATGAGGTTTTCAGCCACAGTCAAGCCCATGCTTTGTTGTCTTTAAGCGTCGGCTCGCCAAGCCTCTTTGGCTGCTGCGTGTCCTTTCTTCTGAAATCTCTAAAATCTCGCTACTGTGTGCTCTTTGCTCCCAGTTTGGGATTCCGAGTGGCTTGTTGGGACTTTTCGTATGTCATAAGCGTGCATGTTTCTGATCACTGATGTTCACAAGGAATTTCCCACCTTTACTCAAACTGACGTCCCATCTCCCAAACTGATGTGTGACCCAAAGGAGAGTATTTTGGGGCCCTTTCCCCATGAATAATACAGCTCAGGGTGCTGTTGTTGTAAACTATCTTTTTTCCCTGAATGAAAGTTAAATGCATAACAGGAAGCGTTCCACTCTGGGTGGCAATTATGCTAACACCGTGTCTGCGCTTTAGTCAGTTCCCTTCAGTAGCCCTTTTTTCCCATGGTCAAAAAAAAAACAAACAAAGCTCATATGTTCAGTGTCATTTTCAAAATTCACTTAAACGGGCCTTCCTAATGCTGAAATTATCCAATAAAAGCCTGACCAATTAATGCCGAGCGCAAGCTGGACTGACTGTCTCCAGAGGTGTTTTACCTTCGGTCAGTCTGTTCGCTCTCTCGTGGAACAAAGCTGCATTGTTCCCACATACTAAGAGATATTTTGTTCGCTCCTTGTGTCAGTGGTCTTGATTTGATTATGCACACAGGCGATATGTGCAAGCAGTGCTCATGTTTGCAGTGAAGTCAGCACTCTGCACAATCAAATAATTCTTGAGCCAAGCAACTGGAAAAAAAGGCTCATTATGTGTGGAGCAATCAGAGTTTCATGGCTCATTTCCTTAGCTGTGATTTGATTTTGCTTGTCGGTGTTAAGGTGGCCTCTGACCTGGAAAGTCTCAGAATTATTCTTTAAATCTTCTTCTTTTTTTTAATTTGTACCTATTAAATTGCCTAAATGGATTTATTTGATGAAAGAGTTTCAAAGATTTCATTGTGGCTGCTGCTACATTTGCAACACATCCATAGTAGATAAAAAATGCTTTTGGATGATCAGAAAAATAAATTTCAAATTTAATGGAATGTTTGTAAAGTGTTTGTATTTATGATTTTTTTTTTTTTTTAGATTTTCAACTCATTATTTAGAGAAAGTTTAAAAAGTGTTTTTATTAAACTGAAAAGAAAGCTAAATTTTACAGTTAAATTTTACTTATTAATGCATTAATCCCTCAGCACACAATTTAGCCAATCTCAGTTACACAACTAAACTATTTTTAATTCTTCTCAGATTGTCATAATTCACTGTCTCTTAAGAAACAGCAAAGAGATTCCATGTGCCCATCTCATCTGATCCAGTTCTGTCAAATGTGCATCATGTGGAGCACAGACAAAACCACATGTATGGTCATAAAGAACCTTTGGGATTGAACACTTTTAGAGCAAGACTCCCAGGAGCCCTCCGACTCTCTGTGTTGCACCACACATCTGGCAAAGTGACTGACAGCTTTGGAAACCGTTTTATTGCGTCGCTGTTGCAATGAAAGTCTCCAGAGCTTTGGTAATAACCAGCGTGGAGTGTTAACTGATACATTTAGTGGTGACTCTGCCTTATCACGTTTAAAAAAAAAAAAAAAAATTAAAGAGCTGTCTGTGCTGTGTTGGTAAATTCAGGTTTTCCCAGTTTGCTGAACTTCCTTAACAGACAAAGAAGGGATTTCCTTTAAAACAGGGGCTCTACCAACAAACTAGATTGGGTAGTAAATATGAGCTTACCGTTTTTAGACATCGGAGAGACAGAACCAGCTGGATCAACAGAGAACATGTGATTTAACAATAAATGATGCATGGAGTATGCGTGTAGCTGCAACATGCCGGGACCCGGCTACAGGAGAAACATTCTTCTTGAATTCTAGTTATGTTTCAGCCAGATGCTAGCACTTATGCACGCTTTCTTCCAAAAATATGACATTTGAGCAGAACCGCTGCATCCTGGTTTGGCTTTTAAAACCGCCACCTGTTGTTTGACAAGGCTTTCTCTGCAGAGGTGTGTAGACGCTGTCCGAGACTGTGTGTGAAAGTGAGTGACTGGAGCGTTGGGGGGTGGGGGGCTGTCCATCCTGCTGCACAATAAACAGTTTGTTTCCCATGAGCACCCCTCATGTTCCTGTTGTTGGCTCCATCGGCACTCACTGGGAAATGTCCTGGCCTCTATTGTCCAGAAGGTCAGAGGTCACAGGATGCTCCTAAAAGGCCCAAAGGGGGAGGTAAGAGGACGGATAGTGAAGTAGGATTAAAAAAAAAATATTGCACACTGACTCAAAAATTGAAACTTGAAGACCTACTCCAATGAAAATTGAGTTCTTAACATGTTCTTGTTGCATCTTCTCATGATGGAGGACACATATAATGCAGACAGATAGATCCATTAAAGCCTTCATTTTCCTCATCTCAGCTGGCATCTGACTCAGAAATGTAAGGCTGGGTAGCTCTGGTATTGCTCGCCATTTTTGTTCCACTTCTTATATTAGGTTGGGGCTGTGAGGTGTTGTAAGCTAGCAGGAGAGAGTGTAAACAAAGAGATAATGGGATATCAGCAGAAGCTTATTCCAGAGCCATTAGCCATTTAGTGACGAATTTCTGAGGAATTCTGCAGTAACTATATTGTTTGATTTTGACCAAAAATGTCATCATCGACCGCTGGGAAAGCTTTGAAAACAGATCAAAGGATGATTTTTGTGGGACTTTAATGCTAAAATTAATTATTTTCTCCTGTCTTTTCTGTCATCTTTACTTTATGTAAAAGTCACTATCAAGGACTTCAGGAAAAGAAAGTTGGACAAAAGCCAGAGTGAATATGTTTGATTGTCTTGTTTGTGTTTGTAGCTCTGGAACTTTTTCACATTCTTTGCATGTCTTGGATGGACAGTCCACATGACGTTCTGTGCAAAGCTGGGAAATTGAATCTAAGCAGCAGAGTCAGGCTTATCATGAAAGAAAAAACAAGAAAAAAGCTTTGTTTGAACTTTGTGATACACTGATGTGAAGCTGAAGCACTGAAGTTCCAAATGGAACTACTAAGCAGAGGTACTGTGAAAAAGCATGTTTTGCTCTCTCATAGAACATCAGAGGATGTTTAGCTATGTGTGAATAAGTTTTTGTTTGCTAGCTGGAGTGGAATCTTTTCATTGAAAGATTTTAGGGTGTGGTCTTTTCTTTTCTCTAGCGGTGCGCTGAGCTGCTCCGGGGCCTGCGGCCTGTCCTCTGCCTCAGTGTGCGGAAAGAATGGGATGAGTAGACATGCTATTCCCTGGGTATTTGCAGGGACACATTTGTCTTTTTTATGGAGCTTACTGGAACTTTGAGCTGTATTCCAGATGACTGTTGCATTGCAATGTTGCGTCTTTGCAATCTACAAATTCCCAGAAACAAAAGTGAACTTTTTTTGCGTCAGTCTGTCCTCCAGGTGAAGTATTGGGCGTGTTATTTGCTAAATGTAAAGTGTTTTCTCTTCGTGTGCATTCTATATCTCATTGACGGAGAAGGCACAAGTGAATCTTTAAATTAAAAAAAGTTTGCGTTTTACAATAGAAAATATTTTTGCAGTTTTGCACATTTCCAAATTTATAAGTGTTTTTATGAGATTAATTAAACAAAATCAGAGATATTTCTCTGCATAAACATGAAACGTGTGTTCCAAGATCGCAATTACCTGGAATCATCTGTTTTCTATCTTTGCTGACACATCACCAAGTTTCTCAAAGAAAGTATGCTGATTTCAAGACTTTATAACTTTCTCACGTCCCTTTATGAGACATTTTTCTTCACTTGTTCAGATTCTGAAAAGATGACTCAAAGTCCAAGTTTTTCTAGTTTGATCCTCAGTTCAAATGTTTTTTTTTTTTCCACAATGCATTGGTTTAGGTCCCTAAAATCAATTTAAATCAATAAATGATCTGGGAAGATGGATGGTATTTAGTCTTTGCGTGCAGTTGTTTGTTTACGCTTGGAATCTATTTTGAGTTTTGCAGAAAGGTCAAGAGTCAGAAGGGCTTAGATTAAGGAGAAGGTTTAGTTCAATGAGGTTTGAGTGATATGCCTAAAAACTTTTCAAAGCTGCAGATGTTTCATGGTTTCTTGTAAAACCTAATTTCTGAGTGATAGATTTTCAAAAGTAAATCTGTCTTTTACACACATAAGTCATTTTTTCTGTGATAAATGAAATTCTAAAAAGCAAAGTAATGACATTTACACATGACTACCGGTACATGCTTTTCAAATGACTCTTTTACCATCAAGATTTTTTTGAATGTAAATAAAAGATATAAAGTCTTAAGTTTTGACAAAGCGGAATTTAGACACACTGAAAAATAAAGAAACCAGTCTGATAACAAATAGTAAAAATGTTAACATGGCTGAATCTGAATGATCCAACTTTGACTTTAATTGAACTCTGATAACTCCGGTTCAGCTGTCAGCCTGCTTACCACACAGACACTGTCATCCCACTATTTTCTTTTTCTACAACCTTTCCCAAAAAAGAAAAGGACTTTTTCTTCCTTTGTGTGCTTAATTCGCTACCCATGCACACTTGTTTATGTCACCTCAATAATTCACTCTAAAGACTTATGGAGTTTTGTAAACTGAGAAAGTGACGGGAGTAACACGAGAGCAAAAAAGTGCAGCACGACAACATCTTAATTTGTCTACCACGGGCAATTATGGATATAATGCTCCTAGTTTAGGTTACATGTTATGAATCTTCCTCACAGGCTGACCCTCACCTCGCCTCGCCCTGTCATATCAGGTTAGGGTTTAGACTGCTGCAGAGATGTGACAGCTGGAAATGGTTTGAGGATCTCTGGATGGTTTGTTTTTTTGAAGCACACTGCAGGCCTGGTTAAGAGATACTTGTAAGTTGGCACTTGGTAGTAACACTTATGTGCCTCACGGTGATAAAACTGTTACTCTGAATGTTATCACTGTTAAATTCCAGATCTGCACACTGCTGTGGTTTGTGTTTTTTCCCCCTCCAGTGTTCAGACTTACAGGAGCTGTGCAGGTATTCCCAAAACGTGTCGCCTTCTCGGTTAATTGGCCTCCTCTGTGTTTTGAGCACTTTGACCTATTGGGGATTTCATTTCCTGGCCTGTTGCGTTTCTAAGTCTTCAACAGGGGGTTCTGGCATCATTTGCTCTCTTCCTTCCCAATCCCTCTCAGATGGTGAGGTGCTTTTCCTTTCTTTATGACCAAATAACTCTAACTGATGCCAAAGTGGGGGAGAAAAAAAAAAGTGGGGAGGGGGGATTAAAATTCCCTCATTCGCTGTCTTGAGAAACCCAGCTGCACTGCACTGTTTGTTTTCCACATTGCACACACGCAGCTGCAGAGTGCAGCGATACAGAGAGGTGAGCCAAAACTTATTTTTCTTAGCACATACCTTCCCATTCACAGAGTGATAATTGCATTGTGGAATAAAACGAAAGATCAACAGTTTAGATAATTACCTGAGTGTGAAGTGTGTTGAAACCAGTTTTTTATCTGTCAGTAAGGAAGTGTACTTTGTAAGTATAAGGGAAAAAGGTGCATAAACATTTGAACTTGAACTTGGCTGGAAAATCGTAAATTCATGATTTCCCAAGCTATATATTTATATATATTTATAAAAACAGTTCTAAAGGAGTGTTTTTCTTTGTTTCAACAATGGCTCTTTTTTCTATCCCACAATGAAATACTGTTTAATCACCATGATCTATTTGAGAAGACACACTGTACAAGCTCCCGCACAAAGTATTGTGCTTATTGCTCTTGCTGCAGCACAAACAGAGACTGTCGCCGGAGAACAAAGAGTGATGGCGGCCCACATGGTTTCGAGATGAAGTGAACCAACATTTACATTGGTCCTATTACACTTAGATTATTTAACAAACACGCTGGCGCTGTTTCGTCAGATACAGATGAACGCCAACTGCTTCACGCTTCAGAAGGAGCGCTGTCAATAGGCTCCGAGATAACACCGAAAGAAATGCGGTGCAGCAGGTAAGACACGTCAGCGAGCAACATCATCAGGGCTTTTCAGGATGTTCTGTGTAAATGCAGTCTGAATGTTAATGAGCATGACCGCCCAGCAGGTTTATAGAAACTGGCTGTCTCAGATCAACACGATAGCTCAATACCTGTCGTGACCTTCCAGCAAGAGCTGAACCAAGAAGGAACTGGGTTTGGTTTATTACTCCTCGCCGAAATCGTTCTCACGCCTTTTCTTCTTCTGTGTTTCCTGTTCCCTTTGCAACTTAATCTGTCTGAAACAGTCGACTCTAACTCAAGTTAACACAAATCCTGTAAACTATTTGGTTATTTGATGTCGAAATCTGCTTACACAACAGCCGTCTTTGTCTTTACCTATCTCACAACCATGTGCGCATGCGAGCAGCATTCACCAGCTGTGGATGTCCGAGCGTGAGCCAGCCACCAGTCCAGGCATGTGCAGTGATACTGCGGAAGAGAGGTTTAGAGACTGACACATAAAGATGATGGTTTCCAGGCCCTGCACATATTTCCAACTCACTTGGTCATTGTATGGGCAGTGAACGCACCGTCTAAAAAAGACAACACTAATAATAAGTAATCCATGAGAAAAAAATAAAACAAGTCCTTCTGGACAGAGATTACGTTGGTCTTCTCCTGTGGATACTCGCAGACAAAAACCAGCGAGGACGCTAAAAATACACAAGTCTTGTGGTGCAGTTTCCCAAGGCCAGAGAAAGGAAATAGACTGACAGTTTCTCCCTGACCCCTCCGCTACCCCCCTGGTAACCTCATAACAATCCCGTTGGGGGATCCTGCCTCTTATGTGTAAAACAGACAGTCAAAAAGCATCCTGGAAACTTTAGAAGAACAAGAGGGGGGACGCGACTAAGTCCAATGAGGCTGTATGTGGAAGGCTCAGTCGGCAGATAATCTCAAGGCCACACAGAGCAGGCGCCAAGCCCATAGAGTCTGAAAGCTCCGCGGCCCGGCGCTGCTGCGTGGTCATTGTTGTTTTTGGAAAGCAAGCAGCTCCAGTGAGGCCGGCGGACAGAAAGCCACCTCTTTTCCTGAGTGTCTGCTCCAGAACCCTGATGTTGACATACAGGGCAGGTGCAGCTGCTCCCTAAAACTTAGACACGCAACCCCCCCTCCACTAGCACCACCGCTTCAACAAGCATGCATATGCACGCACACATCCACGCACGTACACAAAGCCTGGAAGTCACAAGACGGAGTAATATGGACAAAGACACATCTACCATTTTCTTTAATATCTCAGCAACAATCAGCACAGGGCCGCCGAGTTAACACAGGGCACATAGAGATGAAAACAAAGACGGGATTCTTCTGGCTTAAAGATGGCTATGGGAAATGGCAAGGATGCCAGGGCTGATAAGTGACCGAGGGACTCAAGTTACCTCCAGCTGTCTGCTGCCACGCATGCCGAGCCGGAACGTATGGCTCACACATAACGCAAGCCATTTCATTTGTGTCATACTCATAAAAACTCTGGCAGATGTGTTAAATAGAGTCAACGGCCTCTGACTCGGGCAGGGTTTACATCACGGGGAATGATCTCCGATCCTCCGAGGAGCACTGCGGTTCATCCTCAGCTGAGAAAACACAGACAGTTGAAGACGGTGACCTTGCAAGTAATAAATGGATCAATAAAACCAGGGAATTTCACAAATCCTGCATGCAGCATCTGGAAAGAGTCTGACTCAGGTTTTTCAGACAATTATGGTACTTAGATTGCTGGGCTGAACATTGTAAATAGTGTCCATGAGGACCTGTGGGCATTGTTGGCTCTGCTTGTTTTTTTCCCCTTAGCCATAAAAGCCAGGTTTCCATATGGACGCACTGCAAAATGAAAAGTATATTTGTCTTCTTGTCTTTAAAATAATGAGAAATTAAAGGACATATAAAATGAAGCCTGTAAAAGACTATTAGTTTTAACACAGGTTGTGTTCCTGGGCAGTAAAATGAGTCACCCTTGAAAAAGAAATAGAAAAGAAGGAAAGAATGAAAAAAAGGCTAGCACCACACTGCATTAGCATCACCTCAATACCAGTGAGGGCCTCTTCCTGTCCATTTGGAAAATATAAGTACTCTTTCAAGCTGCTGCACACTTGAAAAGGAGAGTGCTTTTGGCAGGCTTTGAAGTTCTCAGAAATAATGCTTCTTAAAAGCATCCTCCGCAACACAGAAAAACATGAACATGTATTTCAGACAAGAGGTGTGAGGGAGTACGTCTCAGCAGCCGCGTGAATCCCCGCTGCAGGGCTTGGGTACGTTTGAAGTTTCTTTTTTCTGGTGAAATTACATCCTTTGTAAGAAAATCAATGATTTGCTGTCATCAGGACAATGCTTGTTTATTAATTCACCCGTTCATTGATGCATTGTCTAAAACATGCAGTCAAGGGTAAAGCAGAGAAATCTATCACATTGAGAACTTTTCTTTTAGCAGTCTTTCAATCTGTTTTAATGAACTTTTTTGCAATGCATAGTCAATATTTCTTTAAAATGTGCCTCACAGTTAGATACAGAACTGAATTTCAAGCACTGCTGTGGGTTCTTAAATCAATTAAGGACCCATTATGATCATTTTTGGATCTATTTAAAAAGCGTTCCCAGTGGTATTATAATTATTACTATGCAGTTTTTAGCCAAAATCCACAAAACTGTACTGTTTTCTAGGAGTTTCAGAATGGCAGTAGCTCATTAGAAATTCTCCTCTGTGTTTGGAGCTGGACAGTTTCTCCTTCCTGTTGCTGAGAGCTCTCTGTTTACATGTTCTCCTGCTCTTTTAGAGGCCCACACACCCACCTGGCATTACAGGTGCAACAAAAATAAAAAAACCATATCAGAGCGATCCAGCCGTGTAGTTTTGAGCTGGATGTCAGCTTGAGCGAGGATAGACGTATGTGGATCTAAAGCCTCAGTTCCACTGAACGGTCCGGTCCGGTCCGGTAAGGAGGGATATGGTATAGTCCAGTTAATTCTGGTGAGTGTTTCAACTCAGTTAAGTCTAACTCCCACTGAACGGTTTATTTTCATGGAGCACCCGTGGTGTGGTAGTGTGACTACTAGAAAAGCAACAACAACGGAGGTCATTCAGCACCTCGCCTTTTTCTTGCTGTATTTTTGTACATTGTATTATTACAGGAATTGAATGTTGTTTGAAAGAAGATTGCAGGTGGGATTCAAACTGCAAAAACCCAAATTCTCAAAAACGTTGGCTTAAATGAGCCCCATATTGACGCTTTCCGAGAAGGAGGGTCTAAGGGCAGGGATATCCAGTTTATTTAGTCTGTGTAGTCTTTAGATATTTTTTCATATTTCATGACTATTTTTTTGCATCTGAAAAATTATTTGCATGAAGCCCAATGAGGCAAAATTTTTGTGATTTTGGGCTATATAAATAAAATTGAATTGAATTGAATTAATGTCGTCATCGCTTTCTGCCGATCAACAGGTGGCTACAGCAGCTCTACCCCATCCGTTCTGTTCTACTTTTCAATGGACCTACAACTGATAGGAAGTCTGGTAAAAACAGAATTTTCATTGGAGTGAGAACCAAAACCTGTCAAATCTCTCAATGGTAGTCAATCCCAGCACTGTTCTGAGGCCTGCAGGAAGCGACCAGCTGATAGAACGTGAAGACAGAAATGTTGTTCTTTTCTGCAACCTTTGCTTCAAATACTGATCTCTTACAAGTCAGTTCAGATTACTTTTATTACAGTTTTACTTTAATTTTGTTGTATTTATCTTTTCTGCTCATCTTGCAGTTGCATTTCTGTAAAACCTTTTTGTGCACACACAAGGTGCGATCCAAATAAAATTGCCTTGCCTTTTTTTTAAGCATTTTTTTATTCTGTTCACAGTTTAGTGTTTTAGTTACACCCTTCAAGCAGTAAAAAACTGTCAGTTAATCATAACCTCACAAAGTCTTAAATGCCACATACGCCCATTCCAGCCTGGAAAGGGGACCTTTCTGCGGATTAAAACGGATATGAGGTTATTTTTGTGAGGTCCATGATTGCGCGGGACACTCCCATTCGGACTTAGTTTGATGACTGAGGAGGTGAGCTAATCCGGAGTGGTCATGATGCAAAAGAGTTGAGTAAGATCAGCACTGGAGCCTGCCCTTTGCCTGAAACAACAAATGATAAGTTCCAGGTTTTGCAAATCTGTTGATGCTTCTGTAATGACTATATGGCAGCCAGCTCATATTTCATGCTTGTGTGTTGGGATCACACCACGTCTTGGATAAATAAACACCAAAGACAAGTGGTAATTACCCTGATAAACTGGCGTTTTTTGGCTATGACCTCTTTAAAAAAAAAAAAAAAAAAAAGGTGAGAAACAAGCTTTGAATTATGCCATTTTCACTGTTTAAAAGCTGTAAAGAAGGTATAAGTATAAGCAAAAATTATAAATAAAAGGAAAATCCATTCATACGCGGGGCTGCGTTAGCAAGGTCAGCATATGAAAAGAAGGTCCTAGCATTTCTTTTTGTAGCATTTACGTGTTTTCACTGTGCAAAAGCAGATTTTGTGCAAGTGCTCCAGCTTTAAAAAAAATGTCTGACAGATTCTCTTAGGATTTAGTTTATAACTAATAAGTTAAAAAAGTAAAGGTCAACATGAGGTCACCTTTTACAAAACTAACAGGAAAATATTAAATAAATTGATTATATAACCTTGTAGCTAAAATGTGACAATCAAATAAGAGAAAATTTCTATTTTTTTTATTTCTTTTTTTTAGATTAAGAAAATTCTGGTGATTGTCATTGTTGGTGTGACGGAGGACCCGAACCAGCACAGACAGGCAGAGACGGCTGAACGGAGGAATGGCAGATCTTCATGAGGTGAACTACAAGTGCAGCAGAGCGGGAAATCCAAAAACAAGAGAACAGAAACTGGTTGAGGCAGAGGCAACAGGGAGGATGCAAGAAAAATAAGTCATTCAGAAGACGAAATATGAGTTTATTTTTTTGTATGTGAGCACAAGCTGCTGATGATTGACTGTCTTTATGGATGAAACAGCAAAAAAAAAAAAAAAAACCCCAGCTGTTTGAAGCTCATGTGGGTTTGCTGCTGTATGAGACAAGAGCTCTCGCAGTTTTAACCATTTCAAGGCAGAGTTGCACTGCAGTGGTTAGATTAGTTAAAGATAGAGCAAAAAAGACATTTTATTCAGTGGCGTGGATGAATGAAAGAACATGACTTATGCATCGGAGACAATCAGTAAGATCCAAATCTCCTGAAGTGAGACAGACAGAGGCAACAGTGGCTCACTGTGTGATCTGACATGTCCTGCACACACTTTAGCTGGTATTATTAGAGAACTTGACAGGGAGGGTTTGGCCTGGCAAAACATGTTGGACACACTGCAGTAGATCAGAGCGTGATGCTTGAACATTTCTGAAAACAGAGAACAGGGAGGGAGACGTGGCGAGGAGATGGGAATTACTGCTGAATTAGACGCTGGCCTGATTGGAGGATGATTGACCGATGGTTGGCAAAACATGAAAGGATGACCTTGAATTCTCCAAAGCGAGGGTATGGATTGGCAAGCGGCATCTCACTCCCCACCTTTGCTGCTGCACGCGGCTCTCTCCTCCAACACAACATGCAAACCAGAATACACCCAGAAACACGGGCATGAGTGTGCCGCATCCCTGCTTTTTTTCACATTCTCTTTAGTGAGAAAGAAGAACTGAACACACAGTCACGTACGGCGTGCCAGAGTTGAGAGAGCAACTTCAAAGTAAGGCAGATGCAGGGACAGCACCCTCTGAATAAATTTTCTGTCCACCAGTCAATCTGCCCCCAGGCTAAGATTGTGGCTGTTCGCATCTCTCATGACTCCTCATCAACTCCCGGTTAAAGCCAATCTCTCCCAAACAAGGCAGTCACTAAGAGGGGAAAAAAAAAGTCAAGCATGTTCGGGTAAATATAATACAATTATTTCACATGCTTTGAGAAAAAAAAAGACTTTTCACCATTTTTTTTTTTTACAATTTTCTTGAGTGAAATAAAAATCTGACTGTACTTTATGGAACAGCAAATGCACCATATGTCAGTTTTTTTTCTTTTTTTTTTTTAAAGGCATCATTATTTCAAAGATTTGTTAGGCAGCTGTCCAAATGTGGTCATTATCTTTTTTTTTTTTTTTTAGCTTGTTTTAATATTTGATTTATCTGTAAATCATTCAAAAGGCTTTGCTGCATGAACGTTGAATAATTGTAATCACACCTGCTGGGGTAGAAGCCGTGAATTTAATCATACAGAAAAAATGTATACATTTTTTCGTGTGTGTGTGTGTGTTTTTTTTAATGGTGTCCTGAAAGCAAGATATATTTAAATGAAAATGTTTCTGCATCCAACTTTTAGCTCTAAAAAACAGGGGTGCAGGCCTGAGGCTAAATATTCATCCCAGTAATACAAGCAAAAAATGAGAAAAAAAAAAAAAAGATAGTAGCTGCACTTAGATTGTGGGGCAAAACAGCTGAACCAAATATGGCTTTAAAGCAAACGCACACACACACACACACACATCCAGAAGGAATCAGGGGATCTAATGAGGTCCATGGAGACTGCTGAATTGTCAGTCAACCCTCAGCTTGCTGACACTCAAGTCAACAACATCAATGACGTACTTTCTGAAACAGGCAGCTTGTGAAATGGTAAAGTGTGAGGTCATGGGGTAAATAGAAAGCAAATAAATGATTTATTAAGTGTTAAATTCTATTCCATTTTTAAAGGAAATTCTTCATGCTAGTACATGATTAAGATCTAGCACTCCACAGGAACCAAACAAAAGAGAGAGAAAAAAAGGAACTACTTCCTCTGTCCTTTCCAAGACAGCTTGCAAAACCAGCCCAACAATCCTGTTCCTCAAATCAACAATGGAGCAATGCGCTTCAGTCCACAGAGAAGGGATGAGAAAGAGAGGGCCAGGCATGTCCTGTCACCAGCAGCGTCCTGTTGCCTCACTGTCATGCCTATAGTTGTGGCCACAATAGGTGAAGCTTAGCCCAGGTGTTGGCGCGCATTGTCTGCAAGCACAGGCGTGCAATTTACCTGGAAGTGTATAATTATGAGTTTGTCACTAAACCCGGGCCTGTCGCCTTCTTCTCCCAGTTGGAGGCGACTTTATTTCAGCGCTGAAGCCAGGTCACGTGACTTGAGCGCACACAAAAAAAGAAATCAGCTATATTAATTGATTAATAAATTAATTAATTGATTGAGGTCGTTAACTTGTCGCTGTCCTGACGTGTGGTTTGCGCCGTGGAAGTGAGTCGGTGACTTAAGGGGTTAAGAATAGCTGATGCGCGGCGGTGAATGAAGTGTCGGTTTTCAGCGCAAACTCCTCCTCTACGGACCGACTGCGCTTTTTCTTCCACTTCAACAACCAAGTAGTTCTCGGAGCGCATTCCCCGGCAGCAATGTGGAGGGAAGAGGCGAGCCGTTGATTTCCTATTTTTTGTTTTGTTGTTTGTTTTTATTCCTTTTTTATTTTTAAAAAGACTTTCCCATCCTCTTCATTTTTTATTTTTATTTTGGGTGTTTTTCACTTTTTCTTTATTTGGAGAAGTGTTTCCGAAGTGAAGAAAGTGGGAATTTTTCCTCTGTTTTTCCGCTTTCGCCTTGTTTTTTCTTCTTCTTCTCACTCGCACATGGATGTTAGGAGATGAGATCGGACGTGTTGCTCGCTCTCGACTAGGCTCCCCGACGCTTGGGTTGCTTCTGCGAGAGAAAGAAAGGAAGAAAGTCCTCAGATCCACGCACAAGGACCGCAAAGTTGAGCTGCGACGGAGGCGAAAGTTTTGGCCAAAGCTGCTCCGAACGCGACATTTGCAGTGTGGATTTATGAACGCGCCATGGAGCGAGAATTGAGAATGGAACGGGAGTTTTGAAACATGAACCGTTTCTTGTAGTTGTTTCCCTGTACCACTTTGGACTAAGAGATTTTTAAAAAACTATTTTGTTAAAAGTTTCTCATTTTTGGTCTAGTTTGAGCTCATCCACTGGTGTTCAGAAATGCCTCAACTAAACGGAGGCGGCGGGGATGACTTAGGGGCCAACGATGAAATGATCTCCTTCAAAGACGAAGGGGAGCAGGAGGAGAAGATCTCCGAAAACGTTTCTGCGGAGAGGGACTTGGATGATGTGAAGTCATCCCTCGTGAACGAGTCGGAGAACAACAGCAGCTCCTCTGACTCCGAGGTAAATAGTTTTTTTTTTTTAATGCGCGCAGAAACAACTAGTCACTCAATGTTGGGGAGAGTTTTCACAGTTTACCCCCTCCTGTACTTGTCTTACAGCAAGCAGAGAGGCGCCCCCAAACCAGACCAGACTCAGAAAGTTATGAGAAAACAAGAGAGTACTTCAGTGAAGGTGAAGCAGTTTGCTTCTCTTTTACGCACGATTTCTGGTGCGCCTCCTAACAACTTTTCTCCCCCCTCCTGTCCCTGCAGCCTTGAGGAGACAGCAAGATGGTGGCTTTTTTAAGAGTCCCCACTACCCTGGCTACCCGTTCCTCATGATTCCAGACCTCACCAATCCCTACATATCCAACGGCTCCCTGTCTCCCGGTGCAAGAACAGTAAGTGTCCCGGGGGGTCTGCTGTCTTTCCTCTGAAAAAAAGAACAACTTTAGCCGTGCGTAAAAGTTCCTTGCGCACTGCCAGACCGCCATATTCCCTCCAAGTGGCCTCTCAAGGAGTTGTTGTAACTACTTTCTTTGTTCTTTCAGGGGTTATACATTTCTCCCTGCCACCCACTCTCACCCAAACTTGCAACTAACCATTGTGTGTGTATGTGTGGGGCAGAGCTCCAAATGAAAAAAAAAAAAACAACAAAAAACATTTCTTCCCCACAAACTTGATCTTCGTTATTTACTTTTCATGGACCTCGCCTCACTAAAGCTGATCTTATCTGTCACCACTGTTCTCCTATAGAGACTTGCAGTGTTAGGAGCATAAAAGCTGCTGTTCTTCAAATATTTAGTTTAGATCTCAAGGTATGTCTAAAGTTTCTACCACAAAGTTTCTTTTTTGTGTGTGTGGTTTTTGGCTTTTCTTCAGACTGCAGGCGAACCGTCTTTGTAAATGTTAGAAGCCACAATCGAGTGTCTGCACACAGCTCAGGGGAAAAGGCTGTTCCTTTGGTTATATCCTGCACTGTAGATGCTTTGACACACATTAGAGGCTTGCGTCTGTGACAGATGCTGTCCAGACACTTCTAACGTCCAGATAAGGCTGACAGGCTCAAGGAAGTGATGCTGATTGGTTCTTCAACTTAGGGTTGTTGGTAAAGTTGCATGCAACAACAGTTGTTGTCCTGTTGGCTTGTTTCCTGCAAACGTGCATGTCAGTGTTAGCTTTGGTGCATGCACAAATCCACTGTGAGGCCAATAATGTGCCGTTTCTTTGACTCTACATATGCACAGCTTGAGGAAGTTCCACCAGCAGCACAGGATGAGGGCCTGTTTGGTACATTTTAAACGGGGCTCTGCAAACTTCCTCGAGCTAATCCCCTTCCACAGAGCTGAGTCCATTCCCCCCTCCCCAAAAAAACATGTACTTTCGTTAAAGCCGTGCAGACAACTGGCTGAAAAGAGCCTCCCCAGCACCACCGCTCCCCCCACCTTTCTGTCTCCTTTTCACTGTTCTAGGCCCGCTCCCCCTCGCCTCCCCGCACCTTCCATTCAATTAGAAAGGCGTTAGTTGACCATTGTCATTCTGAGCGGTCTTGATGGCTTCATTGGAGGTCTCCATTGGGGCTCATTAACTAAATGGCTGCTCTCCCCGCATCGTGTGATGCACGGCGCCTTCTCCTTTACAGGTTTTATGTTTTAAAAAACGGGGATAAAATTTTATCCATTAAAGACACTCAGCTCACGAGTTCCTCAACATTTGTTTATATATTCTGACTGGAATTATTTTTTTCTTGTTGTTAAAAATCAGTTATTAACGCCTCAGGCATTTGTTCAAATAATTAAAATGGATTTAAAGTTGGGAGGTATAATCCTCCATATTCAAAAAAAAAAAAGAAAAAAAGGGAATGAGGTCATTGGGACAGAAGGAGCTCACTGTCAATCATCGCCATGGCAGAAAACAAGCAGGCAGACAATAGCTGGCATACTTAGGAGTTGTCTTAAGGTCTCCATATTGCCCTGCCCTACTGACTTAGTGAGAGCGTAGTGAATGTGATTGATTGGAGGCCCTCTAGTCTTAGACTTGAGTCATATAGGAGCCTGAACAGTGAATGCTGGGTTTGTTTACACCTGTGGATCCTCGGAGTCTGATCTAATCAGCCGGGTCTTTGGCCAACAATCATCGCGGGAAATGTACTAACTGAGAATGGGGGATAAAATGTGCATTGTGAGCGAATGGATGTTGTCACCTCTCCGGTCCTCAGAGGCAAACGGCCGTAGTGCTCGCAAAGAGTTTATGAGCAGGCTGTGCTGCTGCGAAAGCCCTGCTGTGACTGACAGGTTTGTTTTATGGGCATGGAACGGTATGTGGCTGTACTTGTGCTGCACGAGACACATTAAAATTATTCCTGACAAGCAGATCATGTGATTAATACCACGCAACTAAATCCACTTGTTTTTATTTCTAGGTGGGGAGCTGCTTTTATAGCTTTCAGTAAATATTTTTGGGATTGCAGAACTTTTTCTTTTTAGGGGATTTAAATTGAAACAATTTTTTGTCCCCATATAGAACTTTAAGATATTTGCGAAAAAGTGAGATGTTGCTCAACTATTACTATGTAACACTTCTTTTCCAATTTGCTGGCTGATGAAAGATTCAGGTGCCAAATTCTGTGAAAAAATTTGGATGTGCCAACTCCATCATGAGCAATGAGAGACAGGCCTTCATGGGATCAGCACAGGGCTCCCCTGAGGGCCAAGCATAACTGATTTAAAGCCTGTTCAGAGCTGACATTCCGCTGTAATCCACTGAGAGCTGAGGAGGAGGTTTTATGTTTGCAGAGATGTTCCACCAGACTTTTGCCTGCTGTGTATTGTAGCACCAGCATTTCTTTTCCCCCCTCCCTCCAAGCAAATTCGAGACATTGTCCATTTCCAGCTATGCATTTGTCCCGTCCAGGTGGGACTCACGCCACACTCCGCTCGATGTCACCTTCCTCGCCATTTTTGGATAACGGCTAGCACCTCGTCATCATCATCATCGCCGCAGGTCGAAATGCCTCTTGTGTGTGAGAAGTTGCGAGTAAGCGAGAGTGAGACAAGCCGTTCAAACATATCTTCATCAAATATGTGGTGACACACTCAAACTCCAGAGCATGATTGCTGAATAGAAAATTGTTGGGAGTTGGAGATAGGAATAGAGAGCTTGTATAAGTCTGAACATGTCACTGGCGAGGGTTGCATGCCTTCCTGATTTCTTTTCTTTCTTTTTTTTCTGTCATTCTTTCTGCCGCTTTTAGTGCTCAAAAATGTGTGGACAAAGAAAAGTCAACACAGACATTGTCCGGCCGAATAAAGGGGCCTCTCCCTGCATAAGCAAAGCTTGTTTGTGTGGAGGTGTCTTTTCATCAGGTGGCTCACTTGGCACTTTACTCATCTCTGCTGTGTGTGTGTGTGTGTGTGTGTGCGCGTACGAGCAACCAAGCAGCCATGTGTGCCGTACGTTTGTTTGTGCGGAGTCTGTGAGTGCAGGGGGGTTGAACCGGGGAGGAGAAGGAGGAGGAGGAGGTGCGTTCAGGTAAAGCCGGTGTGGATATTTTGCAACAGAGGGAACAGTGTACGGGCTCACATTCTGACAACCATTGGTGTTGTATTCCTGAATCTTAGCACGCAAATATTTTCTCGGCCAAAGCGCTGTGTCAACAGAGCTAATGTTTCTGACTTAGTTTCGAGTTTTTAAAGGATTTTTTTCCCCCCTCAAACACATCAACATTAGTCTATTTAATTAGCAACAGATTCCAAGCAACCGCAGAAATGCATAAAAACTCTCGCCTGGAGTTGTTCCTTTTTGATAGGGATCTTTTTGCTCAGGCTTAAGGAAGTGAAAAAAAAAGAGGCTAAACTGTATTTCAACCACTATAATCAAGTGAGGCACAAAGCACTGGTTATCCTTTTATAGCACCTTCTTTGTACAAACGTGAATATTTTTTCATTTGCATTTCCCTTTCATCATGAATGCCCATGCTTCTCTGCTAACATCTCTGTGCGAAATGGTGTCAGTCCCGGTCTGTATTCTTCCCTCTCCAGTCTCTGTGGAGACCACGAGCTGGCGTCAGTTCCTCCCGCTTCGCCATAGCCCGCTAGTTTGCTACCTAACCCACCCACTTGCCCGCTTGACATTAGAAATTCTGTTTATAGCGCTCTCTGGCTTCTTGAGCGAAGGGGGCCCATCAGGAGCATCTCTGCATCCTTTGAGGAAAGGATAACCAACATCTCTCCTCTCCAGCCGCAGACTCCCCATGTTTAGTGACATCAATGAATCCCTTTGATGTGCCAAGATGAATATGTGCGATTTTTTTTTTTTTTTTTTAAATCAGTTTATGTGTTTTTCTCGTTTGCCATGCTTGGCCAGCGCTGCCTCGCACGCCGTCGGTGTGTTACATTTCAAACTGTAACACATCTGAGTTCTCCCAAGAATCTCTGCAACGAGTGATGAAATGTTGTCGACCTTGCCTCCACCGCCTGCTGCAGATTTAGATATTAAGGTGTTTGGCGAAAGCTAAAAGGCACTGCCTTTGCTTTTTCTGCAAACCTGACCGGACTAGGTAGCCATCGCTCCACAACTCGGAGGCAGAGAGAACGCTGGTGAAGGAAACCCAAAACACTTTCACTTTTACTGCTCCACAGCTGCTAATTATCCCTAAAAGATTTTTTTTTCAGGTAATTAAAACCCTGGAAGATGGAGGCATGGGGGTGGAGTCATGTATCATGTGTTTTGTGAATACCAGCTTAGTCCTGTCTGTTCCGTGGTATTAACCCGGAGTCCTAGTGCAAACTGGGAGGGCTGGGCCCCTGGATTTGCAAGAAGTATGCAGTCACGCTCAATGCAAAGTCACCCATAGTCATGAAACACTAATAGTTAAACTTTTAATTTTTCTGCAGTCTCTTTATTCATTGAATCGATATATTTGTTTCCCAAATGGTCAGTTTGTTGTGTATGCAAAACAGTGGGTGTACAAGGACACAGCGCTCATCACATTTACAACCGCACACTGTTTACACTGTTGGACATTTTTGAATATTAATTTTACTTTCACATAAGACCAAAAGAATGAGAAGATTCTGAGGAAGTAACAGCCAGGAATTTTCAGTCAGCGTTCTATCAGTTAACAGTCACTTTGTGATGAAATGATAAAAAAAAAAAATGTTCGCACGATGAAATGAGCTTTTGTTTGGTGAAGAGAAACTCCACAAAAAAGTGTATTTTGTGGTATTTTCCCCTGATGTCTGTGACTGTTTAAAAGTTAGCTTTCCTGCTGTAATTGTACCTTAAACTCTCAGTGCCATGCTATTAAAATGTGATTGTGCAGAAGGAAGAAAAGACAAAGAAAAAACAAAACAAAAGCTCTAAACAGGGTTTCATCAGTCTGGTATTCCAACCAGCTGTTTTCAGTTTAGGCACTGCAGGCAGCAGGAGAAGGAGCGAGAAAAAGAGCGCAGGCAGGAGGAGCGATTGTTGATGAGATGTGATGGTGGGAGCATAAACTGGGGCAGATACGGGTGCTGCTTTTCCTTAGGATGTTATCCTGAGGTGGGCCCGATTCCAGACCTTGAGGCACTTACTTATCAGAGGGATTCTGTCTCCCACAGAGCAACGCTTCTCTGTCATAGACCACAATGCCTCATCATTCCTTCACAGTCACAGGCCAATCAGACTGGGGAATATCAGATCATGCACACGTAGCATCAGCACAGCAAAGATTTACATCAGGCCCAGCTTCAGGTCATGGAAAGGCCACTTGGTCTTTTGTGGGCCATGTTGTACTCTATGCATATAGTATCAGTAAGGTTGTAGTGGTCACACTAAATTAAGAAGTGGATGGATATCCGCCCTGGATCAGTTTAGTTGACGACACAAGCAGAGCAGCTGTTCTTCTTGCAGAAGTTATAAATCATGCTTTCCAGTTTTTGCCACTTGGGAAAGCTACCTTATACATATCACATCAAGAATGAGAATCCTGGGGCATCTCCTGCTTTGGGACACATAATCTACAAAACTGCTGATATCACATTACAACAGTTTTGGTTGTCCAAAAAATTGGACAGCTTAACCCATTACAAATATCTTTTTCTATTGCAAAATAGTTCTCAGTTGTCTTTTAACTATCATTATGCAGTTTTTAGCCAAAAACAAAAAAGGCTGGGTTGTTTCTGTTTATTTTTTGATTTCTTTTGCTTTTTTTTTAGACATGTTCTTTGGAGAGCAGCAGTAGCTCATTATAAATTCGGTTCTGATTTGTGGTCGAGTCTTTTTCAACAGAAGCTAGCTTCCCATAGTTTTCCAGCATTTCGTTGTGCACACTTTCTCCTGCTAGCTTATCACACTTCACAAGCCCAAGCTAACATTAGCGTAGCAGAAAAAATAGCAAGAAATATCAGAGCTATCCAAACATACAGTTTTGATCCAGACATACAGCTCAGATGAGGAAAATTAAGACATTAAGGGATCATTTTGGCTATACTCCGCTAGCTTATAGCACCTAGCAAGCCCAAGCTAACATTAGCGTAGAAAAAAAAACAGCAAGCAATGTCAGAGATATTCAGCTGTACAGTTTAGAGTCAGATGGCAGCTCAGATTATAAAAACTGAAGACGTTCATGGAGCTATTTTTATGTAAGTGGATGCATCAAGATTGTAGCAGAGAAGGGAGAATTGACAGGGCAGTTGTTAAGTCACAAACTCAAGCTTTTTCAAGGGTTTTTTTGCTCCTGATCCAATTTGATTTAAATAAAGAAATATATCTAAAATTATGAGAAAAATGCTACAAAAACACATTAAAAACTCTAGGGTGGGTCTAAAACTTAAAATCTTTTTCTGAGTATTACTTTATTTATTTTTTTTTAAACAAATTGTTGTGTAATAGGAGAGGACGAAAAAGATATTCTATGAAAAACTTTTACTTTTGACATAGGAGCTAAACCAGAAAGCTCCCTGCTTCGTTCCATTCTGATGCATCTACTTGCAGACTATCCAGCTGGACCGCTCCAGTAATGTTTGGTTTGGGTTGCAGGAGAGCATGCAAACAGATGGAAGAAGGGAAGTGGGGGTGGGCTTACTGACAGTCCCTCCCAAAACTCTGAGGCTAATTTCTGATGAGCTTCTGCCGCTCTGCAGAAATTATGTCATTGAAAACGACACAGGTCTTTACAGCATAATAGAAATTAAATGAGCTTTTGTAATGCAACAAAAGATGATTGGAACTTCTGTAAACTGTAGTTTATCTCTAACAACAAGTTTTTGTTATAGTAAAGAGCATTTAATTATGTATAGTCATTTATATAGTTAGATCAAACCAAAATATTAAAGACCAACTTGTTTTTCCAAAAAAGAAAAAATGAATATTATCGATTGCTGAAATTGTAATCGTCATGTTATCATTGGGACCGATATTTTTAATTGACAAAATTGGTATTGATATGTTCTGATTATTGCTATGGTAGAATTTATTTTTTTATTTTGTGGTGTTTCCAGTCGTTTGGTCAATATCACACGTTTACAATGTTCCCATGAGTAGAGCGCCCCACTCCCAATATTGGTAATGCTTTCACCTTGTAGTGCCCCCTTCCCCCCCTTTTTACCCCGTAAACCAATTGTACTTGTTAGGAAGTCACAATGTTCTCCTGTGAATCAAATTCGATTAAACCCAAGACAAGGCGCAGGCCGTGTAAAATGCACAGCCTCCCTGTCTTGAACCCGGCGTGTGGAAGTTGTTTAGAACAAACAGCAAAAGCAGCAAAAAATAAATAAATAAAGGGTGTCAAGGCTTTCACACTGACCTCCCTACCCCTGGACATCCCTTTTTCCTGACCTTATCAGCTCAATTTGAAATTATGAGGTAATGTTCTGGATTAGTCATGATTAACGGCTGTGATTGCAGGCCTTGTGCTTTGGAGACATAAGACGGTCTTCAGCGATAGCGGGATTCCCCGCGGTCCCTGCCCTCAGATAATCAGCATGATTTGGTTTCTTTGTTTAATGATTTTATCATGTGATGCACTCAGAATGGGATGCTTCTCTTAAAAAGCATCCGTTAGACTTAGGTGAATCTCGTGTCCGACACGGCAGCTTCACAGGTAAATACACAGCACAACATAAAATATAAACTTTTCTGATCTAATCAACCATTTATGACATGGACTAGGCCAAGGAACCCCTTTGTTTGATTTGTACATGGGTTGGAGGAGCTTGCTATTGGAAATCCCTGAAGCAGGCTTTAGGGGCAGGTCTGATTCTCGTGTGAAATGGGAGGGCTCTATAGCTTTCGGCTGACTTGACTGGGGCTGTATGGGTGTGTTGGCAGGGGGAGTGCTGGTCATGAATAGGGTCTTTGACTACCTCAGACTTGCCCTGAAAGGCAGGACAAAGACCCTAGGGCAACGGCTTAGAGCCTCACAGCTGAGCTACAGAATGCTTGGCCCAGTCTTGGTCCCTCTCCGCTCGATTTAAATACTACAGTCGCTTTCAGCGTTCTGTGGAAGGAGGCTTGCATTTACCACATTCACCGTCAAGCAATGTTTCCATGTTTTTGTTTACAGTATACTAATCCCAGCGTGCCTTGCTTAATCCTCTGTCTAAAATCCAGTAAAGGTGCAGCTCGGTGAATGTGTGTCACTGACTCCACCTGAAGCTCATGCTGTTCATATTAGACAGAACTCACTTAAGTCACAGACAAACTTTTGGCACATGTTCGCACCGCTGGTAATCCCATCCCGACACGCAGTTGTTAATTATGCAGCACTTTTCCCCCATCTTTACCTAAGACGGAGATATTGGCAAGTAGACGCAGTGCACACCTCTAATTGCTTTCTTGATCTGTGCGTCTCCTTAGTTTTCCAAATTTGCAAGTGGAGAATAAATAGCCATAAATCTTTTTTTTTTTTTTTTTTTTTTAAGCAGTTAATGGGGTTACTCGAGTCCTGTCCAGACACTCTCTCCCCAAAGAGTGTCTAGTTTCATATGCCACTCAGAGCTTTGTTTGCCCCCTCCTCCCTCCCTCCTGGGTGAAGGGTCGGAGGTCAAGGTTCAGGGCCAGTTGGCTGAGTGGCCACAAAAGCCCAGGCTTCCCCTCAGCACATCCGATCCGTTCGCCCACACCAGCCTGCAGCCACAATGACGGGATCGGTTTGCAACATTTGTTCTTTCCTATTATAAACTATCTTGGATGCACATTAACGGTGTAATTATAACACTAACAGCAACCAAAGCTTAAGGTGGAATTTCTGGGTCCAGAGAAGCATCTTTAACTTTCCTGTAAGAACTTCACATCACAAAAACTGTATTTCAGCAAAATCCCTGTCAGTCTCTTTGTTCATCTCAAAACTTTCAGCCCCCCACCCACAATCTCAACTTTCCTCCCTGCCCCACCACCACCCAAACATATCCTCCAGCCAGGTTTATTATGCCGTTTCACGCAGACCAAAATTGCAGCTGCATGGAGAACAATCTGGAGCACATTAGCTCAGGCGCTGTGATTTATAAATTGTTTCTCAGGCCATAAATCCCTGCTGTAATTGTGCACAAGAACCCCTCTCCCTCTCCTCAGTCACCCCCCTTCATACTCTTTTTCTTCCTCTCTCTGAGCAGCTTACAGTCCATGGGTTAACATTTAATTGTTTGCAGAAGTGCGCAGATTTAATCGAGGCAAAGTTTGTTGCTTTGTAGCACTGAGTTTGCAGAAATGGCTTGAGTTTTTTTTTTTATGCCATTCTCTCTCTCTCTCTCTCTTTTTTTTTAATGCCGATTGGTGAAAGCTCAGCTCTCAAAATGGGATGGGAGCATTTTGTTTTCAGCTGCAGTTCCTGTGGTTTATGCTCTACATTCCTGAATACTGTGTAATTGAAAGGGGCCTCTCCTAAACTCCGTCCCTGGGAATCTGATATTTACAGCAGCCCCTGATCGTTATCACCTTGCAGCTCTCATTAGATTGTATTGAGAATGAAAGATAGCAGCAGCTGTATACATTGTTATAACCAGCGGTGAGGTCTCAGTGGTCCTGGTTAATTTCATTAAGGCATGTTTTTAACTCTCATTGCCTGCAAAGCTAAGCAACTCTGAAACAAATCTCTTTCTCCCCCCTTATTTTAGTTATATAACAATGTATTTTCTTTCTATTTATTTCAATGGTACAAAGCATACTTTGTTCAACCATTGCTTATATCTTAAAATTGTTTTTGGGAGACCTGATGAGAAGAAAACGGCCTGCATGACCAAGCTCTTACAGCCTTGTGATTTCTCTTAAGGCTTTATCTCACAGCCTGGAGGCCAATCTTTAGACGGAGAGATTTAGTTTAGCAGAATTTCCAACAAAGAACAAAATTTGAATAATCGAATAGATCAGAAATAGGAACATAAAAGGTCGTTCAAAAACAAAACAAAAAAAGAAAGGCTTTCATTAACCCTTTAACACCTGAGACATCGTCGGTGACGCTTAAAGACAGCATCTTTAACATACTGTAACTTTTCAACCGTAGCCGCTTTTCTTCTTAAGAATCTACTGGAATTAAGTTGATGGTGTTAACAATGACAAAATTACAGTAAATCAAAGAACATGAACACTGGAGCTCCAGTGTTAGAGGGTTAAAATCTATTATTTATTCAGTTTTTTCCTTTATTTTATTGTTCGGGCATGTAGATAGCTTTCCTTAAGTGTCAGTCTTGTCCTGGCTTTTATTATTTATCCTATTTTCTTTGGATTTTCATGGTTGTTCCAGAAATTTTTTATTACCCTTCCTTGAGTAATAATCCAAAAAAGATGACTCCCTTTTACGATGAATTGCGGAAAATCTACTTTTAACTCTAACAGAGCTAGCTCAGCTTTGAGTGCAAACTGAGGCCTAAAAGAGGCCTTTTTATTGACCAAAAAAAAAAAAAAAACAGTTTCAGCTCTAAAAATACTAAAAAATACAATTTACTGAATAAACAAGGTAGAATCATGAGCTTTTTCCACTTTTATTAAAACAAGATGTTCACTCTTAGATAAATAACTAGCAAATCATAGCATGTATTGGCAGATATAAATAAAAAGGAATTAAAAAAAGAAAGGAGGAAATTAAAACGATACATTTAAATAAAGAGGAACTTTTGTTAAAAAATTCAAGCATAAATAGTAATTTGAATAACATTAGTTAGACTACTCTAAGTATGTTCCAGATAAACTTGCATTTACGTTTAACTATTATGGTTGTATTTCTGTTCCACAACGAAAGGGAGTAAAAACACTAACTTTTTATGAGGATTTAAATTGATTTAAAATTGCTATTTGCTTAAAAAAGAGTCCATTGAAGAGTGAAAGTTATGAATTTCAGGTATGAAAACGTTGCAACAGCATCCCAGACCGGCTCTGTCTACAGACAATATGCATAACTAATCCTGGGGAAAGTCATTTCCCCATTTTGATGCTGTGTCACCCAACTCCAATGTCTGAAACTAGATTTTTAAAATGCTCTAATTGGATTTGAAAGCAAAGAACATTGCAAATGATTAATTTTTTTTTCCTGTTGTTCAATTGCATTGTTCCCAATTGTTGCATTTTCCCTTTTAAAAGCACTCCGGTGAAGAGTGTGATGCGTTCCATTTGTGTAACAGGAAGGAGTGTTGAAACATACCTGTGGCATTTTAATGGGCGTGTGTGTGTTTCTGGAGGTGGAGGAGCTGAAGTTTTGAGCGTATGGGGTTAGCAGTGGGGTGATATGGATGTCAGGTAGTAAAAACTGAGATGAGGCAGGGACCAGAAGTCTGCGGGGCCTGGAGTCCTGCGCCTTTGCACTTGGAGAGCAAACACAGGAGGCATCTGCAGGCAGCTGTGTGTGTGTGAGGACGGGTGGTGGTGGGGGGTTGCTGCTCAGGACAGGAGGTTGGGGGAGTGGAGTTGGGTGGTGGTGAAGAGACAGAGGGGAGGGAGGGGGTAGACTTGCAGAGTGAACACAATCAGCCCTCTGTTTTCATAAGACTTGTGGTATGTGAGAGCAGAAACAAATGTGTTTAATTTAGCTTTTTTTTTTTCTTTCCCCTCTCCTGCCTTTTTCACTACACCCACTTATGCCCACCTCAGCTTTTCAAAACGTGCTTTTCCCTTTAAGATGCTTCATTACTTCTGCTTGAGCTACAATCCCCCACCGAAAAAAGACAAAAAAATGCATAAGTGATCACCTTTAATCTCCTTTAAATATGACTTTTAGTCAAAAATGTTACTTTCAAGAGTGAAAAACTAACTAAAATAGGGAGCAACGGTTGTTTTTGTGATTTTATATTGCATTTGTAGTGATTACCTTACTGTGGTATGTTCACTGCTCAGACCTATTATGTCCCATTTAAATGCTTTGGCAACAAATCGCTGCTTTATGATGCTAACCCATGCTGTCTCCAGTCAATTTGTGTTTGGTCATAAATGAAAAATCCAGGTCTCACTTGGGTGTCATTGGCGCAGTCCAAACACACACACACACAAATATCCAGACACACATTTGATTTCTAAGTTGAGCTTTACTGTAAACATCCAGCCAAGTGCTGGTAACCACCTTGTGTTCTGGAGTTAATTATACAGACATTTACGGCTGTAAATTTCAATGAAACCAGGCTACTCCCCAAACAATAAAAAGCTGTGTTCCTGTGCGACTGACGAAACAATACAACAGGATATGAAAAAAGACAATATCTGTGACATTTTAGGTGTAGCTTGTCTTGACATCAGATCACACTGACATTAAGGAACCGGCTGGAAGCAGATCCCGGAGGTCCCTAAAACTAAAAAAATCCCTCGACTTCACCTAATTGACTTGAATGGAGTTGCTCTCTCCTTCTCTGTCTTTATGAGATAGCCTCGCATTTACCAGATGCACAATTATTTTCTCCTGCATCTAATTATACAGTGAGCCTTTTTTATGTGACCTGCCGCTGGTTTTGTGTTCCAAAGTCTCACTCGTTCCTGACTGTAACCTCATTCTTCTTTAACCGTTTGATTAAAATTATCTGAGAGTCAACAAGTCACACTGATAACAGCGGCAGCTTCCTTCGAGCACTCGTATAAAGCTTTAGATGCAGCGGCCGTGTGACCAAGCGAAAAAAGAAAATAGAAAAATAATTTCACAAAAAGCAAAACCGTACTAAATTCATAGCAAGCTTGTGGAAGTAGAGAGTTAAAGAAAAAAAAAAACTTTTCATGCTTTCAGTTTAAATGAAACAGGATTAAATTCACTTTATGAAGTGAGAAATATGGTCTGGATTTGTGGAATATAGGAGAGGGGCAATTGTGATATCTCGCCGGGCCCTCTTCTTGATCTTATAGATTTCATACACTTTAAGAAAATGTTGAAGTCACCTATGATATTAATCTTCTTCTGTTTGATCTTTATTAGATTTCATTTCCTGACCATTACATTACAAGACGTATTCTCTTTTTATGTCATCTGTTCACCCTATGAATTTTGTTTGTAAATTAATTTCATTTAATTCTGCTAATTGTGGATTTTTGTGGACTATCACATTTAGTGGGAGTAACCACAACATTTGGGTTAGCATTAACCCACTTCTAGTTTAGAAAGTATACTAACTAAATATTTTGTGAGACTAAATCGGAGCATTTTAAAAGGTGATGCAACGGGGCAGTTAGAGCCTAACTCCCCTTTCAACCAAGATTTGAAAAATGCAAAAAAACAAAAAAAAGGAGTGGGCTGAGCGGGATAGGTATAGTCTGGATCTGCGTTTGGCAGTGATGTTAGCTTGAGGTAACGTACTCACTCTACAATATGGTGAGTGATTCCGAGCAAAGTGATGCCAGTATCTCCACAGAACTTTTTGAGGAGGTTGAGGATTTTTCTCCTCCACCTTCTCCTGAGGGAGGCACTCATGGTCCAGGCTGAAAGGGAACAATGTCTGAGTAGTAAAATGATGCTAGCATCATAGCTAATAAAGGCTAACGTATTAAATCAAAACAATCCAGAGTGAAACGTTCATTGTAAATCTCAGCACCAGCACAGCGTTTGGTGGATTCAATGACAATTGGACTTAACCCCTGTTGCCTAAAATCCAAATCCTACAAAAAGTTAAACTAGCATATAGATTTTTGAGGACGGAAATCCCATTTATAGAGGTCAACAGCCTGTTTGCTTACTCTTTAAGTATACAATACATAGATAGTATATAAAAAAGTAAACTTCAAGTGTACTGCTTCACTTTTCATATAGACTAAGTATACTTGTAGTACACTTAAATTGACTACATTTGCTAAGGTATCTGTTGGCAACTCTTTCTGCTCTTGAAGAAATTCATGTTCTTTTTTTTTTTTTTTTTTTTTTTTTCTCGTCATATGCCAGAAATATTCAGGAAGCTCCATTGTCCTTGAGAGCAGCCTCCTAGAATAAAACGCATGCCAAACCAGGACAGGAGCAAAGTCAGCATTCAGGATCCTCTCGGAGAACTTGTAGGAACCTGGACGCCTTGTCATTTGGACCTCCCCTGCGCCATCTCCCCTTTTCCCTGCCCTCTCTCCCTCTTTGCACTAATAGTTCTTTTGTGTTCGAGAGCACGTTAAAGAGGCCAATGAGCCTGGCCTTAATAGGCCACGTCACCATGGAAACCACGGCACTCTGGATGTCTGACCTTTGACCCAGTTTTTGTACCGGCTGTGAATAAAAGTGCAGGACGACCAACCAGGTCACAAAAGAAGCCCAACAAACTGAGGGAGTGCCCCTGTCATAGTCACTTAACTTCATTCCTATATGGACTAATGGACACTTCAGATTTGCCATTAGCTGCATCCATGCCAGCATCTGAAGGGTTATTGCAAACCCACAACAAACTAAATCTAAAAAAAAAAAAGGATATTTTTTCATGGATGCTTGATTTATTCCACATTTCCCGCAGTCAGATCAAATTCCATTTCCCCTAACTTCATTAAGACAATAAAAGTCCATGTAGGATTTTTTGTTTTAATGCCGACCCCAGTGTCAGCAGACACTTTTCACCTAAACCTTTGTCTTCTTTGGGCCTTTCTTTGAGATGCGTAATTGACAGATTTGATTGGCACCAGCGTCTGTTGACCTTGATTGTTTTTATCAAATTTGAAAATGCTTGAACTTCTGTGCGACCCAACAAGCAAACCCTGGTCCACTACAAGGTATCTGCTCGCACCAGGGGGAGCCACCGCGCACGAGGGAATCAAAGTTTGTAAATCCCAAAAGCGAAAAAACTACACAAAGAGAAAGCGTTGAAAAAGTCTTACAGGTGATACTGTATAGGCATGTTTTGAAATGTATTCAGGCTGGACGCATTTTGTTCACTCAAAGTGAACAGTTTGTTTTTCTCAATAAATCCGGAACCAACTTTCAGGACCCATCTTTTGAGATGTATTGGTTCTTTTACAATTGGACTGAACTTCGGTTTGGTCTGAGATTCTTCTGTCTGAATGAGATCCTTTGTAAGAGCAAAATAACTGGACCAAAACAGCCACCGTAGCCATTTGTACAAATATAGAACAGCGATGCAAAAGCAACTAATTAAAATGTGGTCAGATGAAAGAAGACTCATTAAAACAACTTTTAATGTGAATACACATTGCTTTTCCCAACAATTTATGCCATAAACACGGTTATCGGCGACACTACACCTTGAGACTGTAGTGTCGCCAATAACCGCTTTGTAGCATGCCTGTACTGTACCAAATTAGCAATAAAGTGTTATACCTGGCCATCATGCAGATGCTCAAAATTGATCAACAAATTAAAAAGTATGACAAAGCGAACAGTTCTGTCAAAGAGTTGCAAAGTGCAGGACCACCATCTTACTCTTTTTCTTTTGACCCACCCCCATAACTGCTGGTCAATGACTAAAGAGATTTTTAGTTTGTTTTGGTCCAGAACAGAAATCTCCGGTAGACTCCAGTCTGAATACAGACCAAACGCAAGGATTAGGACTTTATCCGAACCAAATTAAGTTGACCGGGAACAAATCATTTTTCAAATCTGAATACACCCTTTTTTAGTTCAATTCAAAGAGTGAGATGGCTTTCTTTTTTACTTTTTTCACTAACTTGGTTTGCCAATATTGCCCCCATGTGATCTGTTTTGGAATTGCATGAATGAGTTTGTACAGTTTTAGGTCTAAAATTGCAGTTGAGAGCAGCAAATGTGAACGCAAACCAAACCAGTTTTCAAAGTCCCACTCCAATCCTCTTTTGTTGTTTTCTGAAAGTGTTTCCAGTTGTATTTTATTTATGATTATGCTATTTTTAGCCAAAGTCATATTTTGTTTTCTAGGACATAAATTCCGCAGCGCAACACTAGTTAGTTAATAATTTGCTTCTTAGTTGTAAGCAGGACTGTTAGCGTGGAGGAAGCCCAGCCAACTTCCCATCATCCCTCTGTTTACACTTCTCCTGCTAGCTCACAGTCCCTTGCAACGCGAAACCAGCATTACCCATAAAACAGAAAAAGAGCAATTTTGGAGCTATCCAGCTGTAGATGCCTCAGAATGGAGCTGTGCTTTTGCCTGCCCAGTGCATTTTCTATGTCACTACTACAACTTATTTTGTCTGCTCCTGATGCCAGGAATTTGAGTTTAAAAAAATAGTCTAAAATGCACATTTTAAGCTTAATTTTCAGAATATATGTTCTCTACGTGAGAAAAATCCCATAAGAAATAGTTAAAAATTTACTTTTCATAATCTTTAAGGTGTTAAGATATGTCAGCATTCTGACTGAATCCTCGTGTGAAAGCAGCCCAGTAGCTTCCTGTTGGTATATTTACTCACCTCTTTCTGGATTGCATAATAGGCCGCGGTCCCCACTCAAGAGAAATTTGCAGCGGCTCAATTATACAGTGCAAACCAGTCCAGTCTGAGCTACTTGTCATTTCCCCATCGATTACACACTAATTAGCACAATGAGTGTGGAGGCTTGCTTAACAATTGTCAGTGTAATTGCCTCTAAAGCTGGCAAACAATAAGGCTTAATGCAAACTCTGGGACAAGGCGGAGGCTATTTACCACATTGTCTTTGTCATCTAATCTTTTAATTGTGTTTCCTGCATGCATCAGGTAGAGGTGTCAATAGCTCGGCGAGTGCAGGTGATATGAGCAGAGCGAGCCGGGGAGGGAATGTTGCAGGGGGGGGGCTGACGGGGTTATTGTGTGAAGTTGGTGTTAATATGGGTTGGGGACGGTAATTAACACCTCAGCCAAACAGCAAGCTGTGTGGCCCATTTGTTTTCTGTTTGGAGGGGGGGAGAAAACAATAGGGAGGGGTCCTCCACACAGGAGGTGATTGACATTATCTGCTGGAGCGATCCGTGGAGGCATTCCTGCTGCTCTGCTATTCACCAGGAGCTGGCCCAAGCCATTTCACAAACATAAGGCCTCGTCTGAGCAGGCGACTCATACATATTCGCCCTTCTGTTTATTTTTTACCAGTCAATTAATTTAGCGTGTTGTAATATTCAGTGAGGCTCTGGTTTTAGCAGAGTTCATGTCTCCTCAAGATTGGAAAAAATACTTCTCAATTTATTGTTCGACCTGACAAGTAGTTTCTAGCAAACTGGTGTTTTTTGTCCCTTTGGCTGACCAAGTTTGACAGCAAATGTCCAGACATCTGTCTCTTCGCCGTGCTCTGATGTTGGTTTGCAGTATGGCACCACACACTTCAGAGAAGACAAAGACTCTTGGCTGTATTTTCCCCCCTGCTCTGTGAGAGCGATGTAACAATTAGAACCCAGCTCTGGCAGGCCACATGCCCCAGAGCATATGTTGTATTCTCTGTGTTCAAACAACCAGTGGGCTCCAGTGTAGCTTTTTTGGAAAATTTCTGCACCATCCCTGCCACCTTTGTCGCATCTGGGTCCTGTAAAAGTAGCACATTCTACTGATGTCTATTTTGAGAGCTGGAGGCAGCAGGGAAAGCTGGAAGACAATTAGAGAGCTGCAAAAATGGACCAGCTAAACTTCTTTTTTTTCTTCTTTTTAAATTCTCGTTTCTTTCAGTTCTCTGTCCGAGCGCAGTCGGTTTCCAGCTCCCATGCTGAAGCCGGCATTGCTACGGGCCCCAGCCATATGTCTGTATTGGTGGCTAATGAAATAAGAGCACAGCGTTACCAAATGCCTTTCAGTTCGGCTGCAATAAGTTTATCTCTATCTTAGCATCTAAAATCCCTTCTTAAGCCTTGCTTCCACTGAACGGTACGTTTCAGTATTTTGAACGTTTACATTATGAAATGAACCAATTAAGCCAGACCAAACTGTACCACTTTTGGGCCCCCATTTGGTTGCATATCCATAGAAAAATCAAACAGAACGGTTAGGGCAGAGCTACTGTCATCACACAATGAAACCTGAATAGTGGAAGGTTGTTACGACAACAGAAAACAAGCTCCAAACTGCTTTTATAACTTTTTTTTGGCTATGTTCCTCCTTGCCGCCTTCAAACATTAAATGCTTTGTATATATGAAAAGCCAGGCTGAAAAAAATGAGCTGCTTGATTACCTTTATTGTTGTTGTTACTGTATAGTCCCTATAGTTGAATTATTTGCACTTGTATCGTACCCTACAGCTCAGTGGAAATGAGACTTTATCGTCTTATATTGTTTCAGAAACTTTTTTTTTTTTATAGCTGTAACTTCCAGAAAGTTTTTGCTGAGCAGCTCAGCTCTCAATTCTTTTCCTTTTAGTTTCCTGAAACAAGTCACAGCCCCAGACCCCCCCCCTCACTCTCATGTCCTGGTGAGTGGTATGCTGCTGGAGTTTGGATAGGAGCTAATATGACAGTGTGCGGCTGATGTTACCAAGCTGGATGTTTCGGGGAGTGTGTGAACAGTTGCTATGTGGGGCACATTGGCAATTAAGAGAAAAGTAAGTGCTCCGAATAAGAAGTGCCTGCGGGCATGTACCTCAGTCCTGGCAGAAGCTGTCAAAAAGCGGATGGATTGGCCAGGAGAGGTGGGCATGGTCGGACCAGACCAAAAGCTCACTATAGCGCTTGTTTCATTTGTGGAAGTGCTCGTGATTGACATAGATTAGCCCGAGAAAACTGCATTGTTTTGGATTTTCTCTCCTGAGAGTAACATTCATTAGGCACCATGCACAGAGCAAAGTTTCAATAGGGAGCAAGCAGCCTTTAAAAGCAACTGCCTCCTGACAGTTGTATGGACTTGGGCCCATTAGTTGGAACCTACGATTCAGCCTTGAGCAGTATAGTGAAAATGAAGAGGGCTGATGTCAACTCCAAGAATTTCCCCTCTTTTGGAAGGAAAAAAGGGACCCCTTCCCCCTGCTGCGGTGCTCTGTTGGACCCCAGCTGTCAGGAAACAATACCCTCTGCCTGCTCCGAAAAACTCATTCCTGAAAATGTTTTTTTTTTCCCTCTCCCTCCGCTCCCTTCTCCTCCTCCTCCCCCCACCTCTTCTGCTATAATGTCTTTTCCATTTTTAACCCACAGTCACCCAAGCTTCCTTCCTCTTTACAAACCCACAGTGATGAATGGACTTTTTAAAGTCCAAACCTGAATGCACGGTCCTTCCAGTTTGCTCATTTGTCATTATTCATCCACTTCTGAACAAACTTCTGCATAAAGTTCAGTCGGATTTCTTGGTCATTTTTCTGAGAGTTACTACACTTTCTGTCCAAATCCAAAGAAACTCCACAATATATTTCAACAATAGTAAGAAAAAACATCTTAAAAGTGCATGTTCATCTTCTAAATGATTTTAAGTCAACAAAAAATTGGGGAAACACATTTCCCTTTAAAACGATAAATTAAAAAAATGATTTATAAACCAGATGGTAGCAGTGCTTCTGGAATGCATTCTATCCATATTACCAAAGGATGAAAAAAATGCTTAGCTTGATTTATAAGGAAGTACTTCTCATCCTGTACACAATGAACCAGCAGGTCAGAGGAAGCCATTTCTAACAAGTACATAAAGTTGTTCATCTTTGTGCAGCAATTAGCCAAAATTTTTTCACATGCATGTTTTAGAAAAAAACAGAGAGGACAAGTTTCTGTGTTTTCTGGACAGAAGGCCAAACACACAGAATGAGGAGTGGACTTCAAGTCGCAGCTCAGTCTGTAAACGGGGCTTCCTTCCAGCTGTCTCTTCCCACCCACTTGGCGATGGGCGCCCACAGCTGGCCTCTTGTTTTTCCTTGACAAACGGCAATTTCACAGTCCCTTACCAGTCTGATGTGCTCGCATCGCTCCTCGTATACCGCCCCCCCCGCTAGAAAACTGACGGTCTAACTCCAGCAGGAATGTGGGCCTTGTACAGGTGTTAGCTGGAGATCTGCTCGTACCACTTTTCTTGGAAACCATGAGCTGTGTACTTTCACATGAGTCATTTCTGCTCATCTGACTGTTACATTCACAAGTTTTTTATTAAAAATATATAGCTTTTGTGCTTGAATGTGTACTGGTAGTCTTCTTTTTCAATTGTGTTGCTTAATCGTGCATCTTTTCTTCCACCAACAGTATCTGCACATGAAGTGGCCTCTCCTTGATGTTCCCGGCTCTGCAGGAATAAAAGACTCCCGTTCTCCAACACCAGGACATTTAGTAAGTACACACAAGATTTAAAAATAAAATAACATTTAAAAAAGCAAAAACCTAGAGCTGCAGCTGTAACACCAGAATTTGACCAAACTCCTTACTTCTTATCACCTGAGCGATCCACACGAACACGACAGACGGGTGTCTTTGTCACGTTTGATTCAGTGCTTGTGTCTGTTGCACCAAAACAAATGAGAGCTTGTTTGAGAAAAGAGCTCGCTGGAGGCATGGAAAACAAGCCAACAGTCTCCATGTTGAACTTCATGCACCAAATAACTGTCACCACCATTTAGTGTCTCTAATTTATGGCACTTGCGAGACTTTTCTTCCAGTCAGGATCCTACAGGACATTAACCCAATTATCATACAAATCATGTAAACTTATTGGGAAAATCCATTTACTGTAAGACCTACAAAATGCTTTAATCAAACTATAACCATAATGTGGTTATGTACAATAATAACGTTAGAGTGCATGTAAAACTATGGGTTCTCATCCATCAATGTACAGCTTCTTACTGCAGCCCACACAGCGCCCGCAGGCCAGCTGCTAAGCAGTCTGTCTGTCTTTGCTGCAATAACTCAGCCCCCGACCGTAAATCTCTCAAGTTGGACGCTCTGCGCCATTCCTGAACTTTCCCACACAGGTGTGAACTAGTCATCACGGTGTCTCGCTCCAGTTAGACAATGCGGGGCCTCGGCAGACCTGTTTGGTTTGTGCCTTTGCTGAGGGACGTGTGTTCAGGACTGAAAACAACCAGATAACACTCGGTTTTTGGACATCTATCTACCTTTCACCTGCATGATCGTATCAGGGAGCCGGCTGGTTCAGGAAGTCGTTTTAGAGCAGAACAAGGGGCCACCATCCGTAGCCTTCAGTGAAAAAAAGACTTACAGACTCGCACATGACAAAGTCTTTTTTGAGAGCGTTTCATGGGAATCTCTGAGGGCGATGGAGTTTATTTATGACGGCTGATTTTTCTTCCCACATTGAGACCAATTCAGTGGTTTCATTTAATGTATCTCTTTCTGAAATAACATTGAAAAATAGTTGAAGTTAGTTATTTCACACGTAGCCTCAAGAAATGTGACTGTGGGAAAAGAGATAAACATATAGGTCAAAAATAATCTGTATTCCAACAACTATTGAATGTGAAGGATAAACAAACAGGCTTAGTCATGTGCTGGATTTCTCCTTTTCCGACCTTCGCAGGTTGTTCTTGTTTAGCTTAGCCTCCACTTTATATATAAAAAAAATCAAACACAGACGGAAAGTAAAGGAATGAGAACAGAAGGAATCAAAATGTTTTTCTTTCTGATGCAATCGTGTTTTTAAAACTTCAAGTGCTGCCACGAATAAATGTCCAATTTCAAAGTATACAATCTAAAGCAATCTGACAGTCCTTGGCTGTGTGCAATATTTGTGCCCTCCTGGAGTTTGAAAAGTTCACAGAAAGTGTTACAGCCTTCATTGTACGCACTAAAAGAGGAAGTCTCTTTCTTTTGTCCGTTGACCTGTGACTGGAGAAAGCCACGCCATTTAGGATGGAAGACGTTAATTCTAGATATGCCTTCCACGCAGCATAGAGGACAAAAAAAAAAAAAAAAAAGGCGAAACACCCCTCTACGCACTCACCCCAGTCTCTGGGCCAGGTGCCCACATGCCCCTCTGGAGTGCTGCTATTGACAGGGAGCCAGCCTGATTATGTGCTCATTACTCCAGCCGGGGATGGAGGAGGCGGGGTGTGAGGTGAACAGCAGGCTGGCTCCCCAGGCCTGCAGGCTCCCCAGGCCCCAACGCTGCACTAATGAGAGCAGGGGGAGCGGATGGGCACACACTGGGGGCCAGGGATTACTGCCCAGGGCCAGGAGGAGCCAAGGAGAGAGACAGCAGCAAGGACTCCTGGAGCTGACCCGTTCCCCTGCGGTTGGATATTTGTTAATTCTGACATTGTTGAATTTTTGTAAAGATGAAGGCTGGGATTATCAGTTGAGACCTGCTTGCAGGCGCTTGCATATCTTACACTACATCTGCACGGCAGCTATTCATAATGGAGTGTAAGTCAGCGGAGAGGCAGATTAATAACATTTGGACTACGGAGTCACCACGGGCTGGATTTTTTTGAACATCAAACTCCTCTTTATGCATGCAGGTTTCAGTGCAGCTACTGTCAGTTAAGCAGAAGCAGACATTTTTTTTGACAGATGTTAGTGATGTTCAACAATTATTCATAAAAAAAAAAAAGAAGTGGATGCAAAATCTGGGAAAATACCTTCATGTCACCGTGTAGATTGGGTCCATAAGGCCTGTATGCTAATCTCAAGCCTGCTCTGGCCTGGGATTGTCAATTATTCAGCAGACAGGATTGTTTAGTATGCAGTTGCTTTTGGTAGTAGTGGTGATAGAGAGGACTGGGAAAAAGGGAACCGGTTTTTCTATGATCATCCCTCGCCGAGCCATCCATGCACACAGTTTGTGCATTTGAACACAGCTCTGTTCGTAAATAATACATAACAGGCTCTTGAAGGCCAGGTGATGGAAGCAGGGGAAACTTGTCAAGGCCATCAGTAGTGACCAAACGGGACCAGAGAGAAGAGGAGGCGGGTTCATACCGAAATTCCACAATGTACAAATTCTCAGACATGAATTATCTGCCTATAATGGTGTCTCGGCTCCTCCAAGGGGTCAGTCAGTCAGTCAGTCAATTGTTATAAATTGTCCATCAGGTATATTGTGCGTCTCATTACACAGACCTGATGCTGTTATTTTGGATTTAAAGGAACTGTGACTCCCTTAATAAGATAGAGGTGACTGGGGTGTCTGAAACGGCACACTCACTGCTCAAATATGGGCTGATCCACACTTGACAGAGGCACAAGAATCACCCTGTTTGTTTCTAAATCGTGTTAACATGTAGAGTAATCCAGACACAGAGGGACCTGGTCCAGCCAGTCTGTCAGAGGTCACTTAGTCACTGAGTTGTTTAAATAAATTGAAGTGGTAATCTCTGGAAAAGCATTCTCGGGATGCCTTTTGTCTCAGATGTGGTCTCAGTTTCCTCCGTGGTATTACATTTTAAGCAGAAATATTAAATACAAAGTTTGATTTGTTTATTTTGTATTTTTTAGCTTCTGAGTACTGCATGGAGGCTTCTTGTTTTCGACCCATTTCTTTTAGCAAACCTTTGCCTGGGAGTCCGGTGAGACGCTCTGGTTTTGCATTGGGTGGTGAACACCCGGGACTCATCGGGAAATCAAAGGCTTGGAGAGAACTGAACTGAATACTGATCTGAAGCCTGCAGTTCTGCTGGGCCGCTGCAGAAACAAGATCCCCCTCAAAAGTATGATAAGGATATGATTTGATTAAAGTAAAACAGTAAATAAAATAAAATTCAGATTATATTTTGCAGTTTGAGCTCAAATAATTCAGATCTTATGAAATGCAAATTGTCCAGAAAGTAAGGCTGCACTTATTCTTTATACAAATATTTATAGTGCACTAAATCCTGCTAAGATTTGTCCATGCTAATGTTTAGATATAGTGAGCTGGCTTTGCTTCTTCACTTCATTTATTTAATAACCACTTGGGATATATTTACTCCAGTAACCCGATGCTGCCCTCAGCAATATTGTTCTAACCAGGAATCATAATGCTGCTGACCTTTTTTCAAGGCAGTGACCAGACGTAAAGCACACGTTTGTCTGTGATGAATGACACCGTTTTTGGGACGGTTGATTTTAAAGACACATGACACGGTCAGTCTCCCCTCACGTCCGCTTCCTGTTGGCGCTGACAAACAAGGCTTGGATTTCTCAGCATGCCAGGCATTCTTTTCACCCCGTCTTTCCTGGAGTTTTGAAAGGCCTCCGAGCCTCCCACCCAGAATCGCCCAACATAAAGACACACAAAGCTGTGGGGTTATTCAGTTTGTTCTAAGCTCTCTTCCCCATCGGCTGTTTGCTTAGTAATTCAATTCAGATGTGCAGGATCCAAAAACATGTTTGCTTGAATGAAATCCACTCCTCCACCCACGTTGACCAAGGTTAGTGCTTTTCTTAGCTTCGTTCCAAGTTGGACAGACCAGCAAGGTACTGCCACCTCGGCCTTTTTAGCTCTGAACTCTCTTAAGAGAGTCTTTTTTTTTTTTTTTTTTTGCTTTCAGCGTCTCCTCTCAAACTTCCTTCAGATTACTGCTCACTTGAATGTTTTAACACAAGATCTACGCACCAATGCAAACACGTACGCGACAAGCACATCTATGTAAGGAGCATGATTTCTATCTGTCAGCGTAGATACCATCTGGTATCCGCTCCATCACGTAGATGTTTATATTTAAAGCAAGGCTCATGTTCCGTGTGGCTTTCTGATTACACTTTGCTTGTGGATCGTGAAACCAGGCATGCAGTGCTGTCTTGGGCTAAAAGGAATATCACCTCTGCACTTCTAGTAAAACCAAACAAGGTATCAATGCATCACGGTTCAGATCAAACCAAGAGCTTTTTTAATCATGACAGGCTTTGAACTAAATCGGTAAAGGTAAACTAAATTTTTTAAGTGTCTTTCTATTTTCTGAGACTGCCGCACAAATAAACAACCTGGAGTTTAAACTGGTGCCTTCAAACTTTTGTTGAAAGCGCAGGCTTCATGTATTCCAGGATGTGAATTATTGATGGGCATACTTTCCAATTCTCACTGAAATGCTTCCCAAATTGTGTTGGCACCCCGGTCTACAGGTCTCCCAACAGCCCTCACACTGTTGGGAAAACTCGGGCATATTGTGGCTGAAGCAGAGCAACAAAGCACATTTCAAATACACGCGACATGTGGAACCTGGAATTTTAAACCCTAAAGTCAACACCGTTTTTTTTTGCTATCCGCTTCTATCAAAGCCTCTTCTGTGATTTTTTTTTTTGAGGGGTGAAAAACTGCCTCCGTCTCCTCTGCATATTTTTTTTTTTTTGCTTTCACCGTCTGCACAAAGTTTGCAGGAACGTCCCAAGCAAAGGGGGTCTGAAAATAGCCATGTTTTACAGCTTTCGTAGCTCCTTTAGTCTAAAGTAAAAAAAAAAAAAAAGACATTCAGATTGCAAAAAAGTGGTAGGAAAAAGGGGAGTGGGGTTAAAAAAAAAAAAAAAAAAAAAAAAAAAGCGGCAAGATTTGGAACAATTATCAGCATCGGGAAGCAAAAGAGTGTACAGAAGGCTCAATGCTAACTTTGTTCCCCCAGCAGACTGTGCAGGATAGACACAGAGGTTGAGAAGGGGGTGGGGAAGGATATTGAAGAAAGGTTAGCTTGGAGGAACAAGACTCCTTTCTCCCCTCCCACCCCTTGACCCTCCCATGTGACAAGTTGAGCCAACAAGTGCTCTATTCAGCCAGGCAGCCAGGGGAAATGACTGCTCGGCTGAGCGCTGCCTAATGAAAGTAGAGAAGCTGGTTATTATTATTTTCTTCATCATCTGCTGCATCTTAGCCCTAATGCTGGTCAGAGCTCAGCAGGATTCGGAAAGTGAAAAGAAATGTGATCTTGAAGCAGTTGTTTTAAATCATTTTTTCAGGTTTGGTAGTGGCGGTCAGAGTGTAAGTTTGGACTTTTTTGTTTTTCTTGTGGAGTAACAAACTGTTCCCTCCTCCAAAGTAAATGGTCGCAGTGATTCGGGCATGAGTGCGAGGCTTTCAAGTGCTCCTTGGTGCTGGTCCAGATTGCATCACAGGGCTGGTCACATGCATAAACTGTGATGTGTACCATGCAGGTCATGATGGTTTATTTACTCCACGCATTCCTCTTGTTTGTTACAGCTACATGCACAACAGTTTGGCCACGTACAAGAAAATGCATTGAAATGTCCCTGCTTTGACACTTGTTGCTCACCTACCGCCATCTTTGTCTCCATCTAGTCCAATAAAGTCCCCGTGGTACAGCATGCCCACCATGTGCACCCGCTGACGCCTCTCATCACCTACAGCAGCAATGAACACTTTTCCCCTGGCACGCCACCATCGCACCTCTCGCCAGAGATCCTCGACCCAAAGACAGGTAACGCCGGCATTGATTTATTCCTCAGTAACACTTATGATGTTATACATCAGGGGACCCAAACTAAGCCCGGGGCCAGATCCGGCCCTCCTCCACAATTGGCCCGGAATCTGGGACCCACATAGAGTGTGACTTTTTATTCCACCTTTCTGCGGTCTGAATTATAATGATAGAAGATGGACTATTGCTTTAATTCTTAAAATGTTTTAGTATATTTTTTCTGTGAAGATTACAGAACTGAATTATTTTAAATTTGGCTGTGTGTGGCTTTCTGGAAAGACATAAATGTTTAGGCTACAAAAAGATGAGAAAACACTTATGTGGCCCTCAAAAGAAAAATTTTGGGGACCCCGTCTTGAACTACAGGTAAAATTACAATGAATTTGACAAGCAAAAATCTGCACGTTCCACCACACTCATCCCAAGTCGTCAGATATTAACACACGGTTAAGGACCCCTCCACGTCACTTTTTGGCGTTTCGGGTCCCCAACTCATCGTTTTTTTTTTTTACGTGCTGGCTGTTTCAATTAATTAGATTCAAGTTTATTTATATAACCCAATATCAGAAAAAAATGGCCTCATTGGGATTCATATAGGTAATTGTACAGAAGCAAGTCGGTCATAAAATAACAGCTGATTGCTAAACAAACTAAACAGACTAAATTAAACTGGTTATCCTTGTACTTAGACTCTTCTTCCCAGTTAGTAAAAACTCTTAAAAAACTTACAGGAAACGAGAAGAAACCTCAAGAAAGCCGACATGAAGGACGGACAGGCGATTTATCAGGACTATTAAAGACAAATTAGTTTCTCTAACCCTACAACTACGTACTTGAATAGAGTTCAGCCTCATAGGACGAGATCCACAACCAAAATGAGCCAGAGGCGCAGTCCACGCCCATGAACAGGAGCACAGAAAATCCACCTGGGATTTGAAATCTCTCCTGCTCCCCCGGATGGAAGTTGGAAAGAGGAACAACATGGGAATTGCACTGGACCAAACAGAAGCACAGAGAACTAGATAAAATAAATAATTCAGGGGTTCAGTCATTTTGTAGGACGCGGTACCGGATGAGGACCAAACCTCGGGGACCCTTAGGTGGTACCCTAACACCTAGCCCGGTCCACATCCGGAACCAGCACTGCGCCCGGTTCACGTCCAATACCGGGTTAAGGTTAGGGTTAGGGTACCAGGACGGTCCACATTCCAATACCACAATCAGTTTGCGGCCCGGAGGTGGGGGAGATTTGATTTATTTTGAACAGGCAGTACGTCAAAAAACGACACCCAAAAGGTCAATTTTTGACACAGATGACTCCTTAACCACGCAATAAAATGTTATAACTCATGAGAATGAGAATGTGTTGGATTTAACCCTTATATGCTCTAAGACTTACCCTCACCTGGAAAAGAAAAATAATGTAAACGGAAATAAATGTTTCCTTTGCTTAACTATAAAAAAAAAAAAATCTGGGAATGTAACAACGCTTCTCTCTCTGTTCTCCTGTGAAATCTGCAGGTATCCCTCGGACGCCGCACCCATCAGAGCTTTCTCCGTACTACCCCCTGTCTCCTGGTGCTGTCGGTTCCATTGCTCACCCTTTGAGCTGGTTCATGCCACAGTAAGTTGGCTGTGTTACAAAGCCTCAGCCCACTTGTGTTCTCAGAATTTGTAATACTCTTTTAATTATGTTTTGTTTGCTTTTGCGGCCTGAGCGCTCAGTGTAAAAGCAAGTACACTGAAGTTAAGGCGGAGGCATTAGCCTGCTTTAGGGAAGAATGCAGTTTGAAAAAATACCATATGTAAAAAAAAATAATAGCAATACACATTTGGGATGTATTTCTTGCAGGCTCATATTTTTTATATATTTGGGCTCACCAAATTCAAACTCTTCAGTTTACCAGGAGGATTTTCTAAACATTTATAGCTTTTTTTTTTTTTAAGAGATCAGATAATCAATTGCTATGATGGTGTTCCACAAACAAGGGATTTGAGTTGATGAGTGGAGGATTAGTGCTGGTGGGTTAGCCGTCAGCTGTGTTTGATCCAGCTCACACCAGAGCTCTGGCTCACTCCGTCTACCTCTCCTCTTGCAGGCAGGGCCAGCCCATGTACTCCATCCCTCCAGGGGGATTCCGTCACCCCTATCCAGCGTTGGCGATGAATGCATCCATGTCCAGGTGAGTGGATCGTGTTCAGAAACACCCCCCCCCTCCCCTCCCCTCCCACCCCTCCTCTCCACCCGCCATCCCAAAGGGAGACAACTAATATGAGCTACTTCTATGACATGCTGTAATCACATTTCCCCTGTTTTTCCTTGCCAGACTGTAACGAAATAAAAGGCTGGCGTGCAGTCTTGAGCCTCTATTGTTCATAAATGGTTTGAATTCGTGTTTTGGAAGAAAGCTGATAGCTCGCAGCCATAAGCATTTGGGATCTAACCTCCAACTAAATAAGTTGGTCTTGAACGTTGCCAGATCAGGAGCGGGCCTGAGCTTCGGGACTACAAAGAGAAGTGAAGCCTAAGTCTGAGAGACAGCTTCAGCTTTTTAAACATGTTATTGGCATTCAGCAGCCCTCTGCCGCCTTCTCTCCAAGAGCTAAACTTCTGTGGTCAAGCCGTCTTCTGAGCCACACACACACACACACACACCGAGGAGATGAAAGGGATAAGAATCGATTAAGACAAATCAAAGCTTAGCTGAGCTCACACGTCCCATCGGACTAAACTCTCTGACCCTCTGTCAAAATTGGAAAGATTTGTAACAAGCCTTCCGGTGTTAGTACGACATGAAATATTCAGAAGGGTCTGTGTGATCAATAGCTTGTGTAGCTCCAGCCTAAATATTAACTCATAACAATTTCAGTGTGTCTCTTGGAAGTTTTTATTCCATACATTTTAAGCTAGGATTTCTAAAAGATTGGAATTTACAATACTTTTATTTCATGAACTAGTTGTGAAATTAAGTTTTCACTAAGCATTAAGCAAGATGTTTACAAAGATGGAGCTTAAAGGTTTACACTTAAGGGAATGATGTGGTTCCTCCTTGTTTACAAAGTATAAATTATTAAATATATCAAAAGAAAATTAAACATGAGATGAGAATTAGCTCTTTAATAGCTTTTTTTCTTATTAGTCTCAAGTATTTACACTCATTTTTTTTTGGTCAGATGTTTTCCTAAGCCAGAGAGAAAACTCCACTTATGAAGTCAAAACAAGCATTTATGAATATTTTTAAACTTTTTTTGAAAACTTGACCTCATACCATGACTTAATGGATTGCTTGGTGGAACATATATTACACTGAGCATTCTATGTCACAGCGGTCCAACATACTCAAACACTTAAAAGTTCATTAACCTGAGCTTGAGTGCGTGTGATACAGCTTCATTTTCTCCTTTCCCCGTCACAAAGCGTCTTTGTGTTAATAATTGGGAATTGAGAAAGACACTTTGTAAAGCGGTTCTGTGTGGACGGCTGTCAGAAAGCTTTTTCGTGGTCTGGAACGGGGTAAGAAGACAGGTTTCAGGTATCACCGCCGCTGCTGTCACCATGGTAACACCACACTTCACTTTTCTCCAGCCGTTGGTGAATAAAGGGGCTTTTGAAAAGTCTTTATTTGAACAAAAAAAAGCGAGCATGGTACACATTGTGTGAGTGAATTTAGTCTAGACGAAGGCAGTAGGAACAGCGGAGGGAAAGGCAGGGTGCTGATGAGCCAAATGAGCTCAAACTTCTCCTGTCAAATCCACAGAGGAGCGTTTTGAAAGCCATACTAACAAACTTTCGCCTGGTTTTTGCCCTCGCAGCTTAGTGTCCAGCCGCTTCTCGCCTCACATGGTGACGCCTCCTCCGCACAGTCTCCACCAAACCGGCATTCCCCATCCTGCCATCGTCTCGCCGGCCATCAAGCAGGAGCCCAGCGGAGACAACATCAGCCCCTCCATGCATGCGTAAGAACATTAAAAAAACGTTTAAAATCGGCTACCGTTCGGGCTGTTTCCCCTTCTTTGCCAAAACCTCACTTCTCTATCATTCACACATCACTGACAGTACATCTTTACTGTTTTGGGTTAGCAGGAAGTCCCCGGTTCCTGCCAAGAAGGAGGAGGACAAGAAGCCACATATCAAAAAGCCCCTGAACGCTTTCATGTTGTATATGAAGGAGATGAGAGCCAAAGTGGTGGCAGAGTGCACTCTGAAAGAGAGTGCCGCAATCAACCAGATCCTTGGGAGACGGGTACGAAGCACAAAACCTAGACAACCTACCAACTTCACAGCTACGGCACGCTCACGTCCCCAACCGTTCTCTCTTTTCCTCCAATAGTGGCATTCTCTGTCAAGAGAGGAGCAAGCCAAATACTATGAGCTGGCCAGGAAAGAGCGACAACTCCACTCCCAACTCTATCCTGGATGGTCAGCGAGAGATAACTACGTAAGAACGCTCTCAGCAAGAGCAGAAATGTTTTATCGGTTAATTATAGCATCTGTACTTTTGATCCCCTGAACTGAAGTTGTTGAGTTGGTTTACTTCCGCTTTGAGAAACTGTTTTTTAACCAGCATTGTTTTATCTGCGCAGGGAAAGCGGAAAAAGAGGAAGAGAGAGAATAAACCAGACTCAAAACCAGAGGGTAAGAGGCCTTTTTTTTTTCTTCTTCCTGACTGCATAAAAATGTTGTTTTTTTACCCCCTCTTAACCGAAGTGAAAAAAAAAAAAAAAAGATTTATTAGCCTCTCACAGGTCTGGTGAAAGCTGAAAAGGAGACTTTATTCAGTTACTTTTGTGCACTTTTGACAATTAATTGTGTCCTTCACGAGCACTTACCCATGTTTCTCTGTGCTTTTATGCTTTGACAAGCAGCTTATGAGGTTCAATGCCAGTAATGGCAGGTATGTCTGTGGCTGTGAAAACAAACAACCGCTGTAAATTGCCCAAAAGCTGAAGAGCCTCCCGCTCGTCATTATGATGTGCATTTCGTGTCACGTGCCTTTGCAAAACACATCCTGCATACCATTTGAATACGCTGTGGCATCTTCTCTCACTCTCTTTGTTGTGACGTGTTTACGAGTCGATATACAAACGTCTCATGATTGAAACCTTTTCCCATTCTTGGTCACTCTGAAATCATTCACTCCTGCTGGTGGTGAGGCGGCAGCGAATTTATAATCCAGATTATCCTTTGCTTCCTTTTCTAGACTTCTCAATAAGGAGTAAGAAGCAGTGTGTGCAGTACCTGCCCTCAGAGAAGATGTGCGACAGCCCGGCGTCCTCTCACGGAAGCATGCTGGACTCGCCGGCCACGCCCTCTGCTGCCTTGGCCTCCCCCGCCGCGCCCGCCGCCACTCACTCGGAGCAGGCCCAGCCCCTATCGCTCACCACCAAGCCGGAGGGACGCATGCACCACCACTTCTCTCTACCTGGGAAGGCCTCTGGATCCTCCTCCTCTTCCTCCTCCTCCTCCTCGTCCTCCTCCCAGCCCGCTGTCTCTGTCCCGTCTGGCACCTCAGGTAGCCAGTCGTCCACACCCATCCTCACCCGGCCGATCCCCTTCACCTCCCTGCACCCCTCCTTGCTTTCCCCGCCTTCTCCGTTTCATCAGGCAGCCCTGCACTCCCATCATTCCCTGTTTCAATCACAGCCCCTCTCTTTGGTCACCAAGCCCACCGAGTGAATCCACACGAGCAATTCTCTCTCATTTATTGTGCTGTATATTGCTTTTTGTTTTTTCTTTCAAATAGGTATTAGAACAGCTTTTTTTCTAAGTGACGAAAAGGAAGAAATATTATTGGTCAATATTTGACCGCCTCCTTTTCTACACCTCTCAATGAAAATGTATTTTTTGTAAAGTTTTAAGGCAGAACTGGGTTCTTTTTGATGCATTTATCCAATGAACCTCTTGTATAAAAGAACTGTTGTACATAAAGTTTCTTTTATAAAAACAAAAAGAAAAAAAAGAACGTCAGTAAAAGAAAAAGAAACAAAAAGACATTTTCCTTTTTAGCCAAAACCTAATTAAGGTTAGTATGAAGTTTTTAAGTCCTAGTTCTGGCCAATAATTCCAATCCCCTTTGAAATTCACCAGTGTGTCCCCCTTCGTTGACATGTTAAATAAACATTTGAAATTGTTTCTTAAAGCAAATGTCTCTCTGTCTTTCTTTTTTTGCCATTTTAATGAGGAATTCTTAAAAAAGTGTGCAGTTTTGAAAATTTGTTGATTTTCTTAGATTAAAACTGAAGGAGCTGAATCATTTTATTACATATTAAAACATACACACCTGTTCTGGTTTTTTCCCTGTTGCATTTCGACTTCATAACACACCCTCGCTGATGGTAGCGAGGGCGTTTAATGTTTAATAAAGCAGAAATTAGGTTAACCTCGCTGCAAAATGAGCGCCGAAGCCAGTGCAACGATGTCTCAATCCCAAAATAAATGCAAATAAAAAAATTATAGACATCTGCTCTGTCGTGGAGTACTACATCCCATAATGATGACCAAAAAAAAAAGCAGGTCATCCCCATCCCAGCGCAGCAAACTCTGCTCAGGTTCGATGTTCCTTTTGCACTTTTACTGCATCTTTATTCACCGTTTGGCACACCGCTCGTGCTTTAATTAACTCAGAAGTAATGGGATGGAGCCCCTGGGACCTCATTAGGGATTTCAATTACAGAAAAATACACAAGGAAGGTTACAGTTTTGGTGGCTTTGGAGTCGACGAGTGATGCCAGGGATGGACCAATTAATCGGGGAGTGGAGGGGGACCGGAATGGAAGAGCTCACGCATCATCCGATCTGGGATCTTTAGAGCAATTTTTATCCAACAGGAGTTAGCATTGCTTTTAAAAATGCAGATCATTCATTTTTTAAGCCATTAATTTGGTTTATTCCACTATCTTGACGCTGTCAGGGAAACGTGAGTGATTTGGTAAAGTCAGCATTTATCATCTATTAAGTGTGAAAAATCACCCAGGCTGGGGTCAGACTCAATCCTAATCACATACCCTTTAAAATCCAATAATCTCGTGGAAGGAGGAGATGCCTCTGCCCTTCCCCAAATATAGGCAGCAAACTGTCAAGTGTGCCTTACTCTTTTTAGAGCAATCATTGGTCATAATAAGCCTGCGCTTGTTTGCCGTTCTGTCTTACATCATTCCAGGCAGTAGCCACAAGGTCTCTGGTGCCACGGCTGCCTACTTTTGAGTCACTTCTCCAACCTGTCAGGGAAATTACAGGTAATGAGTTGTCAAAAACAGCCGGCAAATCTGTCTTTCAGAGGCCGTGCAGCCAATAAAATATTTAATTTGGTGTAATCTTTACCTTTGATTGGGCGCTTCACTTCGATTTTTTTTTTCTTTTCTCCATTTTATGGTCAGTAAATTAAAATGAAATAGCCTGCAGAAACGTAAGTGTTAGGACCATTCACATAATCCTGTGAAAATGCACTGCAGAGCTGTTTATCTACCTGGATACAGCACCACTCACCATCTGCCATGGAAGCACGGGGTCAGATTTAATGCATGATAATTTTTGCTCATTAAATTCTTCCAATCTCTTGCCAAGGTTCTTTTTCTGGGCCTTCCTTTGATCTCAGATTTATTCCAGGTTAACCATTTGATTTCATAATATTGCTCCCTCGTCTGCTTTCTAAGGCAGCGGCGGATATGTCTGCATCGCCACACATCAATAAAGACGGGTTTGTGTCTTTCTGTTGAGATTGCTGCTCGCATTCATCAGAGATCACACATCTGATTGACCCGCACACCTATTTAATGCAACAGCTCTTCATTTTTCGAATGAGATTTCTGTAAAATTGTTGATTGTAGCATTCACTGTCCTAGCAATAAGTCAGCTGGTGCCTTTGTGGAGACAGGTATGGCTGGCTGTGAGCTAAAGAACCTCCCTTATGTTTTATTCATACAGGTGTGAGCCTAAAGAGGGAAATGCTAATGTTTGTTAAAAGCGAGAATTCAACTTGGAACTTTTTAAATGTCAAACAGAACGTCACAATAAAACATATTAATTATAATAACTTACAGGTGTCCCGTTCACTATTAAGATATTAAACAAGTCAAAATATCATTACGCCATTAAAAAAAAAAACTTTCAATTATCCTTAATTTAGCTCTGATTATTTGGTAAAGTTTTTCAGGTTCACATGCAAATAAAAAAGCATTTTATTTTCTCTTAAATTACCTTTAAGATTGCTGAAAGAAGAGTAAATTTTATACATAATATTATTTGCTTTTTGACATGCAAGAATGATTTAGTGCGTTATGGTAAACACTGTAATAGTCCACTTTTGCCTGTTTTTAATTGGAGTTTTACTGCCATCTGCTGCAAAGATCAAACATTGACAATTACTTTACATATGGTAATCATTTAGTTACCTCTTAATTTCTGGGAGGAAACAATGACAAATACAATGAAACTATGTGAAACAAATAAAATCAAAGAAGAAGCTTAAAAGCAGGGGGGGGGGGGTAACAGAGACAAAAAAGTGAATGATTTCCTTTTAATGTAGAATATTTATCTCTGTTTTTTATTAAGAATTTATCAAGACTGGGTGTCTGGTAGCTACAGTTTTTTAGAATAAATATATATATTTTTTTAAACATCAAGGCAACTAAAACATTTTTGCTTGTTTATGTTGTTTGCAGTTCAAACTTTTGGCCTATAGGTGGCAACAAAGTTCAGTTCCATGTCTGCGGCTGCGCAGAGGAAGAGCAGTTTGTACACGGAAGCAGAACTGTCAAAGCTCCAACCTGGCAACCTGTTAGTTTTGTCTGGAGCTGACAGGAGGATACAGGGATTAAATCCGACACGTTTCCTTTCGTTCCTGTAGCTGTTTGGATCCAGAATACACAATGAAGACGGTATTTGTTATATTTTCGGCCATTCTCTGCTGCTTTGTGGTTGTAGGTAAGCGAGTGCACCTGTACATATTTAACCTTATTAGCCTTTCTCTGACTTCATCATGTTTATCCTTCTAGAAATGTCTTCATCACAGCTAGCTAGAGCCACGCGTTGTGTGAACGCCGGTGTGTGGTGGGTTCTCGTGGTGACGTCGAATTGAAAAGTTACATCAACACGCAGTTACAAAAAGACAACGATATGTGTGTTTCTTCGATTTTGTGTATGTTAGAAATGACACAAATAACTAAATAAGATGTTTAAAAAAGGTGTGCTTACATTGTTTTTTTTCTTAAATTACGTTTTAACTCAAACTAAATGCACAACATATATAGCTAAAAAGCTATAAATACACATGGGAATGTGGTTAAATTATAAAACAGACTAAAAATAATTAATGTTTATAACTGTAATGTTTAGTCTGAAGGATTTATTATTTTATCATTTATTTTCTTTTTTTGTGGTTTATCCATCAACAAATATGAACGTTTTTCAGTATTATTTGCTGGACGGAGCCTCCTTTTCTGGAGAAACCAGGATCTTTGTCTTAGATAATCCATCCTTGATAGGCAGGGCCGTGTCATCACTGAAAGACAAACACAACTCCAGGCTAGCAGAGCTCTCCCGGTCACATTCTTATAGGAAGTGTAACCAATTACGGGTAGATATATTCTGAGACATCTCAAATAGAAATCTGAAAGCTTTCCATAGGCGTATTATAGAACCAAACTCTTGAATTGGGTGATACAGCACAAGAAAGACTTGTTTGTCTGCAGCACTTGAAAAACTAGTGGGGATCAACTATTCAAACTTGTTATACTAGATGTTAAAAATAATTTGTACAGGCTACTTAATTTTTCTTTTTTTTTTTTTTCCCTGTGTGGAGTTTATCAAGATGGAATAGCAGATCCACATTTGTTAAAATTTTAACTTTTTAATGATGGACCTGTATCTTCAAGGTTAAATTATTTAATGTTGATAATTATCATAAAATGATTAAAACTTATACAATGCTAGTTTATAAGAATAACAAGTCATTTTAAGACCAAATGTGTTTAAATTTAATAAGGATTGACTACCGATGTGAATAACATCCACATCAAGCCACGTTAGCTCTTTTTACATTAAGTAAATTAGGACTATTTACAACATAAATGTTAGCCTTGTTCTTTTCAAATACATTTGTAAATCATAACTTAGGAAATAAATGTAAATACTAGATTAAATGGAAGGAAAATGTAGTTTAGAGAGAGTACTGAAAATAACATTTCTGTTATTAAGTGTCCACCTTAAAGAGTTTAGTTGCATGTCGTCTGGAAATTTTTTCAGTTTTTTTGAGTAATCATTTCATTTGCCATGTTTATGTACACAGGAACAGCTGATAAAAATGAAACCAAAAGCACTGCGGCAACAACTCCAGCTACATCTTCACAAAACAAAACGCCAACCAATAAAACCGTGGAGCAGCCCTCTGCAGTGGCAAAAAACCAAAGCGTTACCCAAGCTACAGAAACGCCAAAGAGAGAGGCACAAACTACTACAGTGGTGACAAAGCTGACAACAGAGAACAAGGAGTCTGAAAACAAAGATGAGGCAACTGTTGCAACCGTGGAAAACGAGGTTGTCACTGCAAATAATGAGGACAAGGAGGCAAAAAAAGCACCAATTGAAGAAAACGAGGAAAACGGAATTCAGGAACCGGAAAGCAGTCATTTCTTTGCATACCTTGTTTCCGCTGGGGTGTTGGTTGCAGTGCTGTACATCACTTATCACAACAAACGCAAGGTATTGTTTCATGCTTTTGATTTTGATATTTAACTGTATTTGTAACAAGTTTAGGCAGAAAAAAAATATTCTTTTGGTAGTTAGGTTAACTTTCCTTCATTCTCTATCTTTTTAGGGAAGTTTCTGGAAGAAATCTTTCTTATATTTATGTTACAGTTAGCTTCTGTCTGACGTGAAGCCAAGAGTTGACTCATGACCAAAATCTGACCATAGCTGATATACCATGTAATGAGAAAAATGAATTTCTGTTAGTTTTTGCAAATTATTCAATGTTTGGTCTGTTTTTTTTTTTTTTTACGTTTATAAAGTCTTTATCAATATTATGTACTTAACTTTTTCCCTCTGCTCACTTCCAGATAATTGCTTGTCTTTTGGAAGGAAAGAGATCCAGATCGACACGTCGACACAAAACTGGAGAATACCAGAAACTGGAACAAGAGGTAAGCAAAGAAAGTCATCAAAATTGGCATTTTTTTAATGTTATTTTTTGTCATGATTATGTGTTTCCTTCCAGCCCTGATCTCAAGCTGTGGAGGAGTACGTACCAATTCTTTCGATGAAAGGGAGAACTGGTTTCCGACAAAAACACTCACTCGGGTGTACGGGACATTTAGTCCACATTGGGTTCTATGGACATTTTTGTTTTTTTTCTACCTGTCGATATTTGTTGCATGACTATGCAGATGACACTTTTGCCTTACTGGAGAAAAGGTGAAATGGATACGAGGTAAAGGAAGAATGCAGTTTTTGCACTTGCCTCAGTATGAAGGTGTGGCTTGACTCAGGGTATTTCCATTGCTCATCAGAACTGCTTGTTCTGGTAAATGAAGAAAAGTAAAGGATTGTGAAGGGAACATAAAGAAGCCATCTTAGAATGCGGGATATGTGTGTAAATGCCAATCTGTGTATCTATACTGAACATCGTGTAATAATGTGTCCTGTTTTGTGGTGTCGAATTCAAATTTTGGATGAATAATCTCAATTTTGACAATTTTTTGGTTCCATTCTTAGAAAAAATTAGCTGATAGCTGCAAGTTGAAAACTGTTTCATTTGTTTTTTTAATGTAGGGTTTGACTGCCTCATTGTGCTGGAAATACTTTATTAGTTAAAATAATTATTTTGGGATGACCACTGATACAAAAAAGTAAGCTTCCATTATTTGTAGCTTTGTGTGTTTCTAAATGACAGACTTTTGCCAAACAGTCTGCCATTTTACTGTGATTTGCATAGTTCTCATAGTGCCTGTTTTGCAAATATTTATTTTCCAGATGGTGGTGGACAAGGAAGTTGTCTTTTTTTGGTAAAAGATGAATAATAGCCCAAATACTACTTGCTACATGTTTTACTGTGAAATCCTTAATAGACATGTAGCATTTTCTATATTTGTAAGAACACATTTTATTCATAAACCACAAGTGGGAAAAAAACTGAGAAAATGTTGTTCATGAAAGCTGTTTTTCTGCGCATTAGACCAAAAATTGACTAGCTGGGTGTTTCCTTTTTCTTAAAGAAATAAAGGCTTTTATATATTGTTTTGACTCTTTGTATTTTTTTATGTAATACTTCCTTTTAGATTGATAGACTTATGTAAAGTTAATGAAACTTGTAAAAAAGAATAGACGGTAAAAGCTATAGTTTTCAAATGGTGAAACCAATTTACCAAGAAAAAATTGCACTAAAAAAGGGGGAGGGACTAAAGCGTGGAAAATACAACGGTTAGAAAGGAGAGAAGCTTGAAAAAAAATGATTTTATTCTTTACTTTTAAATAATAAAATACATATAGTAATTGTTTGTTCAGAATTGTCCTCGTGCTGCACAAGTCAGAGGATAAAATGTTGCATGACGGGATATTTCCTTAAAGATAAAATAAAACCCCAAGCAAACTTTAAATGAGGGGCGTCTTGATGAAGCTCTAAAGAAAATCATTATAGATGTTCTTTTAGAGGTGTGATGTTCCTGGCTTCCTCTTCATAAATGTCTGGTATGTCTCCGATGGGAGAAGGAACCATTCGCACCGAGCTGGACCCTCTCAGCTCGGTCTCATACTGGATAAGCTGCCTCCAGAACCCGTGATTCGGCCGAATAATGGGGCGACAGCTCTTCAGCCACGCGTGAGCCTCCAGCAGGCTGGCGCCTCGGTGTCTCACCAGAAAAGCCATGCACAAAGCGGCCGAGCGGCTCACGCCCGCGTTACAGTGCACCAGCGTGCGTCCACCGTTTTCAGCCGTGACTTGAACTTTATCTGCGACCCAGTCGAAGTGGTCTCTGAGAGGGGACTGCGGGGAATCGGACACCGGGATGTGGATGTACTCTTCCACCCCAGGAGGACAGCTTCTCCTGGTTTCGCTGACGTTGATGATGCAGGTGATCTTGTTGACTCTCAGCTGAGATGAATCGTTAGCAGATTTGCCGTTACTCAGGTACAGATGATCGGTGATTTGGCACAGTCCCGAGAGACCTGCAGGCCGTGAACGATTCATTAAAAAACGAAAACGACAAAGTGTTGTAAAGTTTCTATTTTAAAAATTTCCGGATGTTTGCCATTCTGTTATCTACTTCCTGGTTTAACGACAGCTGCTAAAGAGCTCCACATTGCATTACCGCCACCGTGTGGTAGGAGGTCATACTGCGCACAGACTCATTTGATGTATTTTGGTATTTTTTTTATTTATGTTTCTCTTTTTCAAAGTAATTCTAAATTTATTTATTTAGAAAATTCAATTTAAACAACAAGCCCTTTTAACCAAACCGTTGATTAGAACAAACATAGTAATCTGAAATATATCACTCTCCTAACTTGTAAAACTAGATTTGTATCTACCCCCAACCTACCCTCTTCCTCATACAAACATATATTAGGGTGAAGGGGAGGGTGGTTGTATTGCGGCGTGCTGCTGGGGTGGACTACCTGCAAGTGGCCCTCCCTCCAGTGGCCGCCGCATGAGTCTGCCCCTCCCCTTAGTCTTATTTGCACCTTAGACACGTAGGACCTTGGTGGGGGGGGTGCTTGGACATCACTGCCAGCAAGCAGTAGATGTCCTCTAAGTGCCCTTTCCGCCAATTTTAACAGCACCATAGACATGTAGGGCCATTGGTGAGAGGGTGACGGGGCATCGCTGTGAGCGATCAGGAGATGTCCTGTCAAGGCCCTACTCACCAATTTTAACCGCACCTTGTAGTACACGCACCTCTAACACCTCAAAATATACACTCTAACAAACAAACACGCATGCATCACACAAGGAAGGTGGGACTTTCGACCCTCTGTCCCCCACCCCATCCCTGGCGAGGGGGGATGGAAACCCTCGGCCTAGTGGTCTTGTCTCTTGGGTGCCGGTCTCCTGGGCTCTGTGACCTCCTCGCCACGCTGGGAGAGGGATCCCCAAGATCTAACGGGGGATCAAACTACATCGGAGCCATGGGGTGTCCAGGTCTCGGTGGTTCGGGTTCCGGTCCCGGCTCTCAAGAAATGGGCCTCTCCGGGATCCCATCAGTGGGTGTGCCTGGTCGGGCCTTGTTAACATCATTCCTCTGGGACCCTCGTTCCTCTTGGGTGTCTCTCTGCTTGGCGGGGGGTGGGCGGCCCTTCCCGGCTCGCCCCTGGACCTCCCGCGGCGGGCGCGGGCGGACGTCTGGAGCATAGAAGCGGGTCATCCTGGGGGAGCTCTGGCTCGTGCCTGGGGTGGGGCGGGGGGATGCTCGGCGCTGCTGGGTGGTGGTGTGCTGCTCCTCTGGGGTTGGGGGGCTCTCCGGGTGTGGGGCCTTGTGTTGGCCCTCTGGGCGTGGTGGGGGGATTGCTGCTCTGGCTGGGCGGGGGTCCGCGCTCTCTGTGCTCCCGTGCCTTCCGGCTCTCGGGCGTGGGGGCCTCCGCAGCGGTCCCGCGTGCCCTGGTCTGGGTGTCTGGCGGGATTCTGCGGCTGACTGGTTCTCTCCATGGCTCCATGATGGGTGTTGGGGGCCCGGGCTGCTGCTGCCGCCCGGTGGGGGGCCTTGGCGTGGGGATGGTCGGGCTCTCTCTCCTTCTATACATTCCATCAACATTCACATCAGCAAAACATAAACACTCACCTGAGCACAGGTGTCAACTCACCTCGCACTAACAGAATGTGTGATGGAATGAAAGGCTTTATTTGTGTCAGCTTCTATGATTGTGTGTGAGCTGCAGTAGTATTGTGTTCATTTTGGACAACTTTAAAGGTAAAGATTATTTTAGCCAAAAGGTATGTGTGTAACTGAGTGTGTGTGTAGACAGGCCCCGCCCATTCCAGATTGTTATTTAGACCTGGTTGTTATAGGATGTTATTACTCTGTGTTACCTTCTTTGTTCTCTTAACCCCACTCTTTTACCCCCCCCCCCCCCCTTTGTTTTGTCCGGTCCAACGAAAAAAAAGAAAAAGAAAATACAACATAATTAAAATAAAGTTTAGCATGAAATACAACAGGGGTTATTAAGTATAAACCCCTGTTGGGACAATAAAATCTGTCCAACGCAAGAGGCTCTCAGCCCGTATCTGCTTGCTCAGCTGTTGGACAGGACAAGTTTAAAAAAAAAAAAAAAAACTAGATTTGTATCTCCCCCTGCAAAACAAATGTTTTCAGTGTATGTAAATACAAACTTCTTGCCATGCTAGTTGTATAATTTCCTATTTGGTACAGTGGCATTTATTCTCATGTAAAAAAATGTAACCATAATTTTTTTTGTATCATTATTAAAGTTCTAGAGCTCTCATATCATTGGATACGCGAATGTGTGATGATTTGACACAATCCTATACTTTTGGCATTTAAAACTGTAACTAAAAATGTCAGAGAAACTTTTTTATTATCATTTTTGGGAGTTTTTATTTTAAGAACATTTAAAATATGTGTGCCTGGCTTCAAATCTTATAAATATCTGGTTTTTTTTTTTGTTTGTTTTGTTTTTTTTTTTTTACCAACCCTACACTCAATACTTAAATGATTTTTCAAGACAGATGTTATTCTTTGCATCACATGACACAGATTGAAACACAAAAGTTAGTCAATTGCTGCTTTTTCATACACGTCAAATTTATTTTTATGTATGTATGTAACCTTTTTTTAACCAGATGAAAACCCGTTGAGATCAGCATATCTTTTTTAAGGGTGACCTGGGCAAGAGGTCGGCAGCACACGTCTCATAAATATGGCTACGGTGAACTACAAATACACAAAATAAACAAACATTTATCATAGAAGAGTTGATAACATTTTAATTATATTTCCACATGTTTCAAATTCTAATTTTGCCTTAAACCTTTGCTTTAGTGTCCCCTTACATTTTTTTTCTTCATTTTACTGTCTGTTTTTTAAATCAAATTGTTAAATTATTTTGTTTACCCAATAAATAAAATTTAAATGATTGTGCTGTTGAGTTGACTAGCACTCCAAAGTTAAAAACTTTATTAAAGGCAACAGGATCATCTGACCAAAGACATATAATATAATAAAAAAATAAATAAAAGTAAACTTTAATCTGGGCTAGTTATCATTGCTGTATTTGGTCTGAAACAGATTTTAGCTTTACTCCTCTAACAACATTTCTTTCTTTTTAAGAAATCTCATCTTGCAGCCTCAGAATCTGCAGGCCAGGTCCCAGCACTTCCCTGCATGTGTCTCCTCCATCAGGGGTGCTGCGTTACATCAGCTTCCTGCGACTGCGGGCATTTCTCGGTTGTCTTGGAAACCGGAATGGGGATAAAGGAGGAGCACTGAAGAGAGTGTAAACCTGTGGAAGCAGCTGGAAACCAAGACCGCTGGTTCAATCCGGTCCTCTCTCCGTCAAAGGAGCCTCTGTTCCAGCCCTTTGTCCTGACGCTTCTGCCTCCACTCGCTCTCCCCGGACTGCGCTCCGTGGGAGGGAGCAGCCGTCGTCCACCCCCACCCCTCACTCACACACACACACACACACACATCTGCTTGACTCACAGCGGCAGCCATGTAAAGCGGACTGGGCCGTGGATCCTCCGACTCTTGTGTGAGGAGGGCTAGGAGCCCAGCTGTTGTCCTCACACCACCATCAGCTTTCCAGACAACGAGGAGGAAACCAGGAGGAGCAACCATCCTCTCGCGGGGAAGCATCAAGGCAGGTGCAGAACCTGAAGACAAAGGGTAAGAAAAGCCAAGAGGATCACTCTGTTCCTAAGTTGCTTTCATGTAGCTCTATCTCTTGGAGTAATCATTCAAGTTGACGCCGAACAGGCATCCTCCTCTCAGTTTGGAGGAGAGGGCCTGCAGCATCCAGGGGTTATTTACAGAGCTGCTATATCTGATGCTGCATGCAAAAAAAAAGGCAAATTCCTACAAACCAGTGTTTTGCTTTGCTTTTTCAGGTAATTTTTTTAATGTGACATGAATAGAATAGAACCCCCATTAGCTGTTCATTTCAATTGTGGGTTTTGTCTTAGGCATCCCTGTGGTCCCACCTGATCAGCTGACACCACAGCAGCGAGGATTGTGGGAGGATCCCTCAGGACGGACAGGTCATGTGGACAGGAATGATTATTTTTCTTATAGATTAGTGGATGTTCTGATTAATTACATTTTATAAATACATGTTTTATGTGTTTCTTTTGCCTAAAAAAGTGTAAATAATTCAAAGAAAATCAGCCGGATCCTCTCCGGATGGTTGTGAAGGACGGACTGTGTGCTTTCCACCTTTTCTGCTGCTGTTTGTTGTTTGCTCCTCTCTAGTTACACTGGCGGAAACCGCACATTGGGGCTAACTGGACTACACTGCAGCCGTAATGGCATCTGTCTGTTCTCCACTGCTCTTCTGCCCTACACAAACGGTACTGGGTTGAATCTGATATACATTCCTTGAAAGCCACGTTTTTTTTTTTATCATGTTTCGCTCCCCTTTATGTTCTATTCAGGTGAAGTGGAGCCTATCACAGGATTATCTCACTATGGAGGGTTTATGATCATCACTCGGTTTATGATGTTTCTTATTTAACAGTTTTGGTGTCAAAATCATCTGGGATGTACCATTTTTTTGTATCTAGGACAAATTGTATCATCCACAAACACAGAAAAACACTTGTACCAAAAAAATAACAGCACATGACTAACCCACAAAGACGAAAGGACAAAGTTACACACACACAATTAATTCAATTGGACTTATTTCACGGCGAGCTTCATGACAGACCGCTCTTTATGTTCTGTGAAACAGAATTATCACACTCCAAAGTGATGACAGCGTCAGCATTCGGACTCTTATGGAACACGGTTTAATGAAACAAACTAAAGCTGATTCCTCCTGTCAGCAGTTCAGTTAGATGAGTCAGAATCACCTCGACGCCCAACATTGTTTTTCAAGTATACAACAACAATTCATCCAGAATCATAAAGGATTATTCTGGCTAACATATGCAAGTGTTTTCAGCAGAAGTTGTCTAGAAAGTGAAAAGATTTCAGAGGATTCTAAATTCACTGAATCTTGCTGTTTTCTCTTGCAGAGACGGATGCTCCTCCTTCTGTGGCTTCCTATGCTGACGTTTAAATTTACATTATTTGCTTGGCAAGAAGAAACATCTGCTGCTTTCTTTCATTGGACAGAAGAAGTAACGCTATTGATTTGTTGGGAATACATTTATTTTTTTTGTAACCATTTCTTAATTTGTTGATCAAAATGTGACTCATTTTATCCTTAATCTTTCTACTTTTCCTTTAAAATCCATCAACTCTTTTTTTTTGGGACACCAAAAAGCCTTTTATTTTTGAACTTTTCATGGATCAGAGTTGAGTTTTTATTTTAGGAATTGAGCACTTGTGAGCGAGACAGAACGCTTTCATTTTTAAATTCATGTTTGTTGTGAAGCCTCTTATGTTTTGGTGCGATATCTGCTTTTTCTACCGCACCGTTCACACTCGGGTGTGTGTGCGGCGTGCATGCCAGGTTTGCTTCGTGCATGCTCTCCGTCCGTGTGTGCATTTTGGATCGTGTGCATGCGGGTCACGTCGGCCTGATAATCTGCAACAGCCTGAAGCTGCAGCTGTTTTAGAGGGACAGAGAGGACGCGATTTACAATGATTCTTAGCATTTGTGAGCGCACCACCAAGCAACCGTTATCCCTTGCTATTCGGGTTGCAAGGATGTCATTGGAAATCAGTGGTGTGGGCTTCTCCAAATGACGCCCGCTGGCACCAAAATTACAGACTCCTGATGCAGCAGCTCCATCGTTTAACACTCAAGCAAATTACAGCAAATGCTAATAATTATGTGTAAACAGACTCCTGGATTTGTACTAACAGTATTTGACTAATGTACTAATCTCTGCTAACAGATGAAGGATTACTAACCTGTATGCTGATAGCTTGTACTTCTAACCCACTAACCAACCCTCTGCTTTATCCCCACAATCAGCCAATGCTCTTTTCATGTGATTAGCAACTACATTTTTTTGCATGTAAAGAGGAGTTTCAAGGCCTTTGGGAGGTGGCCATTTTACCAGCAGAGACAGCTTCTGAAATCAGGCAGGACTGACTGCACCGCCCAGAGCAAACACTCAAAAATCCACTCTAAACGCCACGTGCCAGCATGTTTTGGGCTCTCTGTGGTCACCCTGTACTGATGAGCGGCTGTCTCTTTAACAGAAAAGTCCCTCTCTACTAACCACTGATACTAACAGGCGTGAGGCTGGACCTCATCACCTATTCCTCATACTAACGCCCTGCTGCTGTTTAATCCAACACAGCATGCCGTGTGGGAGCAGGGCTGCTCAATAAATGAGCAGGGCGTCATGCAAACCCTGTTCTCGTGTCAGTACCGTGTGCTTGTTAGCGGCGGATAGAATGATGGAGAATTTGTTTTTGTTCCTAATCAATTCAACAGTGACTAACCTGAGAGGCTTATGTTTGCAAACTAACAAACTAACCTACTAATGAACTAATAAACTAACAGACGAGAACTACTAATTATGTGCTTAATGAGAGCAAACGCACCAAAAGGGAGGAAGCACATCTGAATGTTTAAAGTGTGTTTGGACAATGTGTGCGCATAGAAATACAGATTGTGTTCTCAGGAATAGTCTACCAGCATATATTAGCAATAGAAATACACAAAATCCACTGATACTGTTAAAGCCTATGTGGAAAAAACATAAACATAATATGTTGGGGTTTTTTTTTTTAGGTCTTTATCTTATTTATAATCTGTTTTAACAGAGAAATACATTTTTTTGTTTTTGTATTGTTCATTCTTGAACTACTAAATGTAAGCAAATGTAAGTAGGAACAACTTCTGTAGCTTATGCTTTTAACAAGCATTCAGAAAATTCTCAGTTTGTATCTAAAGGGTGTCACCATGAACCACAATCCTGTCACGTCTAACTCCTAATTAACTTTTTTACTCATTGCTTAAAAAAAAATATATATATATAACCCAAACATTAACACCGGTTTTTACTTCAGCCATTATTTGTCATTCTAGCTGCTATTATAATGATCTCGTTTGAAATCATCTGAGTTTTTGACATTTTGGCACATAAGATCCAGGAAAATGTTGTCATTATTTTTTGCACTCTGTGTTTATGTTGATGCCCAAGTGACAAAAAAAAAAGATTGAATAAACTCATATATTTGTACAGTAAATGAGGTTTCAACACAAAGTTCTTCTCAATTTAAATTGCAATTTAAATTGCAATTTGCACATGTAAAAAGTATAGAGGTTTAATTTAAATAAATGAAAAAACAAAATCTTAAAAAATATATATTTTTAAATGCATGTCTATAGAATTTAGTGCAGAGGATATTTAGTGTTTAATGATCTGAGAAAACGTGTCCAGGCTGTAGTAACCTCAGTATTACAGCAGAGAGCAGCATCTCACTAGACTGTTTTATTTTTCTATTATTGTAGTGTGTGTTCAGCTTTTGACTCTTTGTGTTTGAAATATTTTGGCTATTTTGCTCCAAATTCACAGTTCCCTAATTGTTTTAGTGACATGTTTCCTAAAAAATTAAAATGATGCCTTTGAGCTAAAAGATGTAATTTTTGTTTCAAAAACCAGCTACAGATGCACCTTTTTTGTTAAATGCCATAATGATATATGGAATAACTCTGTTTGAGTCGCATCTGCTGTATCCTGAACAGAAATGACTAGTGTGACTAAATAATTATTGCATTTAATCAGCTTTTAGATTATTCTTGTCATGCTTGCTGTTATTTAAAATACAGGCTATTGTGTGTGACACAAGTAGACAAACATGTGTTGCGTGCCCCCTATTTTTTTTCCCCTCTGCTTGTGTCAGAAAAATGGGGCTCGACTCCGCCACCCCGTTTGAGCACGATGTGATCCAGATGATGGGGGGTTTTAAAAGGTAGGGGTAGCGGAGGCCCAGGTCTTCACGGGTCAGCTGTAATTCACCACAGGGCTTAGAAACTAGAATCTTAACCACCTTCTACCAGAACGGCTCCACTTAACGTCTTAAATATCACACAAAGTACAGTTCAAAGGCAGGTATGTTGGTATGATAAACATTATTTGGCTTAATGATGCCCTCTGGAGTGCGGTTTGGTGTGTAAACACTTGTGCTCCGGTTTGACGGGACGTGGACACCAGAGACATCTACATCCCGGGAGCGAGGCGCAGTGAAAACATTGTGGGTTGGGAGCCGCTAATACCACAATTATGCCTCATTTTTGGAATCTCCCATGGCTTTAGCCTTACTTCCATTTGCACCTTTGAATAAAATAAAGACAGCTCCAGTCAAGCTCTTGTGTGCGTGATCTGGAAACAACAGGCTGTAACCAGAGCTCCCATCACGGGGAGGAGGCCAGCAGAAATGGTAGCTTTAGCTGAAAGGTCCTGTGGAAGTAGAAGAAGTTTTTAATTTATTTTTGTAATCAGAAGTGCTATGCCCGACAAAATCTAAAATAGAAAAATGCCTGAAAGACAGTTCAAGGGCTAAGAAGAGATTGCTTTTCGTGGGAGCGCGTGTTTGAGCGTGTCTCGGCTTGAAAAGAAAGACTGGCTTTTGTAATGTGGGTCCTATCTATTTTTAGGGTGAGCATCTTATTTCGGCTTGCTTTTAAAAGTAACCCTGATTGTATAAGGTCTATTTATCTATATGTGCACAAACAAACCAGTGCAGGCCTAATATTAAATTGGATTTGGTTGTATTACAAGTTTCAAGTTTTTCTTGTTTTCATTTTTTTTTTCCATTTTAGTTGCATATTTATTCATAGCTGAAGTAGAGTAAGTTTAAAAATGTGTGGAGTGGGGCAGAGCAGGAATGGCGGATGGAAGTGGTAAAGTTTGGGTCATGGGTCTTGTAAGCGGATAACAGAGTCAGGTTGAGTTTAAGGAAATGATTTACAGACTCTAAAAACACTTGAAAAAGCGAAAAAAAAAAAATTAAAACTGAGCATTTATTGTCGTTTGAGGCAGGAATATTTAAGAAAATAAAAGTCCGTGGGGATCCTGGGCCATAACGTCAAACTTAGCCGATTTTATTCTCACTGTGGTGCTGCATGTAACACATTCTCCTTGCCTTTGCTATTTTCCTGTGTAATGTGATTTCTCATTTATATACTCAACAGATGAATCTCCATTAAACAATTTAAAAATTTGCCTCTTCCTGTTTGTCTTTCTCCAAAACCCTTTAGAATTATTTGACTACATCGTGCACTATATAGTGTGTTTTGTAGTGCTGTTCAAATTCTAAAATCTAGTGCCTTATAAATTTCCCACAAGTCTCTGTAATGAACTAATGAGCATCAATGCTCACTAGCTAATGAATATAGACCACAATGCATTGTGTTTGTTCCTTTTTTGTGAAAAAAAAGTACTTTAAATTAAAAAAAAAAAAAACTATAAAAAATGTTGTCATCAGAACACAGATGAATAATAAATAGCCTTTGTAAAATGTTAGATTTTTATTTCTGAGAATGGGTGACGTCGTATTTGTCGTTTTAAATAGAAAAGTAGTGAGCATAATGTCCAAATTGCTTTTAAAATCCAGGGCACTAGATAATCCTGCTCTGTATAGTTTTCTACTAGTTGAGAAGTAGGGAGGGAATTCAATTCCAAAAGTGAGTACTCTAGAAATTTCCCAGAAGTCTTTGCGATAAACCAGATTTGCATCAATCCTCTCTTAGTTTAGCAAATATAGACCATAATGCATTGGATTTGGGTGAGTTTTCACATAAAAAAATATGTATAAATGCTCCTCATTTTGATCTTCAAAACCCAGCGGATTCATAATCTGTGTATAAGGTTCATATGAATTAGGCTTTTTACTTTTCACGTCATGTTTGCCTGTAAACAAAAAATAGTAGTGAGGATGGAGTCTGAACTGCTTTTAAAATCCATAATGCTAGATAGTACTTCTCTATATGTTATTTTTAAGAGTTAGGAAGTAGGGAGGTGATTTATACATTTGTCTTTTTAATATTGTGAAAATGGTGATATTAAGTCAGAGGCCTGCTACTTCCTGAATATCTTCCTTTCCCCCGCTTGCATTAGCCAACATTCACAGAGCAGATAAGAGGGAAGTCAGACAGAGCCAATCTGTCCTGCTGGCTGGTGAGTGATGGACAGTAATTAAAAGTTAGCTAATAACCTCTTCACACCTGACATTTCAACAGGGAGGTCCTGGACACCATTATCTACATATAGATTAAACAGCATAATTGGCAGAGAGATAGGGTTAGGAGGATCGCAAAAGGAAAGGAGGAAAAAAAAAAAAAAAAGGCCAGGCCATTGCCAAACCATTAAGCCGAATATCTGAGTGACACTCTGATTTTGCATCTCCTGCTAATGCGACAGGAATTAAGCTGAACTAAAGTGCTAAATGAATGAAGCCCATCTCGGTGTGGTTACTGCCGGGGCAAACATTGGCCATGGAAAATAGCTTTAATTTCATAATAATTGCTGGATGGACGTGACTTGTTACAGACACAATGTAAGAGGGGGGAAATGGAAGGAGAGGAGAGAAGAGGAGAGGAGAGGAGGATTCTAGGAACTCCTCATAGTTGCTCTCTATTTGTGCTACAATACAACCGTTTACACAATGATATATTATAAAAAAAATGTAGGCCTATTTTGAGAATTTTTGAAAAACTAGTAATTTACACATGAAATATGAACGCCTTCAGTGAAAAACAAAAACATCCCTGTTGGAGTTTTTTTTTCGGGTTCCACCTCTCACCAAAGAGTTTCCTTTGCAGTGCTGAAGTCAGACTTTACTTTTCCAAATTGTTCAGTAAACTCTGTTTATTTAGTGTCAAGAGTTAGCTTTGCCTCTCTCCCACATGTTTAAGCTAAATGCAAAAATATTAGCATAAGGAGGGGATATTAGCACAAGTGCTACCAGCATGCTAGCATTCTTAGCTCCAAACGTGAGAGATGGAGGATGTTAGCGGATAGGCGAGCAGGAAAGAAAACATACAGAAAAACGGCTAGGAACGTTTTTATTTAGTTTCTGAAGAAATGCTAGCTTCAGATAGTTTGGTCAAAATGCTTCTAGCAGCTGGGAAATAAGTTTCAGTAACAGCTAGCTGTGCTGTTGTTCTCATTGAAGCCATAGTCTTGGATGTAATCCATATACTGAAACTGTGGTTTTCCTCACATCCTGCTGTGCTCAACAAAAATTAATCTCAATTTTTAAGTCCAAAAGGTGAGTAACTGTTGTTTCATTCATGTCTAAAACAAAAATAGTTGTCTTCTCATATTATACTTACATAAATACAAGTAGAAAACCCATATTTTCAAACATTTTTTTTGCTTAATTTATGAATCAATCTCTAAATATTGAATGGATTTCATGACTGTATTCTGCAGTCTATGTGTATAAGATTGAGACATCACAATGACATCATTACTGTGATTTAATTACTTTTGTCAGTAACGTAGGAATGTAGCAGACTATAGTTTAAATTTCTGTAATAAACTACAATTATCGGACTACAGAAACCCTCGTTACTTAAGTTTTGTATGCTCTGACATTTTCTCTTGGTTAAATGAAACAAAATGGAGATTGAATAATAATAATAAAATAAAAAGGAGGTTACTTTAAAAATAAAGTTAAATTAAAGACATGAGAGTCCTGTTTGTGCTGAGCAGTTTTTCCCTTGAGATTTTGTATATGAGTGGAAAAAAAAGAAAAGTAATGAGTAATGACTTACTTTTTCAAATTGGTAAAGGATAAAAAGTAATTTAATTACAATGTCATGCCATAACTTTTTTTTAACGTAATTCACCCAACACTGTGGTGTGTACGTATAAATATGGAAATGTATCATGTTTCACTTTTTAATTTTGAATAATTATTATAAGTTTGATATATCTATGTAAGTGTAGCATGAATGGCTAGCAATTAATACTCATATGAAGGGTTGAATATGTGATATTCGCCTTCAGATCTGGTCAAAGTTATAAAGTTTATTAATCTGCAATTCTCAGATTCACCTGTAGGGGGCACCACCTCGCCAAGGAGGAAATTATCACTTTAATTATTAGTTGTTATTTCTAATTAATAAAGTAATACTCAAATTTATCAGTCTACTTATCCAAAAGGAAACGTGAGTGTCTTTACCTTTGAAGGGACGTTTTGTGAACCATGGAAATTATGAGACAGAACAACGACTTCTTATACACGTTCATTTATTGCATAAAACTGGATTAACAAGAAGGATTATTGAGTGTAAAAGCACAGCATTGATTATACTTTGCAGAGATGAAAAGAAGAAAGAAAACACTTTTCTAAACTATTCAAAATGCATAAGTGAAGAGCAATAAAAAAAAAAAAAATTTAAAACAAGTTCAAGTTATGTAAATGGGCTGAAGGTGTATAACTGCAATGTCTGATGTGTCTGATCTAATGCAAAATTAATGTTTTAATAAAATCGAGATAAATGTCCTTCTGGTGATTGAACAATAATTACTTAGTTAAATTCTAAATCAAAGAATCTGTACCTCTGACCACAAACAGTAAAACGCTGGAGCAAGTCTCCTCACCAAAGCGGTCTGGTTCTGGTTCCAAAGAGCCCAGAGGGTCCCTCGTTCTTTGCAGCTTTGAGAGACGGCTCTTCTCCCGAGAAGCCAGCCAAGTGTTGGAGTTAGAATCGATTCCCACAGGAAGATTCAGGTCGGTGTCCAGAGTCTGAGTATCAAGTGGTCAAATCAGGCTTGGTTCCAAAAATTAGTGACTAAATTAAAAGTTTTCAAAGCTGGCCGGGCTACAAAAACTTAATATTATTTTTTTGTCACTTAATAAAAATTAGAAAGAAAAATGAAAAAGTTAAAATTGCATAAAACGTAAAAAGGTTGAAGGTTCGGTTTGTTTAATCTTAAAGATGGAAAAATCTCACAGAAGTTTTCATCTCGAAGCTATTAAAATCTTACAAGTTAATTCTTTATTCTGAGTTTTCTCTGTTCTGAGTTCTCTTTGTTCCGTTTCCCTCCAAAAATCTTCTGTACTCTGCTTGGAGCTACCTTCCCTGTTTCCTGAGGTGTCTTCTCCTCTCGACTTCTGAAATTCTTCTGCTTGACTGACTGACGGACTGACCGTCGCGATGGACAAAGGCCCTGAAACTGACCAATCAGAAACGAGTTGGGCCGGTCTTACGCCCTCATCTAATTAACATACTCCAATAGGATGTGAGTTCCCAATCTGGGGGTGGGTTCCTAATAGTGTGGGTTTGTCTCAGAAGGCAGACCTTTTACACAAACATGTCTTAAACATTAAGGAATTAAAGAAACATTTAATTATGTTTAATAAGCTTGTCTCCTTATAAGTAGAAACCCCTTTTGGCTGGAAAGAAAACAAAATAATAATAAGCATCAACATTTAGAAAGTAATCACAAGATAAGAAGAATTAAACCAAAATCCAAAAAGAAAAACGAATGATAATGGCTAAGGATAAATAAGACCTCTGGTTCGTTTCTTATTTACCTGCCAGATCCTTCTTATAAAAGATGCACAACTTTAGTTAACTTTTACCAGTAAAAAGATGTTGAAGTGAAAAACATTTCGATACCAGAGAACACAGAATACACATAAAACGTCTGGGGAGTCTCAAGCTATGGGGTCAAAAGGTTTTGTAAATCCAGTCTGGTGATGTCTCCGGCCTGTTTTTCAAAGGATCTGTAGAACGTCATGTCAACAAATGAGGACATTTTCTTTGTGCTTCAAAAGCAACTTTATTCAATGGAATGCACTTTTTTGGTTGCCCTGTAAATCAAAATGGCTGGTTAGGCTCCAGAGTGGCTAGTCGTCATGGTAACCTGGGATTACCCACGTCTTTCTTTGCGGGAGTTAAGGGTTTCTGGGGTCTGTTGCCCTCCAGTCTGACGAGGTGTTACGGGAGTGAAGACAAATGCCTGTTGAAAGGGGGGAGGTGATCTTTTATGGCTCAGGGTCAATTTCTGTTGTCTTGTTCTGGGATCACATGGTTTCCTGCTACATATCCCCCCTTTCGACTTGTTCCTGTGGAATTAGTTGAAACACAAGATACAGAAAAACATGGATTCCCCGATGAACCTTCTGGAAGACGCTGGAACGCCAGAGTAATCCGCTGAAAACAGTTGGGTCAGAGTAATTCAGTGAAAGGGGGTCAAACATCCGAGTAATCCTCACGAGAGCCACCAGGTCTGGAGCGTTGGACGTTCAGCCGGGTCCTCAGCAGGTGGGGGTACCTGCAACTTTACTGCTGTGGTCAGAGGCGTGACTCAAATCTTAAAATGAGTCTATATATTCACTTAATCTTAGTTACTAGAGTAGTGTAATAGTCTAGTGCAGGGCTGCTCATTCCTGGTCCTCGAGATCTACCACCCTGACTGTTTTCCAGATCTCCAAGCCCTGCCAGCTGTTGATTGGCTCAGTCAGATGTCTCCACGATCTGATTGAAAGAACACACCTGGTCCAGGTAATCAGCAGCAAGCAGTACATGGAGAGTTGGAAAACAGGCAGGTTGGTAGATCTCGAGGACCAGGAATGAGCAGCCCTGGTCTAGTGTCTTGATCTAAGTGTTCTATAGTGAAGAAAACAACATAGAGAGGAAGAGAAAAGAAGAAAGAGAAATAAGAGTAGCTGTTCAGGTTAGGCAGGAGTGCCTGCAACCTCACAGAGGATCGACGAGGTTGAGAAAGGCTGGAGAGAGAGGTTCTGCTCTAATGTTCTTCTCGAGGCCCCCCCCCCCTGACCTGTTGCTATCATTGTTATCTCTTTCAGCAAATCTCCGTCGGGTACCTCTCGATGGTTTGTCACCAAAAAATGACCACTCGCGTCTGGTAAACTCTGGCTGCCTTTCAATGAAACGGATTACCTCACGGCTCGAAGTAAGATTGATAAGATCGATCTTATCTTGAATGATGGCATCTGGATAGTTCTTGAGATAGAACTCAATGTCATCCAGGTATGCTCGAGGATCATTAGGGCCACCAGGGGTTGGTCGAATCTGGTAAGATTTCGAGAAATTTTGTCTAAATCTCGATCAGAAGGACCACGATGACGAGATTCATCTGCCCTAAAGTCATGAATCGATTCGCCTGTCGTCGACTTGGGAGTCCGTGCAGAAAAGGAGGCAGGTGCAGGTGCTAAAAGAGGTAATCCGCCAGAACTATCCCTTTTAGCCTGTGCACCCCCCTTTTCGTCTTTGAAAGTTGGATGAATCGGCTGACAGGTGTCAGATTCAAAAGATGGCTTGATGTCTGCTGTTGCAGACTTAGGTTCCACCATCAAGTGTTCATATTGTTGATCGGAGGCTTCTCGTTTGGTGGTGGTGTAAGCTAGTTGCTCTTGCATTAGCTCAACCTGTCCTTTTTGGTCATCTAACTGTCTGGTTAGATTAGCATTGTCTCGTTGCAATGTAATTATATCGTCTTCAGCTGCATGCAGTCCTATTTGAGAAGCTTCGTAAGCTTCTTTAACCTCCATGAGCTGCAGCTGCTTTGCTACCAGTTCATGCTGCCAGGCTGGGGCCTGGGATTCGCAGTCTTTTATTTCTCTTTTAATTTTGTCATTTTCAGTTTTCAGTTCTTCATTCTGAGTCGTCAGTGCGGTGACCTGACGCTCCAACTCATCTGTTTGTCTTTGAGCAACCTCGCGCTGATGCTGCAAAAGCTTATTCTCCTCCTGGGTTTGAGAAAGTTTCTGCGAGCGCGTGTCGAGCTTCCCTAGCGCATGGTTTAACAAACTATGAGCGGTTTTGAGTCGAGCTGTGAGCAGTATGGCTAGGCTACCAAGTGTTTTGGTCAACTCCTTATCCTTCGGTGGATCATTGGTAATTTCAGCCACTACCTCAGAGAGCTTAGTCTCCAGTTCAGATGCGGTTAAGTTCTGAACTTGACCTTCAAAACCTGGAATGTGATTTTCAGTGATTTCTGTCAAGGCAGCTTCTAGATCATCAAAAAGGTCCCTATGGCTAGAGGCCTCAGAAGAAAACTGCGTCAGTCATTTCTAAATCTGTTGCTCAGCTGATGAGGAATGAAGCTGGAGGTTTAGACAGCTTTGTTTAGCCTCAATTAGCAAGTACCGAAACTTTAGCTTTTAGCTTTCAAATCACTATATCATTAGCTTTTAGCCCTTAGCATTAGCATTTAGCATTTAGCGTTAGCTTTAGCCTTTTAGCTTTTAGCATTTACACCTAACTGCCAGTAGGGGGAGATGACAAGTGTGATATCTTTTCAAGCCACAAGGGGGAGTCAATGAACCACTGACTTAGCAGACCTTCCACCTACTGCTGTCTACCTAGATTGCACAAACTTTCAAGTCTCTGAGTGGATTAAATATAGGTCTCTATATCTATGCTTCCACAGTCAACCTGCTTTGGTTCAATGCAGTCCAAGTACACACACCTCCTCTTAGCCAGTACGTCTATGGATATTAATCCCAACCTGTAACTTGGTTCAACACACAACTTCTGATTATTATTAGAAGAGGGTAACACCTCTGGCTCAGAGGTCCACCTCCTATGACCCTGACTGCGTCACAGCTTTAGCCACACCCTTGTGGTGACCCGGAAGTTCCTCCTTCCTTTCTCCTCAGTTTTACTCAGCGCTCGTCGCGAACACACCTAAAGCAGGCAGTTTTTTAGCAGAGGCAGCTAAACGTCCTGAAGACAAAGCAGTTATTCACAGCAAACCTAAAGCTGAAAAACTGAGTGATTGCAACTTTTGGATTTAAGCTAGTTTGTGTGTAACAACTTGCTATCTCTAAGGTGTCTTTTGCACTGATAAAGTAGGGACAAAGGGTCTGCAGACCGCGCCTGCGTTGCTTTTCAGCACAAGAAAAAGGGGGGTCAGGTCTGCCAACAGACTGATAATTGCTCCTTCAGAGAGCTTATCACACAGCCCAAAACGCGCAGTTATATCCTTAAAATCCTTGTTAATTTTAGTAACCCGCTACGGCTGACAATAGTGCTTTCCTGCACTTTCATAAGACGTTTACGTCTTATAAACGTCCACTCATAGATAAATCTATGGGGTGAGGTCCGGCCGGAATCCTCAGCCGCTGGACGACGGAAGTCGGGCCTGTGTCCTGGAACACGCAGGTACACAGCCAGAACTTCCCGTGGAGAGAATTACACAAAACAGGAAACACGCTGAACTTCTGTAATCTTTCCAAAGGCCTTTCAACTTATTAAACGCATAAGCATAAATGCGCAAATGCATGCAAATTATCACGGTTCTGCTCCGTGCAAAAAAGTTCTGTTTCACAGAATCATCTGTTACGCTGATCGCACAGCGTCACAGGCTTCCAAAGCCACACAAACAAGTTCTCAGTCTTAAATAAGGGAAAAGTCAACAGCTCAGAGTACTCAGGAATTTCATTCAGAACCGCCGTTACGTTTTAGATGCACAAACCTTTCTAATTAACCTGTTTATCTCAATATTTCCAAGTTCACAAAACGTTTTCAGAGGCCTCGCACGGGGCACCATAAATTAACTGTAGCATGAATGGCTAGCAATTAATACTCATATGAAGGGTTGAATATGTGATATTCGCCTTCAGATCTGGTCAAAGTTATAAAGTTTATTAATCTGCAATTCTCAGATTCACCTGTAGGGGGCACCACCTCGCCAAGGAGGAAATTATCACTTTAATTATTAGTTGTTATTTCTAATTAATAAAGTAATACTCAAATTTATCAGTCTACTTATCCAAAAGGAAACGTGAGTGTCTTTACCTTTGAAGGGACGTTTTGTGAACCATGGAAATTATGAGACAGAACAACGACTTCTTATACACGTTCATTTATTGCATAAAACTGGATTAACAAGAAGGATTATTGAGTGTAAAAGCACAGCATTGATTATACTTTGCAGAGATGAAAAGAAGAAAGAAAACACTTTTCTAAACTATTCAAAATGCATAAGTGAAGAGCAATAAAAAAAAAAAAAATTTAAAACAAGTTCAAGTTATGTAAATGGGCTGAAGGTGTATGACTGCAATGTCTGATGTGTCTGATCTAATGCAAAATTAATGTTTTAATAAAATCGAGATAAATGTCCTTCTGGTGATTGAACAATAATTACTTAGTTAAATTCTAAATCAAAGAAATCTGTACCTCTGACCACAAACAGTAAAACGCTGGAGCAAGTCTCCTCACCAAAGCGGTCTGGTTCTGGTTCCAAAGAGCCCAGAGGGTCCCTCGTTCTTTGCAGCTTTGAGAGACGGCTCTTCTCCCGAGAAGCCAGCCAAGTGTTGGAGTTAGAATCGATTCCCACAGGAAGATTCAGGTCGGTGTCCAGAGTCTGAGTATCAAGTGGTCAAATCAGGCTTGGTTCCAAAAATTAGTGACTAAATTAAAAGTTTTCAAAGCTGGCCGGGCTACAAAAACTTAATAATTATTTTGTCACTTATAAAAATTAGAAAGAAAAATGAAAAAGTTAAAAATTGCATAAAACGTAAAAAGGTTGAAGGTTCGGTTTTTTTAATCTTAAAGATGGAAAAATCTCACAGAAGTTTTCATCTCGAAGCTATTTTAAAATCTTACAAGTTAATTCTTTATTCTGAGTTTTCTCTGTTCTGAGTTCTCTTTGTTCCGTTTCCCTCCAAAAATCTTCTGTACTCTGCTTGGAGCTACCTTCCCTGTTTCCTGAGGTGTCTTCTCCTCTCGACTTCTGGAAATTCTTCTGCTTGACTGACTGACGGACTGACCGTCGCGATGGACAAAGGCCCTGAAACTGACCAATCAGAAACGAGTTGGCCGGTCTTACGCCCTCATCTAATTAACATACTCCAATAGGATGTGATTCCCAATCTGGGGGTGGGTTCCTAATAGTGTGGGTTTGTCTCAGAAGGCAGACCTTTTACACAAAACATGTCTTAAACATTAAGGAATTAAAGAACATTTAATTATTTTAATAAGCTTGTCTCCTTATAAGTAGAACCCTTTTGGCTGGAAAGAAAACAAAATAATAATAAGCATCAACATTTAGAAAGTAATCACAAGATAAGAAGAATTAAACCAAAATCCAAAAAGAAAAACGAATGATAATGGCTAAGGATAAATAGACCTCTGGTTCGTTTCTTATTTACCTGCCAGATCCTTCTTATAAAAGATGCACAACTTTAGTTAACTTTTACCAGTAAAGATGTTGAAGTGAAAAAACATTTCGATACCAAGAGAACACGGAATACACATAAAACGTCTGGGAGTCTCAAGCCATGGGGGGTCAAAATGTTTTTGTAAATCCAGTCTGGTGATGTCTCCGGCCTGTTTTTCAGAGGATCTGTAGAACGTCATGTCAACAAATAAGAACATTTTCTTGTGGCTTCAAAAGCAACTTTATTCAATGGAATGCACTTTTGGTTGCCCTGTAAATCAAAATGGCTGGTTAGGCTCCAGAGTGGCTGGTCGTCATGGTAACCTGGGATTACCCACGTCTTCCTTTGCGGGGGAGTTTAAGTGTTTCTGGGTCTGTTGCCTCAAGTCTGACGAGGTGTTACTTTGGGGGAGGTTGATGTGGATTGTTTATGGGAGTGAACTGGATGCCAATGGCTGTTTCGGAGGGGGGGGGGGGGGGGGAGGTGATCTTTTATGCTTGGCAAAATTCTTTGTCTTGGTTCTGGGATCACATGGTTTCCTGCTACATATCCCCCCTTTGTTTCGACTTGTTCCTGTGGAATTAGTTGAAACACAAGATACAGACAAACATGGGATTCCCCGATGAACCTTCTGGAAGCCGCTGGAACGCCAGAGTAATCCGCTGAAAACAGTGGGATCAGAGTAATTCAGTGAAAGGGGGTCAAACATCCGAGTAATCCTCACGAGAGCTATCAGGGTGTTGGGCGACTCTTCTGGGAGCGTTGGACGTTCAGCCGGGTCCTCAGGCAGGTGTGGGGGTACCTGCAACTTTACTGCTGTGGTCAGAGGCGTGACTCAAATCTTAAAATGAGTCTATATATTCACTTAATCTTAGTTACTAGAGTAGTGTAATAGTCTAGTGTCTAGATCTAAGTGTTCTATAGTGAAGAAAACAACATAGAGAGGAAGAGAAAAGAAGAAAGAGAAATACGAGTAGCTGTTCAGGTTAGGCAGGAGTGCCTGCAACCTCACAGAGGATCGACGAGGTTGAGAAAGGCTGGAGAGAGAGGTTCTGCTCTAATGTTCTTCTCGAGGGCCCCCCCGACCTGTTGCTATCATTGTTATCTCTTTCAGCAAATCTCCGTCGGGTACCTCTCGATGGTTTGTCACCCAAAAATGACCACTCGCGTCTGGTAAACTCTGGCTGCCTTTCGATGAAACGGATTACCTCACGGCTCGAAGTGCGTTTGATAAGATAAATCTTATCTGGAATGGTGGCCTCTGGATAGTTCCTGAGATAGAACTCAATGTCATCCAGGTATGCTCGAGGATCATTAGAGCCACCAGGGGTTGGTTCGAATCTGGTAAGATTTCGAGAAATTTTGTCTAAATCTCGATCAGAAGGACCATGATGACGAGATTCATCTGCCCTAAAGTCATGGAATCGATTCGCCTGTGTCGACCTTGGAGTCCGTGCAGAAAAGGAGGCAGGTGCAGGTGCTAAAAGAGGTTATCCGCCAGAACCATCCTTTTTAGCCTGTGCACCCCCCTTTTCGTCTTTGAAAGTTGGATGAATCGGCTGACAGGTGTCAGATTCAAAAGATGGCTTGATGTCTGCTGTTGCAGACTTAGGTTCCACCATCAAGTGTTCATATTGTTGATCGGAGGCTTCTCGTTTGGTGGTGGTGTAAGCTAGTTGCTCTTGCATTAGCTCAACCTGTCCTTTTTGGTCATCTAACTGTCTGGTTAGATTAGCATTTTCTCGTTGCAATGTAATTATATCGTCTTCAGCTGCATGCAGTCCTATTTGAGAAGCTTCGTAAGCTTCTTTAACCTCCATGAGCTGCAGCTGTTTTGCTACCAGTTCATGCTGATAGGCTGGGGCCTGGGATTCGCAGTCTTTTATTTCTCTTTTAATTTGATCATTTTCAGTTTTTAGTTCTTCGTTTTGAGTCGTCAGTGCAGTGACCTGAGGCTCCAAATCATCTGTTTGTCTTTGAGCAACCTCGCGCTGATGCTGCAAAAGCTTAATCTCCTCCTGGGTTTGAGAAAGTTTCTGCGAACGCTTGTCGAGCTTCCCTAGCGCATGGTTTAACAAACTATGAGCGGTTTTGAGTCGAGCTGTGAGCAGTATGGCTAGGCTACCAAGTGTTTTGGTCAACTCCTTATCCTTCGGTGGATCATTGGTAATTTCAGCCACTACCTCAGAGAGCTTAGTCTCCAGTTCAGATGCGGTTAAGTTCTGAACTTGATCTTCAAAACCTGGAATGTGATCTTCAGTGATTTCTGTCAAGGCAGCTTCTAAATCATCAAAAAGGTCCCTATGGCTAGAGGCCTCAGAAGAAACTGCGTCAGTCATTTCTAAATCTGTTGCTCAGCTGATGAGGAATGAAGCTGGAGGGTTTAGACAGCTTTGTTTAGCCTCAATTAGCAAGTACCGAAACTTTAGCTTTTAGCTTTCAAATCACTATATCATTAGCTTTTAGCCCCTTAGCATTAGCATTTAGCATTAGCGTTAGCTTTAGCCTTTTAGCTTTTAGCATTTACACCTAACTGCCAGTAGGGGAGATGACAAGTGTGATATCTATTTCAAGCCACAAGGGGGAGTCAATGAACCACTGACTTAGCAGACCTTCCACCTACTGCTGTCTACCTAGATTGCACAAACTTTCAAGTCTCTGAGTGGATTAAATATAGGTCTCTATATCTATGTTTCCACAGTCAACCTGCTTTGGTTCAATGCAGTCCAAGTACACACCCTCTCTAGCCAGTACGTCTATGGATATTAATCCCAACCTGTAACTTGTTCAACACACAACTTCTGATTATTATTAGAAGAGGGTAACACCTCTGGCTCAGAGGTCCACCTCCTATGACCCTGACTGCGTCACAGCTTTAGCCACACCCCTTGGGTGACCCGGAAGTTCCTCCTTCCTTTCTCCTCAGTTTTACTCAGCGCTCGTCGCGAACACACCTAAAGCAGGCAGTTTTTTAGCAGAGGCAGCTAAACGTCCTGAAGACAAAGCAGTTACTCACAGCAAACCCTAAAGCTGGAAAAACGGAGTGATTGCAACTTTTGGATTTGAGCTAGTTTGGTGTAACAACTTGCTATCTCTAAGGTGTCTTTTGCACTGATAAAGTAGGGACAAAGGGTCTGCAGACCGCGCCTGCGTGTGCTTTCAGCACAAGAAAAAGGGGGGTCAGATCTGCCAACAGACTGACAATTGCTCCTTCAGAGAGCTTATCACACAGCCCAAAACGCGCAGTTATATCCTAAAATCCTTGTTAATTTTAGTAACCCGCTACGGCTGACAAGAGTGCTTTCCTGCACTTTCATAAGACGTTTACGTCTTATAAACGTCCACTCATAGATAAATCTATGGGGTGAGGTCCGGCCGGAATCCTCAGCCGCTGGGACGACGGAAGTCGGGCCTGTGTCCTGGAACACGCAGGTACACAGCCAGAACTTTCCGTGGAAAGAATTACACAAGACAGGAACACGCTGAACTTCTGTAATCTTTCCAAAGGCCTTTCAACTTATTAAAACGCATAAGCATAAATGCGCAGACGCATGCAAATTATCACGGTTCTGCTCCGTGCAGAAAAGTTCTGTTTCACAGAATCATCTGTTACGCTGATCGCACAGCGTCACAGGCTTCCAAAGCCACACAAACAAGTTCTCAGTCTTAAATAAGGGAAAAGTCAACAGCTCAGAGTACTCAGGAATTTCATTCAGAACCGCAGTTACGTTTTAGATGCACAAACCTTTCACTAATCTGTTTATCCCAATATTTCCAAGTTCACAAAACGTTTTCAGAGGCCTCACACGGGGTACCATAAATATAACTGTAGCATGAATGGCTAGCAATTAATACTCATATGAAGGGTTGAATATGTGATATTCGCCTTCAGATCTGGTCAAAGTTATAAAGTTTATTAATCTGCAATTTTCCGATTCACCTGTAGGGGGCACCACCTCCCGCAAGGAGGAAATTATCACTTTAATTATTAGTTATTATTTCTAATTAATAAAGTAATACTCAAATTTATCAGTCTACTTATCCAAAAGGAAACGTGAGTGTCTTTACCTTTGAAGGGACGTTTTGTGAACCATGGAAATTATGAGACAGAACAACGACTTCTTATACACGTTCATTTATTGCATAAAACTGGATTAACAAGAAGGATTATTGAGTGTAAAAGCACAGCATTGATTATACTTTGCAGAGATGAAAAGAAGAAAGAAAACACTTTTCTAAAACTATTCAAAATGCATAAGTGAAGAGCAATAAAAGAGGTTTAAAACAAATTCAAGTTATGTAAATGGGCTGAAGGTGTATGACTGTAATGTCTGATGTGTCTGATCTAATGCAAAAATAATGTTTTAATAAAATCGAGATAAATGTCCTTCTGGTGATTGAAACAATAGTTACTTAGTTAAATTCTAAATCAAAGAAAACGTGTGTCATGGATCCACCTGCTACTACCCACTCCGGCCACCAGAGAGAGCGCTCACCAGAGTATTGACCTCACCACCTGCTTTCACCTGGACTCCTCAATCACAGCTGTTTCCCATCAGCTCATCACCTCCCCAGTATTTAGTCTGGCTCCAACTGTCCTCCCTGCGAAGTATTGTTTTGTCCACCTGCCATCAACACCGAGCGTTTATTCTGGACCTGACCTTCTGTACCTGACCTTGCTTCCTCTGTTTGCCTGCCTCCTGCCCCGATCCTCGCCTGGACTCTGACTTCTCTCCTGCCTCTCCTCGGATGATCCCCAGCTCGTGTATGACCCCTGCCTGTCTGACCCTTCTAGTTTTGTGGACTTTTAGTTCTACTAATAAAACCTGCTGCACTTGGAACCAGCTGTCTGCCTGTTTGTGACAACGTGCCTCTGACCATCGACAGTAAAACGCTGGAGCGAGTCTTCTCACCATGCGGTCTTGAGTTCTGGTTCCAAAGAGCACAGGAAGGCCTCTCTTTTCAGCTTTGAGAGACAGCTCTTCTCCCGAGAAGTCAGCCAGGTGTTGAAGTTAGAATCTGTTCCCAAAGGAAGATTCAGGTTGTTGTCCAGGGTTTTTGAGTCTCAAGTGGTCAAGTCACGCTTGGTTCCAAAAATTAGCGACTAAATTAAAAGTTTTCAAAGCTGGCCGGGCTACAAAAACTTAATAATTAGCTTGTCACTTATAAAAATTAGAAAGAAAATGAAAAGTTAAAAATTGCATAAAACGTAAAAAGGTTGAAGGTTCGATTTGTTTAATCTTAAAGATGGAAAAATCTCACAGAAGTTTTCATCTCGAAGCTATTAAAATCTCACAAGTTAATTCTTTGCTCTGAGCTTTCTCTGTTCTGAGTTCTCTTTGTTCTGAGTTTCCCTCCAAAAATCTTCTGTCCTCTGCTTGAAGCTATCTCCCTGTTTCCTGAGGTGTCTTCCCTTCTTGACTTCAGAACTCCTTCTAACTGACTGACTGACGGACTGACCGTCGCGATGGACAAAGGCCCTGAAACTGACCAATCAGAAACGAGTTGGGCCGGTCTTACGCCCTCATCTAATTAACATACTCCAATAGGATGGGAGTTCCCAATCTGGGGGTGTTTGTTTCTTCAGAAGGCAGACCCTTTTACACAAACATCTTTTGAACATTAAGGAATTAAAGAAACATTTAATTTTTTTTTTTAATCAGCTTGTCTCCTTATAAGTAGAAACCCCTTTTGCTGGAAAGAAAACAAAATAATAATAAGCATCAACATTTAGAAAGTAATAAAGAGATAAAAAAGAATTAAAACCAAAATCCAAAAAGAAAAACGAATGATAATGGCTACAGATAAATAAAACCTCTGGTTCTTTTCTTATTTACCTGCCAGATCCTTCTTAGAAAAGATGCACAACTTTAGTTAACTTTTACCAGTAAAAAGATGTTGAAGTGAAAAACATTTCGATACCAGAGAACACAGAATACACGTCTGGGGAGTCTCAAGCCATGGGGGGTCAAAATGTTTTTGTAAATCCAGTCTGGTGATGTCTCCGGCCTGTTTTTCAGAGGATCTGTAGAACGTCATGTCAACAAATAAGAACATTTTCTTGTGGCTTCAAAAGCAACTTTATTCAATGGAATGCACTTTTTGGTTGCCCTGTAAATCAAAATGGCTGGTTAGGCTCCAGAGTGGCTGGTCGTCATGGTAACCTGGGATTACCCACGTCTTCCTTTGCGGGGGAGTTTAAGTGTTTCTGGGGTCTGTTGCCCTCAAGTCTGACGAGGTGTTACTTTGGGGAGGTTGATGTGGATTGTTTATGGGAGTGAACTGGATGCCAATGGCTGTTTCGGAGGGGGGGGGGGGGGGGGGGGAGGTGATCTTTTATGCTTGGCAAAATTCCTTTGTCTTGGTTCTGGGATCACATGGTTTCCTGCTACAGTATTGTTACAGAAGCATCTTCATAAACTCACAAATCTTATTTACTAAAAAAAATAAATAAATAAAAAAAATTTAAGTTACCCTTGTTGTTTTAAATTGTTGTCATTGTATGTGTTTGGGTTTTTTTAGCCAGAGAGACACAATGGAAGAGTCAAAGATCCAGGATTGGCTCCGGAGCCTCAGGTTGCAGACCCTTGAGTGGGGCTCATGCTGCCAACATAGCTGACCTACTCTCTGCTATAAGCCTGCTGAGAAGCTACTAAACATCTGGTACAAGTATTTATTTTACTGATCTGCAAATGTAGAGTGACAATATATTTATGTTGAAACTTTCTTCAAGAGAAAAGCTGAAGGCCTCTTGTGTTAGACAAATGTTACTGTTACAATAAGTGGTTATGAATTTTTGGACACACAAGGAATATATTTGTATAAACCTCTTTTGTATTTCAGGCTAAACTTTACTATTTATATGGTAGAACCTTTACAACTGCAATGTTGATAAACGTATCACATGGAAATAGACACTTTGCATTTATTGACTACTGAGATGAAAAAATGAACAATCAACACATTTAAATGAAAGCTATTAAGTGCTATTTTTCTGATTCTTGTCTTGATGGACAAGATAAAAGTGCATTCGCGCAACAAACTCACGGGCTTCATCCCTCTTTTCCCGCGGGGTGAATTTGCGGCTCGCCACCTGTCAAAAAATGTGTTCCTGACCCCGCGCCTCCATGTGGGAGGAGCTACCAGCTCTGTCTGTGGATATCTTACTTAAAATGAATGGAAGATATACACTGTCAAGGAATAAGGTTTATTTATTGTGAAGAGTTCTCCAAAAACACCAGTAGTCATGTCTCCGTGTTTGGGTAAGGATTATTATTAAAAGTTTTTTCAGATTTTCTGTGTCTGTATGATAGCCGCTTCCACAGTGTTTGTGTGTCTCTGTGGCTGAGCTTGAAGACTGACTGTCTGGAAAATAAAATTAGGAGACCTATTTCCTTTTTTTTAATGTCTCAATGAGGCCAGAGCCAGCAGCCTTCGCACCAGCACAGTCTCGCTGTCTGCCGGCATATCGAGCGAGAGAGCTCCACTGCGGGAGTGAGAGCCAGCGATCTGTCCAGAGTGTCTCCCACCTTCACCCAAAAGTAGTTGGATGAGCTCTGAGAACCTGTGGCTCAAACGGGTAAAGGAAATAGATGAAAGTTCTGGACAAAAACTCTCGCTTTGGACTTGTATTTTACCCGCTGATCGAGTCACTAAAAAACTCACGTCCCCAAAACTGAGTTCCTGATTGGCAGATGCGACGCAGCAACCTGTCAAACTTCAGGTATTTACATTTTACCCGTGTTGCCCAATTCGCATCTCGCCGCTCAAATCGAGCTACTGACAGACTTTCGTGCCTATTGCTCAAATCCCGTCGTGGGACTTCAATTCTCTTCAGAGCGCGCCTGTACCATTGACGTAACATTGAAACTGGCCGCGAATGGCCTTCAATGTGAATGCACCTTGATGCTTCGAGCCGTGATAACGCAATTTGATCACACATATACCTTTTAATGACGAAAACAAATTTTACGATTGAATCAATCAATCACTAACATTTTGCTGAGAAAAATGTTTGACTTTGGAGACGGGCATATCCATACTAATGGATCTAAAACATGAGGCTACAGAAAAAGAAGCTTCAGAAGGTCTGCTGCAGATGGAAACTTTTCATTGAATGCCTCTCATTTTCTCTTGGTTAAATTGTTTACTGAAATATAATTTCGGTGCATCTGAAAGGCACTATTATTGCTCATCGTTTCTGGGTTTGCTTTATAAACTGCTCATATGTTGCACATTCAATCAGCTGCAAAATTATTAAATATCTTTATACTTCACAGCAGCTGCTGAAGAAAAACAGTTTTTATTTTAATGGCAAGTGATGCCAGAAAGTTTCTTCTATTCCTCCAGAGCCAGGTCTTGAGGGGGCAGCAGTATAAGCAAAGATGCCAGGAATTTACTCTCTTTGGCCACTTCCTCCAGGCCCTCTGGGGGGATTCCAAGGTGTTTCCTTGAGACATAGTCCCTTTTGCTTGTTCCTTGGCCTACCCCGTGGTCTCAACTTTAATGTGGTTGAAAGGTTTGATAGCTTAAGTGATACTACTGCCTCATGTCCACTGGACGGTTCAGTCCAGACTGGAACAGGGTGGTACGGTATTTTGAGCTTCATAAAACGGACCCAATAGGCCGATCCGTACCATTTTTGTTCTCCCATTGGTTGTAGTTCCATAGCAAAATAAAACAGCTGGGGTGAAGCTGCTGTAGTCACACGATGAAATCAATTGACTGGCGGAAAGATCTATGACAAAAAAAAGCGTCCAACCAACGCTTTTCCCAACTTTTCCCAATCCAAGCCGAAAGTTTGTCCTTTTTTCGGCTGTGTTCTTCCTTCTTGTAAATGTATAACATTCAGTATTCTCCTTTATTTGTGGGGGTTAGGGAGCGAAGACGCACATGACGCATGGCTACATCATTGGTCTACACCCCGCAAGCGCCTTGATGGTCCAACACTCAATAACACTCACTTAAATTGCCCGGACCATTCTACACCAACCAGGAGTGGACCGGTCAGGTCCAGAGTGCTCAGTGGCAAGGCAGGTTTATTTGTGTAGCACATTTCATGTACAGAGACAATTCAAAGTGCTTTACATAAAACATTAAAAGAAACAATAAAAAAAATAGTAAAGGTGGGATCATTAAAATAAAATTAAAATAAAGTAAAAAGGTTTTAATTTAAAACAAGCATTGATAAATAGTGCAGATCTAAAGAGTGGATATATGAGGCATAAGATTTTTAGGGCTGATAAGCATGATAGGGTCCCCATGAGGGACAAGTCAGTTCAGAACCCATTTTATGAGAATAAAAAAGTAAAGTTTCAATTATATTGCTCGGATTGCTGCCATTGGAGTTCCACTATGGGGCCAGGCCTGGGGTTGGGGCTCCCAGGTGAGGGTCTGAAGCTCCTCTAGACCATGGTTAGGTCCGCTGGGGTGGCCGTGGTGCAGTGGTAGGGCGGTTGATTGCAGGCTCGATTCCATCTATCAGGGTGAGTGAGTGGATCACAAAAAACAGACTGGGCAGAACTGGCAATGATTCAGTCCTTTTAATATTGGAGTGCAACAAGCCAGGGCTCCTGGGTCCAGTGGAGGGGAAGGTCAGGCACATCTGTTGTGAAGAAGGTTAAGTGCAGAATTCCACGTGTGTTGAAAGAGATCAGGAAGGGGGGTGGAGAGAGAGAGAGAGACCGAGGCAACAGATCCAATCCAGGAAATGACTCCAAGTCTGTCCTGACAAAGTCATGTAGGCAAACAGGGCACCGAGGACACCAGCTTTGGCAGGCTGGAGTCTCATGGAAGTAGAAGATCTTCTGGCACAGCTCTGCAGGGCAGCTCCTTCTATAAAGGCAACCACACAGGTGATATCAATAAGGCAGATTACCTGTGTGGCTGCCAGCAGGTGTGGCAGAGGTATGGCCATGACACCATCTTGCCCACCTATGAGTCAAAGTGTCTTTGGGCAAGACACTGAACCCCACCTTGCCTCTGATGGAAGGTTAGTACCAGTGTAAGGCAGCAGAGCTGCCATCAGTGTGTGAATGGGACTGTGACTGTAAAGTGCTTTGGTTATTCAAGGAACGTAAAAGCACTTTACAAGTATTTACCATTTTGGTCGGATCTAGTTTGAAGTAATTACATGTGTCCACTCCCCCATGTGCCCACCACCTTCAGAAGAGGTTCAAAGAGGTCATTTCAATGAGGTTTGGGTGGCCGTTGTGGCTCAAACCCTTGTAATGGAATTTGGCTGTAAAAAGCTTAAAGAGTTATTTTAATCAGATGATAAACAACTTTAAAGACAAAAAAGAAGTTTAGCAACCTTCTAAAACCCCAGAGATAACCAACATTATTTGGGAAACTTTTCCTCCATTTTAAAAGTCCAATGCAGATCAAAAAACGATGGAAGCTGTGAATATGGAAAAGAATTGTGGAGCCAGGACTGAAAGAAAGACTTGATGGTTGTTGGTGATCAGAGCACTCGTAATATGAGTTTAGTTCTAGTTGTTTTTCTGTAAAAGAACTGAAATTATCAGCGTTTGGTTTTGCTTTTGATGACTGTAGTAAGAAAGAAGCTTTGCAGAAAGTAATGGACAGATAGGCAATCTACTGTTTTGCAGTGTATATTGTGAATTAAGAGCAAGTAATACACTAGAATCAAGCTGAACATTTAATTGCAAGTTTGTGAAATCATTTTAGAGAAACCTAAAATTTACTAATTGAATTTGAACCTCTAAAATGTTCATGCAGTTTTAAATTATTTTTGACCAATTGTGAAAGACTTGTTTTCATTATTATCACAAATCCTAACCAGGTTATTTAAGTCTGAACTTGTTTTGATTTTCTTTTCTGTGTTTTTCCCTTCTTGTCATGCAGATGCATGGATGCATCATATGTTTGTGTGTGAGTGCATTCACATGGGGTGAGGGAGGGCCGCCTCAGTTTGACCCTGTGGTCATTAATCTCACTTGCTGTCAGAATGATGGACACTGATGGACAGGATTGTGTTTGCTCGCTCACACAGTCTCACACGCACACACTGGCGTGTGCGTTCGCTCGGCGGCGCTGACAGCTTCTAGCGGACCTGCGTGTGCACGCCAATTTCACCTCTTATGCACAGCAGCTGGCTGCCATTCACTGATTAGTCCTAAGGTTTACCAGCTTGTGCAAGCATGTGTGTTTCTGTTTTTGTTCTCCCAGCGGCTGGCACTCCCCCTGCTGGTCAGCCGGAGGAATAGCTCTTCTTAAAGACCGAGGAAGTCTTTCCAGTAATCCCCAAAAAACATCAGTATACTACCATTCCAAAGTTACAGCAAAGTTTGCATGACAAAGTCTATTCTCCAGCACAAACCGCATCGCTCAGTCCAGCCCGCTCGCTTGCTCGCTTCCTCCACATTTCAAAGCAATTACTTCATGTTGATTTAGCTGTCATTGGCGGCATGTGTTTCAGTGTGATTTATAGAGCACCCTCCTGGTGCCAGTTGACTTGCGATAAATTGCACAATATTCCGAAAGGCTCATTTGCTTAGCGCTACATTAGGGGGCCGATGATTGCTACACAAAGCCATGTAAATGAGTTCTGAGAGGGGCCCCATCACTCAACATGTCATGTAGCCAATCCCATTATTATTTATGACTGGAGCTGGGCCGTGTTTCCTCTGAGGCCAGGCGAGGTTCACATGTGTGATGTGACAGCTCTGCTTTGCTTGTGTGTGTGTGTGTGCGTGTGAGTGCGTGTGTGTGTGTGTGTGTGATGGAGGCCGTATCTATGTGCTGAGCAGGAAGGAGCCAGGCTGTCGGTGTTATCTGCTGGAGGCTGAAGATTAAAAAATGCAGATCACTGTACAGTGGGAGATGGTCATCATTCCATCGTCTTTCCCACAAAACTTTCCCAGTTTGTGCCCTTTGTCTGTTTTTCGTCTGCATCTCGTGAGCACAAACCACGCACACAAATTAAACCCATAAATCTAGCGATGTCCCTCAAACAAAAGCCTGCTCAGTGATCAGACAACAGAGATGAGCTCAGTTCATTGTGTTTATTCACTCTTATCTCCATCATGTCAGGGCCAGCGTGAAGAGCAGCCGGGGCTGGGCTCTACAGTATTTGGCCTTTTTCATGGTCGCTCAGACATGTCATAACACTGCGACTTACATTCAACGCTGTCAAACATGTCAGCTCTCCAAACCATAACAAAGATAACGCAGCGTCTGCTTTCAAATCCATCGCTCAGCAAGTGGATATGTGAGCGTGTGCGTGTTGACATTGCAGCTGAGCTGTTATTTGATCACAACACTGATCTAAGTGTCTGCGGTGATTAGGTGTAATCTGCTTTGCAGGCTGTGATCTATGGTCTGCAGCTGGATGAAGAGGGTGTGGGTCTGTGTGCAGAAGCAGGGTCATAGACGATGCCTTTTTACACTGCTCCAAAAGCTGACAGCTGCTAACTTCATTCTGAAGTTCTTCTTAAATATTGAACAAAAAATGCAATTACCTCCATAGAAAACACTTTTTTGGAAAGCATAATTCAAATTTAAAATTGTTTCATTTTATGACAGTTGAACTTTTTTTTTTTTTTTTTTACTAATATCATTTATCATATTCCCTAGGAATTAAGATTGTTACTTTTTTCTGATTGTTTTAACGCAGCATTTGAACTCAAATTTAAAGATTTTTACTTTTTTGCACATCGCACTGTCCGATTTCTTTATTTCTAAATGTAGAGATTTTTGAACCTGTGCACAATATTATTCATCACAAACCACCTCTCTTTTTAATTTTAATATAATATAATATAGAAAATAATCTGTCTTCTATTTTAGGTTTGAAAGACCCACTTTGATGAAATATTGTGCTTTTAGGTGTATTCAACGTGTTCTTGTGGCATTTTGCTGATGATTAATGACATATATTAAGAAAATAAGATATAAATTGCATTTTTTTTTTTTTCAAATTGTTGCAAATTAGGAAAAAGAAAGGCTTATATGTGTGTATAGAAAATACGCTGGGCAGGCCACAAGCTCCCTGTCCCAAACTCTTGGCAACAGGGAAGGGAAAGGGGGGTGGGGTTGCCAATAGTCCCGCCCACAACTCGGAGGCGAATTTCTAATGAATTACTGCTGCTCTGCAGAAATGAATGTCCTAAAAAACAACGTGTTTCTTGGTTTTGGTTGAAAACCGCTTAATTATAATTAAAAGACTACTTGGGATGGTTTAAAATAGATCAAAAAGATGAGTGGACTTCACGAGTCAAGATGGTAATATTTTTTGAGCTCATGTTTATATAAAATAGAGAATAAAATGTCATTTTTATTTATCAATGACAAATGAAAATCTTGATTTACTTTCCCTGCTGACATGACTGTGACTCATTGCCCTCTCCCATCACTCAGAAAGACAGTTCCCATAGTATCCCTGTGTTAGCACACAGCTTTAATGAGTTCTCAGATTGATGGGCGTTCATGAGCCAGTGGCATTACTGTATCTTAGTAATCATGGAAGAAATCTGAAAAGAAATTCAGCCTGGTCTAAATCAAAGAGGGATTTAGTTTGTCGACTGGTGATGACTGATGGTGACTGGTTCAAAGCCATTTCTGCTAATGCTCCATGACGTCAAAGACAGGAGCAAAGAGAAAAATGTTAAATTCAGTCTTTCTACTTTATCTTAAAAGGCTGCTTTGAAAGACTGATTTATAAACAATATATATTTTACATGTGTAACATGTTTGTTTGATATTTAGATCATTTATAGTTTTTTTTAAATCCTCTTTCTCTCATTTACTTTTATGTCCTTCGTTGCCTCTTTCCACAGCCTCCTCTTCCTCCTCACTAGAGCTTTTTGTTGTTTAACGGATGAGTTATTGACTTAAGCAGGCTCGATTAATCAGGGTGTAATGGGGCAGCAGGGAGGCGCAGGAAGGCCATGCATCATGGGACAGAGATGAGCTCTGTCAGCCTGCTCATACGGCTCTCCTCAATCACTCCCACATTACCGGCAGATAGAGATGAAGAGGAGGAGGAGAGCTTGGGCAACAAAAAAAAAAAAGAAAATCAGACAAGGAAAGAGAAATAAACATGAGGAAAACTGCAAAAAAATGATGTACAAAATGATGTGAGCTGAGGATTTACTGTAAAAGACCACACGTATGAAGAGAACTCATATGCCACCCAAGACTGCAACCAAGATCTGTAGAAGTTGTGTATCTGTGCAGGTGTGTTGTGAAGGTGATGTTGTGTCTGGGTCAGATGAGATCAAACATTTGACTTCACTTTACACCCAAACACAGACCCAACTACCATCATGACACACAAACAACAGCAGATAACTGTTGTTTGGCTCTGTCAGAATACAATCTTGCATCCCTGTGAGATCAGAAAAAAAGAGGAAAAATTGTGAAACAAGACTAGAAAACTGACTCTCTGAGAGAACTGGACTGAGCGTACCCTCCCCCCCCTAGTGTTCCAAACAGGAAGTACCCACTGGCTCCAAAGTCAAAGACTTATTTTGAGAAATAAACAATTTATTTGCCCTTATATTTATCATTCTTGCTCTGATACCTTTTTTGTTCCATACATTTTTATTTTGTTTACTGCAGCTCAAGTTATTCAAGTTATAAACTGACCAATCCTTAACAATGTGGTCTGTCAAGCATTTAAAACGTTTGATAGATTTCTGGTAGCCTGTTTTCAAGTGGTAGGGGTGTGGACTTCCAACAAGATCACTCCTGATTGGCAAGAGTGGTTGCCATAGAAATGTGGACTCAGACAGACCTAAACTAATCAGTGCATGATGACGTTTTCTGGCTCTATTATTATTTTAAAAAATGGCAACTGAATTCACTTCATTTGGTTGGAGCCAGTAGGTCACAGATGAAGTCATAGTTACTCTGTCTAGTTTTCAGATACAGACACTGAACTCGATAAAATCAAGAGGACATGACTGCAGACCAGAATCGGAAGTCCTTGACCAGAACCAGAATTCCCCCATATCACAAAAAAACCCTTTTGTTTTAACTGCCATTTTAACTCCTATTTGAAGCTTTAATAACAATTTTTTTTTCTACAATTGAAAGCACTTTTGGATGAGGTTCAGGAAAAGTGTAATTTGGTCTTTCAAATGATGATGTCAGCCAACGTCATTGTTCAGCTTGATTATATGTCCAATACATGTATGGAGGATGATCGATGCATGTAAAGCATAATATTTTAAAATTTTTATTTTTTATTTTTATTTTATTTTAAATTTTTATCTATAAGTATCTTATTTAAGATGACAAGATATTCCTTTTTTACAGAAAAATGATCAGATGATCAATCAATGATGATCAATTACAAAGTCAACACGACCCTGCTGTACTTCGTTGAGGCTAAAGTCTTCTGTCCGCGGGGCACCGCAGTGTTGTAGTTGCTCAGGTTTTTACATGACCTTTTAAGTCAAACTTTTTTAACCATTTACCAAAGTAAGTAATTCCAATTTAAGCTAGACTTACAGATGAGTTCCAGAAACCAAATATGATGTAGAGTCCATTACTGCTGTCATAAAAAGAGAAAATTCCTCATAAGAGCTAATTTTTCACTACGACAGCCGGGATCCGTCAAATAAAGGATGTAAAGCTAGGGGCCCATAACTGGAGTTAATTAAAGGACACCCTTTCCAGCTAATGAAGCTAATCTGGTTTGTCTTTTATCTAATCTGCTGCTCTTTTCTGCATCTGTTTACAAAGACCACCCATTAATCAGACTACTTGATATTCTGTCAGCTGCCGCATGTAAATGTGAAGCAACAAAAGGGATGACATGAGGTTCCCCCTCACCACCACTATCCCCACCCGTCCCAGACGCCACGCCAGCACATCAGAAGATGTAGAATTCATCCCTTGACGATGTCAGACATGTTGTTTCACTCAGCCTGACTGACTTATCTGACTGTCATTGGGAGAGCTCTTCACAAATATCAGCAACGTGTGTCAGTCAGTGGTTTTAGGACTACCAAGTGGCTCTGTGTCATTATATAATCCCCCTTGTCATGACAGAGTTACACTAGAGTAAAATATCCACTTAACATGCCGTCACTCATTTTTATCTTCTTCAGCTAGTCCTTCAGTCCTTCTCAGTATGTGCCTGCCATCATGGAAGTCAAAATTCTGCTTTAATGCGTCGCTTTTTTCCTTTGCAGAAGTTAGGAAAGTGGGATTTGAGTTGGAAATTTGACATCCTTTCAGGACTTGAAATGCATTAATCCACAATGAGGAAGCTCGGTGATAGTTGACCTTTGAAAGCAGAGTATACTCTACAAAAAAACCTTTTAATGTCAACCACTTTAGCAACGCCTTTCTTTGGATGACATGAGATAAAGGATATGGACTTCCATCTTAGCTCCTTATGAAAATCAACTTTCTAATAGATTACTGATTTGAAAAATGATTGTAACTAAAGGCTTATATAAGGACCGTGCTGAGAAGCCTCGTCCACTCACTCAAAAAATCTGGCAAGTCCGGTGTTAGTCTTTTAAGACTTTAGTGTTTAAATATGTTATCAAGTCAAACCTTACAGAGAATGAATATGCTCTGTTGTTTCACGCAATGTATATGCTGGCATATCAAATAATTAAAGAGACTCTTTTTTTCATAAAACAAAGAATCAAACAAATTAAAAGAACAGGAACCAGGACTTCCACGCATTGAGGTGACAACCCCAACCAACAGGAAAGTCTTTGCACATCAGTGTATAAATGTAAATAAGGAACATTCTATGACTGTGACAGAAAAATAAATGGACATGTTTTATTTTTTGAACCTAGGCTTGTATGATCAAAATCAATATGTCTGGAAACTGGTTGCTAGAACAACAATGATGTGTTTACTGTATTTACATGCTAAAATCATTAATTGTTACTTTTTAGCCATTGTCCATCATTAACTTGTTCAGACCCTTTTACAGTCACAGGGTTGCTGGAGCCTGTCCTAGCTGTTGGGTGAAAGCCGGGTAAATCCTTTAATGGAGCATTCATAAGTTTCAATGTTAAGTTCATGTAAAAATGCGATCTGACTTGGGGTGATATGGGCGTCGGTAGCGGCAAGGTTGACACGGCGTGTTAACCAATCAGGGAATCCGGATTTTTATCCTAAACTTCCATCCATTTTCTTAACCTGCGAGGGCTGTGGGGTTGCCAGTCAAAGATCGCTGATTCGCGTTTTTCATAAATATAGTAGATTGTAGTAAAATATTATCTGGGAACTATGTATTTTTTGCATTGAAATGCAGAATAATGTTGGATTTTAAGTTTATGAACTAAAACAAAGTCGAATGAGCAGCACTACTGTCACCAGAAGTAAACAAATCTTTTTGTCGGTGAAGCTTGCGGTTTTCAAAATATGAGAGAGCTTTTTTCTGTTAAAGAACTGAAACTGTTCCATTCTAGTTCCACTCACTGACATAACTTCTGAAAAAAATGAATTAGCTTTAACACCAGAGCTTTAGCTCTACTTTTTACATTTTTCTGGTTATAGTAACTCTTCAACAGTTGACGAAATTAACAAAACTTCATTCCTGAACGGAGAAACGCAGCCTCGTGCATATATGCTGCACTGCATAGCAGTGAAGTGCAAATGTGATCTACTTGAATCAGCTGGTACTGCCATGGACAATAAAAACACCTTTTTAGATTCCTCCGTTTTATTTTTATCTCCTTCTCTTGGTCTAATGCTCAAACTGGGCTACAGACAGAACCTCAGGTCTAACTCCTGCTGCAAGAGTGAAGTACATAGAACTTGTGTACGTTTGATTGAATTTCAGGGGCCCGTTTCAAGAAGCAGGTTTTGTTGGAACTCTGAGTTCGCAAACTCCAAATTCAGCAGAACTCAGAGTTTTCGGTTTCAGAAAGAGAGATAACTCAAACCCGTGAAAGTGGGTTAAACCAAGCCCGTTTCAAGAAGCGGTTCAGCTGAACTCAGAATCAATCACTGTGGCAACTGAGTCTGTGAACGAAACCTGGTCTGGAGCAGGTTTTCTTCAGGAAACTTAGTTCTCTGCGGTCTCCGCCCCTTTTTAAAGTGAAAGATGTTCAAATATGAGTTCTTCATGAACATTTAGAAAACATTCACATGAGAGACGTCACGTTTCCACCAGCAGAAACCAAAATGATATGTCCATTCATAGAGGATCATGTAGAGAGGAGGCTGGATTAATCCAGAGGAAATGTTATTTATGTCGGGAGAGGATTTGAGGACACGAGTCGATTGACTGGAGTTTCCCTGATTCATTTTTATTTTAGCGACCATTATAAATAGTGAGTTTGTCCAGGGATTTACTATTAAAAATAAAGAGTTTTATTTTCATCATTTGAAACCCTTAACAATGGAAATCATTACATTTCAAACACCGGTAAATAATTTCAACTCCCCATATTACCAGATACAATGAGTAAGAGCTCAATTGTCAGCAACGCTGCCTTTAACTACGACATCTCAAGTTCGATTCCCGGCTTCGGCTTGAGAATTACATTTAAGTAAAAGCTTATTTTAACATGTTCCGGGCAGCTACAGTGTTTCATTTTAGCGTGCGGTGATATCCGTGTGTGTATGTGGTGGTGGGGGTGGGGGGTAAGGAAAACGGTCATTCATGCGATTACGGAGATGACTGGTTAAATTATTAACAGATCAAGAACCATTCCTTACTTAACAAGTGACAAAATAACCTTCCTGATATTATTATTTATTCGTTATTTGAAATGATTCAAATGTAGACGTATGCATTAACTCTGCAGAGATTTTCTCTCTGTTTTACCGCTGCAGCTGGGTTTCTTTTCTTGCTGAAAACGTTCTTGTAGTCTCATATGCTTGGAGGAACTTATCCATTTCCGTCGCCGGAAGTCTCAGTTGCTTGTTCACGTTGCCATGGTGAATCGTGCTGTCTTTGCTCCATTGATCAGGGCTTTTAATGCTCGCGACGCTCGCACCTGATTCTGGTTCTAACAACTTCAAGTTGATTGAATCAAACATTTTCAGCTGTTCTGAAACTGAAAACTCTAAGTTCGCGAATTTTGAGTCCAGTGACTCTAAGTTCAGGTTTCAACTCTAAATTTGTTGAACCTGCTTCTTGAAACGGGCCCCAGGCCTCGTGGGCCAATGTGTTATGGTGCTCTTGTGATCCCATCCTGATTGGACTCAGCTGACTGTAATCATCCCATCACTTCGGGCCACTACTTAGGATGTGCCCTCTCCACTATTCATTGCCAGTTCCTTACACTCTCCGGTACAGTACTTTGCCCTCTTACCTTGTTGTTGTCTCTTGTCTGCCCTCTACTCACTACTTACTCCTGTCTCCGGGTGTCATCACCATCATCATACAAGCCGACCTGGGTCCACTGCAGTCCTTATTCACACAAGAGCCCTGCCTCCAGTCACCCCACGACCCCACGCCATGCTACTCAATTCTGGATTCTGGTCCTGATCATCCTTCCTCCACACCATGAGTTTAAGCTCCGGTCCTCCGGCTCCAGCTGCCACAGAACCTCCACTCCCATTTCAAGTCACCAGATATCCACCGGAAAATAAAGAGTTATTCAAATCAAGTTTATTTATAAAGCGATTGAACACAGGCAGACAAAGCGCTGTACAGTACAAAACACCAAGAACACTAATAGAAAAAATATAAGCATAAAACAACTAAAAGCAAAAACAGTAAAAACAGATTTAAAACAGAACAGTCACATGAAGCGTTAAAAGCTTGGTTATAAAAATTAGTTTTAAGCTTAGTTTTAAAAATGGACAGAGACGACGCATCTGGAGCGTTCCAGAGCTTTGGTGCACAGATGGAAAAGGCTCGATCTCCTCTACACTTTCTCTTGGCCCTCGGTACCACCAGGAGAAGCTGATCAGCAGGCCTGAAGCACCGGGGAGGAGTGGAGGGAGAGAGAAGCTCTGAGAGGTAAGACGGGGCGAGACCATTCAAGGATTTAAAAACAACTAAAAGAATCTTAAACTGAACCCTAAAACAAACAGGCAGTCATTGGAGGGAAGGCAGGATGGGTGGGACGTGTTCTCTCTTTCGTGCTCCGACCAACATACGAGCAGTGGCGTTTTGAACCAGCTGCAACCGTGAAAGAGAAGACTGAATTACAATAATCCAGCCGGGATGTAATGAAAGCGTGCATCACTGTTTCAGAGTCCTGCTGAGTTCAAAATGGTTTCACCACAGATAGCCGCCTCAAATGGAAAAAGCTCTGCTTCACTACAGAAGTGATGTGATGGTCAAGCTTAAAATCACTATCTAGAGTAAAACCCAAATTTTTGACAGTGTGTTTAAAATGTGGAGCCAGGGGACCCAGGTCCAGATAGGAGGGGTCACAGCAGTTACTAGGGCCAAATACCCTCAGTTTTCTTCTCATTAAAACTCAAGAAGCTGCTCTCCAGACATGTTTGAATTTCATTTAAACGTGACAGTAACTGTTTAATTGGGAGGTAAAT